>VDFB02075321.1:47529019-47642031 GCA_007258455.2 Sequoia sempervirens | reverse complement strand
ATCCATCTCATACATGTTTGCAACCTCTTATTGGTAGGGTTTGATGAGTTGCAATATCTTATTTTGTTCATTTATCATGCTCCATTCCAATTTCATTTCATTTCAAGGTTTGATTACTAAAATGGGGTTTGACCAAGGAAAACCTCTTTCTACTTACATAAAAAAATTTCCCTCTCTTTATTCCTTGATTTGCAGGTTTAGTTTGAAGACACGTTGAAGAGCAAGTTTGGAGAAAGTTGTCAAAGTGTTCAAAGTTATGCAAGTTGTGACCTTCCATTGAAGATCATTGGGAGGCTTCTATAGGATCCAAATCAAGGTTTTAGATCTGGAAATCAATTGGAAACAAAGTAGACATTAAGGAGTAGATTTGGGATTTGAAGTTTTAAAAAATCATAAGTTGACTAATATGCTAGTTTTGGCATATGAGTCTCAGTTTAGGTCATTTTCTATATTTCTACAATTTTAGACACCCTTTTTCCAAATTTTAGTTTCTACCCAGAAAGCCTAATCTAGGACTAAATCATCCATACTTTTTTAATGATGGAAATTGTACTCCCTTCTTGAAGATAGTGTAATTTCTCTTTAATCTGGACCTATTTTAGTACCCTTTCCTTAATTACCCTTTAATTCATCATTAATAGGCCCCTATGACTCTTTATTTTGGATCTCAAGGTTTATTTCAACTAAAACTACACAAAATCCACAAAATAATCAAAATTTCTAACAACCCATCCCAAAAATCTATTGTGGGACTCATGCACCCCCTTGGGCATATGAGTCCCCCTAGGTGGGACCCATATGCCACCTTGGGCATATGATTCCCCCTAAGTGGTACCCATATGCCACAAGTGGTGTATGAGTCCCACTTGGGCCCCTTTTAGGGTCTAAGCAAGAAATTAAAGTTTTTAATTTAAATTTTTAGTTGATGTCGGCATTTAATCTATCTAAATAATGGAAATTAGACCTTGTATCTCATATATAAACAAGATTCTAAAGTCATTTTTCATCTTCTTTTTTTTAGACTGCAGGAATCGGGTAGCACGACCCCCAAAGTCATTTTTCATCTAAGTAATAATCTAGAAGAGCAATTTCCAGATTGAAATTCAAGAGCATTCAAGCATTCTTCATGAGGGCATTCAAGAATAAGTAATTAGCAAAGTTGAAGCTTTGGAGTAGCATAATTGTGTTTTTGTAGGTCCTCAAGCTCACTTTCATTCAAGATCTAGCATTTTTAAGGGTTTATTATGCTTGTCTATAGTGAACAAGATGGATTCTAAGTTGGGGAGATGCAACTAGCTATCAATACAAGGGTATGTGCAGGATCATCATGGAAAAAATAGGCCCTTAATTGGCAAAAAATTTAGAAAAATCAGAGTTAGGAAACTTGACGTAAAAAATTGAATAAGTTATATATATTATTTCAAAAATATGTAAGAATAAAATCTGTAGAAAATTGAATGTAGTTTCTAAATTAATAGGTTTTTTTTTTTAAATCTATTTGGTGAAAATTTGAAATTTCATTATAGTAGTACTTAAATTTCAAGGAAAAAATAAGAAGTAGGTGTCTGTATGACCACCCTAACCACAATAAAATGATAATTATTTTTTTAATAATATTTTAGACATAATTGGAGGACTCATGTCCGAATGTGATGCATATTTTTTTATAATTTTTTTCCAAGTAAATAATTAATTATGAATTTTTTATTACAACTTTTAAAAAATATTATAACTCGCATGTCTGACCACCTTAACTTGGTCAAAAATTCATGAAATTCAATTTTTATTTTTTTAATCCTATAGTATGTGAAGCATAGAATGTGATGCATGTTTTGGATTCCAAAAATGTGATACGGCTTGAAAGCTATAGATATTTTTCAATCAGCTTATCAATCAGGACTTTAGTCGTAATTCAAATAGAAAATGAATAATAATTATTAATTAAATTCAAAGTAAAGCATAATTTATATTGGTGGAAAGTTGAGAATATCCTTTAAAAAACCTTTTCATTTGATCAATTTTGGGTAAAAAAAAGTCGTCAACCACATAACCTACAAATACCCATCATATCTCCACTTTATGGCCCATCATGATCTTGCACATACCCACAAGCCTAATTACTTGTTTTCCTAAGTGATTTCATCCTCTATTATGACTCTAGATTCAACTTAAGGAAGTCACATACATTATTAGAACTTATTTGGGTGATTAGGGATCTCTCAAAGTGAGTCTTTCATGTCTAAGCTTCATTCTTGCATCCATTCTAACACATTAAAATAGGGTTACAATGAATTTTTTATTTCCTATCCTTAGAAACACTTAAGGTTAGGGTTTATGTTCACATTTACATTCAAGATTTATTTACTCTATAAAGGTTTAATTATCAAACTAGGGGTTTGACCAAGGAAAACCCCTCATAAGAAAATTGATCCTATACTCTTTTTATAGGTTCAGATTTGGAAATTAGTTTGGAAAGGAAGAACAGAGATTGGAGTATCGACCTGAACTTCAAATTCCCAAAAAAGTGGAATAGGATTGATATGCCAGAACTGACTTATGAGTCCCACTATAGACAAATTTTTAGATATTTGAAGATCCTGAATCTACACTATTGAAAACCTATTCATGCCTAGAAACCCTAATCTGGGACTAAATCACCCAGTCTAGCATATGAGTCCTAGTAGCCTTTAATTTTGATGTTTTTAGAATTTCAAGTCTTCATCCAATTTCCAAGTGTACACCTTTCATCTCTCCATTTTCTATTTTATTTTACATGTATTTTTATGTCATTTAGTGAAATATTGCATCATATCAGGTTTAAGCATTAGGTATTGCATTTTGTTAGTCTTTCCAAGCTCTAGCTTGGTGGTGAAACTCTCTTTAGTTTACAATTAGATCCTAGGATAGCCCTAGTGAAATATCTCTTTCTCCTTGGCATATCTTAGACTAAGATCTCTATGGTTTCCCTTCAATGAAGTGCAGTGAAATGTGTTGTTCTATATCCCAAACCATAAAGAAACCATTTTATATCATTTCATTTTGGTGAACCCGCATTTAGAACATCCTAATTTTTATTTTGAGTGCATTATCATCCTAGATCTAGCTTGCATTAGGGTTTTCATTAGTTGTAGTGTAGAAAATTGGATGCTCTTGAAAGCAAGGAAATTTCACACTTAATTTGGACCTATTTTGGCACCCTTGGATTAACTATCCTTTAAAATCATCATTAATAGTCCGCTAAGACCCATTATTTTGGATCTTGAGGCTTATTTCAACTAAAACCCTGACAAAATCATCTAAAATATCAAAAATATCGAAAAATCCACCTCAAAAATCTAGGGTGCAACTCATTCGCCACCTTGGGCAACTGAGTCCCCCTAGGTGGAACCCATTTGTCACCTTGGTAGAATGAGTCCCATTGGGGTATTTTTAAGTTTTGAGTGGGAAAATCATCTTTTTAATTCAGATTTTTTGTTGATGTTGGCCTTTGAGATTTGAATTATGGTAAATTAGGTGTTAATGCCTATATAAACAAGCTCCTAAGTTAGTTTTTCATCCAAGAAAGCATTTTCAAGAGCAAATTTAAAAGACAAGCATCAAGAATCTTCAAGCACTCCTTCAGAAGAGCATTTAAGTTTCAAAATCAAGCAAAGTTGAAGTATTGGAGTAGCATTAAAGTGTTTTTATAGGTCTTCAAGCTCACGTTCATTCAAGATCTAGCATTGTCAAGGGTTGATCATTGTTTTCTATGGTGAATCATGATGGATTCTAGGTTGGGGAGATGCAACTAGCCATCAAGCCAAGCCTAATGAATTTTTTTTTAACTAATTCCATCCTCCATGATCACTCTACATTCAACCTAAGGAAGGCACAACCATCATTAGGGCTCCTTTGGGGTGATTATAAGTCTCTAAAAGTGAGTCATTCATCTTCATTTTTTATTCATGCATCTTATTCTTACACATTAGAATAGTATTGCATTATGTTTCATATTTCCAAGTCTTAGAAACACTTAAGGCTAGGGTGTATGTTCACATTTACATTCAAGTTTCATTATTTCCATAAAGGTTTAATTACCAAACTAGGGTTTTGACTGAGGCAAACCCCCCATAAGAAAATCAAGTCTATATTATGACTTTCAAGTATTTTCTCAAATTCATATCCAGAAATCAATTTGGAAGTGAACAACAAAGATTGGAGCACATATCTGAACTTTAAATTCTTGAAAAAGTGGAACAAGAATGATTCACTAGAAGTAGTGGTTGAGTCCCACTACAGGGTTTTCTCATAACTTTTTGTAGATTTAGGTACCCTTTTCCCAAAAACTGGCTCCTATGCAAAAACCTTGATCTGGGACTAATTCACCTAGATTGGTGAATGAGTCCCAGTAGGTCAAAAAGTCAAATATTCCAACATTTCAAATCTTCAATCAATCATCTTTAGGTTCTTAGGTGCACACAGTCCTTCCTATAGCTTTCTTCTTTTTTTTGTTTGCATTTCTAGGTCATTTTGTAAGTCATTGCATCAAACTAGTTTTAAGAATTATATCTTGCATTGCATTTTTCTTTCTAAGTTCTTACTTGGTGGTGAACCCCTCATTATTTTATTTTTAGCCCCTAGAACAACCCTACTGCAATATTTATTTCAACTTTGTATTGAGATCTCTAGGGTTTGTTCTTGAATGAGAGAGAGCGAAGATTGTCATTCTAGGTCCTAAACCCTAGAAAAGCCACAATTTTCCACCTTTCATTAGTTAATTGGAATCTAGGGTTTCTATATATTGTATTAGTGCAAGTTCATATAGGTTGCTTTTTTGCATCTTGCATAATTGAAAATCATCTAAAATCTACATTTGCATCTAGTCTACAGATCATAGAAACTAAAAAGCATAAAAAAATCACCTAAAATTTTCTAAAACTTGTGGAAAAAACCCTCATTGGGACTCATACGCCTCTCTTGGGATTTAGTCCTAGTATAGATTTTAAACTACATTTTCTAGAATTCAAAACTCTACTTTTATGCTCATCTTTCTTGTTGATAAATTTTTGTTTTAGTTTACAGACTTTCTATTACATTCATTTGAGTAAATTTAGATTTATTTATATTCATTGCAATTGTGTATAAAATTAGCTTATTATACTTTTCATTCTTAAAAAATTAGTTCATAGTGCAATTAGACTAGATTACATTTGGCATTCATTAGAAAATAAAACCAAAAACACCTATAAACTAATGAACCACTTGGAGAAAGCATTGCTATTTGACTATACCAAATCTCTTTTTCCAAGTTAACCTAACCCTCAAGCCTTTTACTGGTGATGAATTTGACATGTTAAATGAAGCCCTTGAGGATTTCATCTCACAAAATTCATCTGCCAGGGCCTGTTATGAAAAACCAAAACCAACAGATGTTAACGTGATTCAACCTCAACTTGTTCTTTACCCACCTTCACACAAATCTCAAACTCAGAACAAAACTGCTTTCACACTTGAATTGCCTAAGAACAATGTTTTGCAGCAATCAAATCATAATACAATTGCTATATAACACTATGAAGAAATGATCACTAACCTTTAAGTTTAGGTTTTGACTAAATTTCTATTCAATAATGTAGGAATTTCTATGTTTTAGCTTTTTAACATTCCTATTATCAACTTGTAGGTTTGAAGCCCAACTTCCAAATCGATAGCTCACAAGTTCATAACTAAACAAAATGTGTAATAATAAATGACAATTTTTATTGTATTTATATCAATTGATATTTTTCAAATTCCATGGGATTTTTAAAATTAAAATTAAAATTTTGGTGAATCCTCTATGATTATACAATGATACATTTAAGTGTTGGGTGAATCAAACTTCTACGTAACACATACACTATAATTTTTAAGGTGATTATGGCCCTATGATTAGCATAGAGGTGTCACAAAAATTGGAAAAATGTATCCTGAAATGTAATTATTTTTTAATGTTATTGGAGAAATGGGTTCCCATAAGTAACTACTTGTAAATTTTAATTAGTGAAATTGGTCCTCATAAGCAACTATTTTTTAATTTTAAATGGCAAAATGGGTACCAATACACCATGGTTTTTTAATAGTATCAGAGAATATGTAGGCAATTTATTACATGCCTCTAAGATTCTAGGGGAAAATATTAATTGGTTGATTTTAAACATATAGTTTGTTATGGAAAATTTATTACTTAATGAAGCAAAGGAAATGAGGTGTCCATTTTTTAGGAGATGAAACTTTGGGACCCATTTCACTCTTTAGTTCATTAGGAAATAAAGATCCCTCCACCAAGTGACTCAATTGAGGTAAGGACTAGTAGTTTCTTTATGTGATTAGAAAAGGGTTCACCATTAAATGAAGCTTCAAAGGAGAAATGCAAAAATTTATGCACAAAACCCTAGAAACTTGAAATCATGCAATCAGATTAACAAAAGAGAGTGAAATAGAAAGGTACCTAGAAGAATGATTGAGTCAAAGAAAGGTATAAAACTTTGAAAATATTCCTTTTCAAGTGCACTGGGACTGATATGCCAGGTTGGGAAATTTACTTCCAGTCTAGGGTTTCTGGGCAGATCTTCTAAGAGTTGATCAGGATATTTTGAATGGTGATTAGAAACTGTAATAGGACTAATACACTAGGGTTATCTGAGTATCTCTATGATTCTTTCAAACCCAAATCTGACACCATTGAATGTCTTCAAAAGGCTATATTAGGGACTAAATCACCAAGCTGGTAAAATGAGTCCCATTCACATAAATCTACAAAATATAGATCATAAGAGAGAGAAAGAGAGAGAAAATCTTGTCTTGTGAATGGACAGGGGTCTACCTCAGTTAGAATCCATTTGAGTAATTAAATTTTGAAACAAATTGAAATAACATGAAGGAATGATGAATGAGTAAATGATTGTAACAACTCACCAAATTTTGTTGAATCCTTGGAGTGTAGATCTGCAACTTGTATGAATTGGCTTCAATGGATGTAGATGTTGATCATGAAACATGATATGGCTTTGAATACTTGAACTTGGATCCAAATGCTACATCAACATGTTAGATCATAAACACACATGATGCATGAAGACCTTGACATGATGCTTTACTCTTGAATTTATGCTCCAAAATTCTTGATAATTAGCTCTTGAATGCTCTCTTGATCATAAGTCTAGCTCTTGCAATTGAACACTTGAAAGCTCTAGGTCTTGGAATAATGATTCTAGCTCTTAGGTTCTTTCTCTTAGATCTTCTTAGGTGAAATAATGAATTGAAACCTTTGTTATATAGAAATTGCATCTAATTTACCATTTATTAGATCTAAAATGCCAACATTCACAAAATTTGAATTGAAAACCCTGATTTCCCACTAAAATCCCTTTAAAAGGCTTCAAACAAGACTGATATGCCCAAGATGGCATATGGGTCCCACCTAGGGGGACTCATATGTCCAAGGTGGCATATATCTCCCACCTTAGATTTTTAGGGTGAGAGAATGTTTGGAGGGTGTAGAATATTAAATGATTTTAATGAATTTATGGGGATTTTAGTTGAAATAAGCCTTGGGATACAGAATAAAAGGTATTAAGGGCCTATTAATGATAATTTGAAGGCCATGAATGCAAGAGGGCTCAAAACATAGTGTGAAGATGTAAATAAATACACTTTAAAATAGAAAATCAAGGTGACATTAGACACATTAATTATACCCAAATTAGTTAAGGAAAAGGCATATTTTTTCAATTACTACACTTAAATATGTCTCATAAAATAAATCGATGGAAAATGGACATGCATTGGATTGATAATTAATAAAATTCAGACAATTTGGCCACCCTATTAGGTGTGATTTTTTTTTCCATTTTTCACTTTCCTATATGTAATATTCACTAAATTGTGAAGATTCACCACAAAAAAAATCCCTACATGTAGTTATATGAATTTCACACTTTCTATTTTTGGAAAGTTTTGTTCGACAAAGACTCTCCAACTTGGATTTCTTATACTCTATTGAAGTCACGTATTCTATAAATTTTTAGAAGATTGTTCTAATTATGAAATTATTGAGAAATAAAATACAAAAAGTTTTTTCCTATAGTTTTTCTTGTATAATTTTATGAGGTTTTCCACATAAATACCACGTTAAATTTTTTCTTATTGTTTTTCTCTATTTTTTACATTGTAATTTTTCTTACAAATCTTACACAGATCTTAAAAAAATTCCTTCCACCTCCACTAACCCAAATAAATTATAAATCTAGGAATCTATATCCATATTTTAAATAGATTTATCTAAATATAAGTAAGCTAGTAATACCCACAATTACAATATATAAATTATTAATTTAATTTTCAATATTATTTAAATTAAAGGTGAAATTTTTTACTTAGTAAGAAACAATATGCATTGACTATGTCATCTTAATTTTATACTAATCAATGTATTGATAAAATGGAAATTCAAAATAATATTTTTTTATTGACACTTGATCATGATTTCTTTTTAAATAGTGAACTGTATATTTTTGGGTAGAATTACAGGCTACTCTTGCACTCTTAGGATGTTTCACCTAAAAGGAGAGACATAAACCCCACTCAGAATTCTAGATATGTACGATGAAACTATGTCTAAATTCAATGTTCTGGATGCAGCTAATTCATAAGATTGATTGATTAAGTATACAAAACCTAAGAAACAAGTGATGTTTGAAAACACATTATGTTATGTAGAAATGAACCAAATTGAAAATGTGCACTTGAGATGTTGAAGGAGGTTGTAAATGACATTTGAAATGTTGTTGATGTTGTTTTTAAGGCTTGATGGGACTCATTTGCCATTCTAGGTGAACTAATCCCAGTTCTACAAAACTGAGCCAAAACCTATTTTTGACAAAAGGGTATCCAAAAATGTAAAAAGCTCAAAATTGACCTTGGATTGGAACTCATTCACCATGGGTGGTGAATGAGTCCACTTTTGAATTTCTAAATTTTAAAAAGTGGAATCTGGAGCTTTTGATTTGCAATTTAGCTTCCTACAGGTGTCCACTTCTGAAACTCTAATTTCTGAACCTGAAAGTGAGTTTTTGTTGATATACTAACTTTTTGAATGAAAATAAGACTTGAGAAACTTTGCAACTTGATCTTCAATGATTTCCAAGCTTCCAAGAGACCTAAATTTGAAAACACACAAGAAGTGAAGAATAAATATTGAATGTTAGGGCATGGGGGCTTTCCTTGGTGAAACCCCTTTTAGGTAATTAAAGCAAAATGATGAAAGACTGTAATGAAACATGCAATAATTTAGTTGATTACCTTTCTATGATTTTTGATCTTGAATGTCTACAAAAAAACATGAAGAATCTTCTCTTGAATGTCTAAAAGTTGATGTTGAATGGCCTGTAATGTTAAAACCTAAACCATTGATTTTTTGCTCTCTAGGAATTCTCTAGATCTTCTAGGGTTTTTCACTTAAAAGGAGAGAGGTAGGGCCAAAAATGCTAACTAGCTCATTCAAATTATATTATCTATGATGTTGTCTAAGCTAAATGAAGTGAACTAAATGTAGTTGAATGATTTAAATGAATGAATTTGAATGCAAAGCTAAGATTTAAATAATTTTTGAAACCATAATGTGATATGCAAACAATGAACTAAATGAAGAAATAATGCAGAATAAAAAGAAATGAGTTGAATCAAAGTGCACCTAGGAAATTTTTGATGAATCTAGAGTGTTGTGGATGCTGACTAAAATCATTGAAATTTCACAGTGGGACTCATTCACCCAAGGTGGCGAATTAGTCCTCCTATTGGTGAAAAAATGTCAGAAGTAGGTTTTTGACCGTCGGGATCCAAAATATGAAAAAAATTGGATTTTTAGTCCTAAGGTGGAACTCATTCACCATAGTTGGTGAATCAGTCCTCTCCAAAATTTTTGAAAAATTAGGAGACAACTTTGCAACACCAAATCTAGAAATCTCTGATTGTCGAGTTGTCGAAGTCAATTTTGCAAGAAACAAATAGAAAACCTTCTCCAAGCTTCAAATATGAATTAGTTGACTTGAAACACCTAGTTGACTTGTTTACCAATCTTCAACACAAAAAATCTTGTCAAATCTACATACCTAGGTCTACAAACACACATGCACTAGGGGAAAAATGGTTGAGGGTTAGCAAATAGGGGTTTGCCTTGGTCAAACCCCACTTTTGGTAATCAAACCATTAATGAAAATTTGAAATGAAAGAGGATGATAAAATAATTGAACTGTTGATTTTTAGCTCCTATGGACAATTCTTGCACTTCTAGGGTTTTCACCTAAAAGGAGGGAGATAGGAGAAAAAATGCTAATGGTTCATTCAAACAATGTTATGTGTGATGTTGTCTGACCTAAATGGAGTTAACTAAATGAAATTGACTAATTTGAAAGGATGAAAATGAATGCAAAAGTTAAATTTAATCTATGTTTAAAAATGCATTGTGTAATACAACAATGAACTAAATGAACAAAATATGCAGAACAAAAAGGAATGAGTTAAATCAAAGTGCACCTGAGCAAAATCTGATGAATCTGGAATGTTTTGGATGCTAGTTGAAATCACTAATTGTTCACAGTGGGACTCATTCGCCCAGGGTGGTGAATTAGTCCTCCTAATGAAAAACTATCGAAAGCAAGTTTCTGTCTATCGGGATCCAAAATCTGACAAAATTTAGATTTTCAATCCTAAGGCAAGACTCATTCACCATAAGTGGCAAATCAGTCCTCTCCCAAATTTCTAAAAAATTAGGAGACAACTTTGCAACACTAGATCTAGAAATCACTGCTTGTCAGGTTACCCAAGTCAATTCTACATAAAACAAACAGAAAACCTTCTCCAAGCTTGAAATAGATTTATGTTGACTTGAAGGACCTAGTTTACTTGTAAACCAATCTTCAACACCAAAAATCTTTTCAAATCTGCATACCTAGGTCTGCAAATAAACATGTAATAGGGAAAAATGGTTTGAGGTTAGTGAATAGGGGTTTTCCTTGGTCAAACCCCATTTTTGGTAATCAAACCTTTAATAAAATAATGAAATGCAAAGGAATGATAAACTAACAACATGAAATTGTTATCAACTTACCAAACCTTTGATGATGTAAATCTGAATTAATGTCAATGGCTGCTTCAAAGTGCTTGAAAAGATGTTGTAAATGCTTGAATGCTTGAGTGAATAGGTGGATAAGTGGACTTGATGAATGAGGATTGTAGGCAATGTAAAATGAGGTGAAAATCACTTATTTATACACACTTGTGCCTTAGTTTCCCATTCATACCTCATCATATGCTGACATCAAATGTGTTTGAATAAAATCCTGAAAGGAAATTTAAATATTTTGGATTTGGGGCCAAGGGGAGCTTATTCGCCATCCATGGCGAATGGGTCCCACCTATAACCTAAAACCAAGTGTCTGGAAATATGTTCTATTTAATGTTGTTTGTCGGGATAATACTCAAAAATAAACTTAATTAATCATATGAGAGCATAAAGGGATCAAATAAAGCATAAGAAAAGGATAAATAGTGAATATGTTCCTAGGAAAGTGTGACATCTTGTTACAAGAAATTATAATATTTCAAAATAGGATTTGGTGATGAATAAAAAGGTGATTTTTAGGTGAATTATAATTAATAGATTCTAGAAGAATGTAGAAATTTCTTACAACACTTCATAACACCTTCATAACATGTCATTCTTTGAATTTTAGTACCTAAATAAGCATGTTCAAGCTATGTTGCAACACAAAATTAGAGTAGCATAGTTCCAACACCATGAAACAAGACCTAGAAGGCCATGAAAATGACAAGGAGCCATTTTTCTATGACACACTAATAGCATGCGATTGCTATCAACTTACCAAACCCTTGATAATGAAAATCTAGAGTAATGTCAATGCATGCTCCAAAGTGCTTGAATATTGCTTTAATTGATGTTGTAGAATGTTTGAATACTTGAAATGTGAGATGAAATTCTTGAATGAGTGAGGAGATATAAAAAGTGGTGAAAATAAAATATTTATACAAACATTTTCCTTAGTTAACCATTCATACCTCATCACAGGGTGACATCAAGTGTTTTTGAATAAAAACCTAAAAGGAAAATTTAAAAATATTGAATTTGGAGCCAAGGGGGACTCATTCACCACCCATCACAGATGGGTCCCAACTAGGACCAGAAAAAATGTGTTGGGAAATATGTTGCATTTAATGTTGTTTGTGGGGTTAACATTCAAAAATATACTTAATTAAGACATATGAGGGCATAAAGGGGTCAAATAAAGCATGAGAAAGGGATAAATAGTGAATATGTGCCTAGAAAAGCATGAAATCTTATTACAAGACTTTACAACACTACAAAATAGGGCTGGATTATGAATAAAAAATTGATTTTTAGGTGAATTGCAATAAATAGAGTCTAGAATAATGTAGAAATATCTTACAACACTTCACAACACCTTCACAAGATGTCATTATTTGAATTTTAGTACCTAAATACGCATGTTGAAGCCATGTCACAACATAAAAACAAAGAAAAATATATCAAATACCATGAAACAAGACCTAAAAGGAAATAAAAATGGCACAGGGCCATTTTTCTACAGCACGAAACCCAAGCTTGCTTGAGAATATAAATGATAAATGAGTTGTAAATTTAGTTGAGAGAGGTAAATTAGGGCTTAGAAGGTTGTATATATAGGAAATTCACCTATTTTACCCATTAATACCTCATAATAGGATGACATGAAATAAAATTAAACTTAAATTTTACTTTTTTCTCGCTCAAAGGTCAAACAGGGCCAAATGGGACTCATTTTCCAGCCATGGTGAATGTGTCCCACCTGGATGGGATTGAATCACCATGTATGGTGAATGGGTCCCACATGGGCCATTTTGACAGCTAAGATGCCAGGAGATAAGGAAATAAGGTTTAAATTGCAACTTTGTTAGGTATTTCATCAATTTAATCCTCGGGATGCACAATATGGGTTAATAGGGGCCTATTAGTGATGATGTAAAGGTCAATTAGGGCTTGGGAGATAGAATTAAATGTAAAATTGTGATTAAATACACTTTACAACAGTAAAATGAGGTCCACACAACCTAGGAAGGCACAAAAACCAATGTGAATGTGCAACACACATTACAACACAAGTTTAACATTAATTTTAAGTTGTAAGCCTTCTAAATTGATATAATAATGTCATTAAACAAATTTTATAATGTTGAGTTATGGAGAAATAGGTTCATTAAGTCTAGAAAAGTGTGAAAGTATCTTACAACACTTTACAACACCTTTACAAGACACCGATAAAAGCATGTTATTCAATTTGCAAGGGTTCAAGACCTAGTGTGGATGCATAAAATGCCTCACAACACCTGAATCAAGGCCTCATTAATTCTAATTTATCATGAATTAATCCCATGTCAGGCAAAGGGTACTTTTTTCTATGGCACATTTAGCCCCCACTTTAGTGAGAGGATGAACTTGCTTCAAACTCACACTAAAGTAGACATTCAAGAGAGATCCAAGTGTCCAAATGTAGATAAAAAAGAATGAAAAAGATGAAAGGAGGTTGTGCAAGCCCCCAAGATCCAAGATCCTATGTCAAACTATCAAGATGCATAATCATGCAATCGCAAGAAAGAAGAAAATAAGGTGGATCAAGCTTCGATCATTTATCTAGCTAGTTGTGGATTAGATCTACGCTTTTTTGCTTCTAGGGTGATGGAATTCTTGGTTTTCCAATGGTTGAGAAGTCCAAAAAATACTCACTTTGGGGCACAAAACTTTGGATTGTCTGCGGAGTGAGAAATCCCTAAAGGCAAGAAACATATGCTAGTTAGTATGCACTCAAACACATAGGTGGCTATGGAGAAAGTATTGCCTCAAAATGGGCTTCCCGCTCAAACCATACAAAATTTATACCTCTTGATAACTTTCATAAGTCCCTCCCACTAACAGATGGTTCAAATCTTAAAGAGGGGGGTTCAGGATATGAATGAGCTAGAAGTTGAGATTGCAGATCTTTTAAAGACACAAATTTAGCTGTTGCTAGCTTTTTGGCTATTTTTTTGGTTATCTAGCATTCACTGCCCTTTTTGATGGCTATGGTCATTTTCTATTGTTCTTTTTATAGCCTTTCTAACTTTGAGGTTTTTACTGACTTTTTCTTTCTTTTGTAAACTTCATGGTTTTAGGTCCCTGTAAAATCCATTTTTTACTCTTTCAAAAAATTTAATAAGGTGCCACAAAGGAAAATGATTTTTGAGCTCTATGAGGTAAGAAAAAATTTATATGCTTGACACTCATAAACATTGTTAATGTAGAATAGTCTAAGGATTGTTCAAAGGTATTTTTCTTTTCTCATGCAATGGCTCATCTTAGGGAACGCCATGTTCAATGTCGCCAAGAGAGGATTGTTGAAATATGGCTTGGGGAGACTATTGGCTTATGGCTTCTAGTGTTGTCATTGATGGAAACTAAAGTCATTATCCTAGTCCATAGATCAGAATTTATTCATACTGGCAAGAAAAGTAGAGAACGGTGTTCTACCAACAAAAAATAGAAAGAACAGGGTAATCGGTTAGTTTATCAATCTATATGCTTCATCGGATCATCATTTTGTGTTATGGATCCCCAAGATAGTTTTATAAGAATATATGTTACTTTATTGGTAAGTTTTGTGATTTTTCCTTAATCTATGTACGAGCTTGGAGATCCGACAAGATGTTTTCCTATTTATTTCATCATTTTGGCCGACCTAGTGATTGTTGCATGTCATATATGTATAAGGAGTAATTGATTAATTGTTTCTTGTGTTGGTTATTTTGTTTTGGGTCGTAGATAAAGTCTAGCTGACTTGTGTGGGTGTGCATCAAAGATTGCTCATGATTTGAGCTGACATGTGAAGAATATTTCATATTTTGTTCAAGCTGACATGCAGTAATTGAAATTTTTGTAGCGGGTATATATATGAGATTAGTAATTCATTTTGTAGTGAGTGAAATATGTGTGAGTGTGTGCAAAAAGAGTACAAAAGATTTATGTGTGAATATTAGAAGGGTGATTGAGCGAGTTATGCACAATTTCACTTGTGTATTAAGATTTTGTGGAAGCAAGTTAGGGAAGAGTAGAGTGAGGTCCAGACGGAGTCAGCAAGTCTAGAATCTTATTTATGAGCTTAACCGAAACTATATTTTTCCATATGCAAATGTTATCCTTTTAGTTCAACCCTTTTTTGTAACCAGAAACATTTTTTAAGGCAGCGAGCCTTCCTTATTTTGAGTAGTGAGATCTAGGAACTATGCCTAAATGCATGTGCATTGCCTTTTCTTCATACTTTTAACGGTATATAAATTGTGGATTATTCTACATCATGGTTTTTCCCCTAACAGGGTTTCCACGTAAAAATATTGGTGTTATGGTGCTTTGATTATCTTGTTCATGTGCTTGCATATTTATTTATGTTTATTTGTTGTAAATGGTTTACGATCAAAATTCAAATTTAAATTTTGTTAAACACTGATTTAGCCCCCCCTCTCAGTGTTCGCTGAGTCCAACAATTGGTATTAGAGAAAGTTTCCTCTACAAAAGTTTAACAGCTTGAGGTTGATCTTGAATTGCAATAGACTCTGGTAGTCTTCAACAACAAATTATGGTGACACTTGATGATATTTATTAGTCTAAAGTAGAAGTCATGGAATTAAAAGAAAATCTTATGGATGTTAAAAATCCATTTAGTCATTGAAGGATAAAATCAATGAGTCAAGAGAAAAGAGGAAGGAACTTTGTGATCAACTAAAGTAGAAATAGAATAAAATCTTGGAAGATGTTCACTTGAATCATACCCTAAAAGAAATAACTAAAGAATGTGAAAAGCTTGCTAGGGACAATGCTACTCTAAAGATTGAGATAGAATCTGTGGAAATGAAGCTAACTAAGGAGATTGATGAAAGGAAGACGAATGAGGAGAATCTAGACCAGTCCTTAAAAGAAAAGTCTGAAGAATACAATGGAGTAAATAGTGGACTCATTCAGCTAGAGATTGAAGTACAACAATCCAAAAATAATGAACAAGAGCTTGAAAGACAAATAGTTATTCTTAGAGATGAACTCACTACTGCAAATGAATACAAGGAGAAGTTCAAGATCAGTTCTACTAAGCTTGATGAGCTAACTAAAGGAAAAAATGATGCAAATGATAAGCAAGGTCTTGGCTATGAGAAAGGAGAAAGCTCTGGATCTGAACACAAGGATTCCAGACCAAGAAATTAGATGAACAAAGGCATAAGGTATTTGGTAAGACAACCAAATGCTCAAAATTTTAATGGTTACTACTTTACTTGCAATAAATTTGGTCATATTCCTTCATAGTGTAGAAGTAAAATAAATTCAAGCAGTCCATCATTTCCCAGTCAATGTTTTAGTTGCAAAACATTTGGTCATAAGTCAATTGAATGTAGAAGTATGTCTATCAGTGTAAGAAATGTTAAATGCTACACCTATGGAATAATTGGGCATGTTTCTAATCAATGAAGGTCAGAGGGAAATCAATGGAATGAATAGTCTAGAAAAATAAATCCGGTGTGTTACAATTGCAACAGATTTGGTCACATTGCAATATTCTATGGGTATAGAAAAATGGAAAGAAGAGGTCTGGTATACAAAGGAAGAATTTCAAAGAAATATGACAAAGGAAAAGGAAAAGTGACTATGGAAGAGATAAGAGATTAGATGAAGGAAATAAGATCATACCAAAATTAGTCTCTGGTAATTCCTCCATAAATTGATTGTAGGCCATTAGCCATGGGGGAGTCTTTCAAGAAAAGTTATTTGTCCCCCTATCTTTAGTTGGCACTAGAATACAATAAATTTTTAGTAGTTGTGCTATTAGTCTTCAAATGTGTCAATGATCATTTGTGTAGGAATTTAAGACCTAGAAGGTCTGCAGATGAATTCTTCTCTTGTTGTTTGAGAAAATAGGGTAACCAGAACTTCTAAAAAAATATTTAATACAGAAAAAAGGTTAGGTGCATGAAGTTATAAAAGGGTATTTGGAACCCTCATTTGTCACCTTGCATTGAAAGAAAATAAAAGGAGAGCTTCTATAGTATAATTTTTAAGGCTTCAAGTAAATTTGGTGGTGAATTCATTAGGTATTTCTGATTGCTTGTTGAATTTCTAATTTTGTGCTCAGAAGAAAACTTGTTCAATATGGAAAGAAAAATGAAGCAAATCAAAGGAATTGTGAATTTGGATGAATATATTAGTAGGAAAACCAGAGATGTAAGAAATATGTTGCCAGTCGATGAATTGAAGTGGTGAAGATACAAAACATAAAATTTTGGACATTTGGAATAAGTTTCCTTATTTTTTCAAAACGAAAGTTGTTAGGTTTATCATGAACATATTGAATGATGACGCTCTCACTCTAGATAAACCCTATCTCATTTCAAAAGAGGTGATCATAAATTTAATTGAGTTATGCAATTTCATGGATATTTCATAAAAGAAGTCGATTCAAAACATTGAAGTCGAAACCCTAACCGTAGTAATAGGAGATCAACGATCTCTAATAATTTCAACAATCAAATATCCAATAACGAGGTACATTGCACATGGGATTTGATACAAAATTTTATTCAAAAATAGGGAAGGCACAACCTCGGCAGGTGTAGTTTACATATCTCATATAATGGTAATGGAGGACCAAGACTTTAACCTATGCAGTTTGCTAAAAGAACAACTGATGGAGAATGTGCAATTAAAAAAGGATGTAGACTACCCCCTTCAGGTTTGGTATTTTGGTCATATGTATCGTGATGTATTTTATGAATTCCTTGCCTCAGAATGATAATGTGGTATGGAAGGAAAAAGAACCGGTTTGTAAGAAAAATTTTAAACATTCTAATACTCTGGAAAATTGTGAGCAAGAATATGAAAATTTCTTTAGTGAATTGTTGGGAAAGTATAGAGTAGTTAGCATTTCCATTCTAGTAAAAGTGCTTGAAGTTGGAACATCTTCTGGTAAGATGTAGAGGAAAAGGAAAAGGGCTCTAGATTCTACTGATGACACTCCAACACACAAGTCTCCAAAATCTGAAGGAAAAGGAAAAGGACAGTTATTTGTGGATATACCAGGTGAAGATTCTGATGAGTACACTCCAAGAGATGAACCGAAATCACTTTAACTGGATGTAATAATAGTAGAAGGAAGCGATGAATAAGGTGCTTTATTCAAAAGAAAGATATTGTAGAATGTTTAGGAGGAAGATGGAATGTAGAGGATTGTTGACATATGGTTAGATGGATGCTCCTATGAACAGGACCTAATTGAGAGCACTCTAGGTGGTTAGTTTGTGCATAACAACATTCGATTGGAAACTTTGCAAGATGTGCTTCCAAAAGATGGTAAGTGCTGGATCATCATGGAAAAAACAAGCCCTTAAGTGGTGAAAAATTCAGAAAAATTAGAGTTAGGCAACTTGACATAAAAATTTGAATAAATTATCTATATTGTTTCAAAAATATGTAGGAATAGAATCTGTAGCAAATTGAATGTAGTTTCTAAACTACTAGGTTTTTTTTTTTAAAATCTATTTGGTGAAAGTTTGAAATTTCAATGCAGTATACTTAAATTTCAATGAACAAATAAGATGTAGGTGTTTGTCTGACCACCCTAACTACAATAAAATTATAATAAATTTTTATAAGATTTTAGATATAAGTAGAGGAATCATGTCTCAATGTGATGCATATTTTTTTGTAATTTTCTTCCAAAGAAATAATTAATATGAATTTTTTATTACAATTTTTAAAAAATATTAAAAAACTTGTATGTCTAGCCACCTTAACTTGGTTAAAACTTCATGAAATTCATTTTTTTTTTTTTAATCCTATAGTATGCAAAGCATATAATGTGATGCATTTTTTGGATTCAAAAAATGTGTGACCGTTTGAAAGCTATAGATGTTTTCCAATCAACCTATCAATCAGGACTTTAGTTGTAATTCAAATAGAAAATGAATAATATTTATTTAGTAAATTCAAAGTAAAGCATAATTAATATAGGTGGAAAGCTGAGAATATCTTCTAAAAACCCTTATTGTTTCATCAATTTTGTAAAAAAAAAATTGTGAGCCACATACCCTACACATACCCATCATATCGCCAATTTTTGGCCCAACATGATCCTGCACATACCTTTGAAATGATTGAATGTATTAGGGAGGCCATGGCCTCTAAGCCTCAAGATAGGAAAGAGGAAGAAATAATTCTACATTTGAAGGAGCAATTCAGGCTATCCCTTACAAAAATTGAAAAAGAAGATGAATGCGTTGAGGCAATGCATTGACTTAGCAAATAAAATCTATAATTATTGTCTTCATTGGCCTCATGTTTTTGGGAGATACAAGGACAAGCTGGAGCGGATTGAAATTGAGTTGAACAAAATTGGTCAAGATTATAACATGGTTTAGGACTAGGATGGTGCAATCAAGAAATGGATTCAAGAGTTGTAAACTGAGCATGCAAAAGTTCACTTTTCTAGAAACACTCTAATGGACACTTTCTGGAAAGTTAAGGATTTAATTGAATGCATATTGGAGTAGCTAATTTAGTTTCTAAGGAAAGGAGAGAAGTTAGAAGAAGAAATTACAATTCCTAAATCCCTCATCCATATCATCAACTAGAAATCAGAAAACAACAGCTTGATCATAATCATTGAGATTGCAGTAGATGCTTGGAAGAAATTTCTTCTTGAAATGAAAGATAAGTATAAAATCATTTTCTGACTTGTGCAACAATTGTAGTTATTCAAATTTTGATCCTATTTCTAATTAGCAAAGGGGGGAATAGAAAGTAGTGAAATATTTTCATTGATGTCAAATGAGGAGAGAGTGTTGTGAAAACTTCCTTAAAATTTTAAGGGGGAGTAGTGTTTTGAAAGAAAGTTTGTTTTGAAAGTTTTGAAATTTTGGCACTATGTATCTCTAGTTTGACACTTAATCATTTTTCACTAAGTGTTTCCATCAATGCCAAAGGGGGAGATTGTTTGCATATGGCTTAAGGAGATTGTTGGCTTATGGATTCTAGTGTTTTCAATGATGGAAACTAAAGTCATTATCTTGGTACATAGATCAAAATTTATTCATACTGATAGGAAAAGTAGAGAACGGTGTTCTACTAGTAGAAAGAAGAAAGAATAGGGTAACCAATTAGTTTTTCCATCTGTATGCTTCTCCATATCATCATTATGTGTTGTGGATCCTCAAGATATTTTTTTAATCATATATGTTACCTTATTGGTAAGTTTTGTGATTTTGCATTAATTGTTGTACGAGCTTGGAGATCCGGTAGAATGTTTTCCTATTTATTTCCTCATTTTGGCTAACCTAGTGAATGTTGGATGTTGCAGATGTATAAGGAGTAATTGATTAACTATTTCTTGTGTTGGTTATTTTGTTTTGGGGTGTAACTATAGTCTAGCCGACTTGTGTTGGTGTGCACCAAAGATTGCTCATAATTTGAGCTAACATGTAAAGAATATTTCATATTTTGCTGAAAGCTCACTAGAATTAATTGAAATTTTGGTAGCAGGTGTAGGCATCCTTTTAAAATCTATACATACTTAACTTCAAACAAGGGTTAGTACCTACAAATCTCTCAAGAATACCCCTATGAAATACCTTGTAGATTCTTCCAAATGCAATACATGACAAAAGAAAACTAAAAGCATTATGAAAACAACAATTACCTATTCCATAGTGGATTGGTGTCACATGTGCAAGTGACCCTTTCCCAATCCTTGATCAAAGCTTAAGATGATGCAAATACAAATAGGATGAAGAGAAAGATAAGTTCTCAAACTAAGAGAGTAACCTTGCATAAAATTGTAGATGGATGAATGAGGATTAAGGCCCTTTTTTATAGATTTTCTTGATGAGATTGGCCAAATGGGGGAATGTGGGACTAAAGATCCACCAATGAGAAGAGGACACTTGTCAAGTGGTGATAAGTTAATGGATGTGCAATATTTGGGAAGTATGCCCATGAGAGGGAGAATTTAAATTCAAATTTGGCAATAAATTTAGAGAGGGGGACAAGAAAAAGAGCAATAAATGCAATGTTGGAGGGACAAATCAACTTGTCATGATTTTCAAATTTGAGGGCCATGTTGAGTGAAAATGAGAGTTTTAATAAATCAATAAATTGATTTATTTGTGCAAGTGGAGATATCTAGAGGATGCAAGTGGGTGGGTTAGGTTAGGCTAATTAGGATTAGGTTAGCTTAATGGTGATTAGGTGAGTTTTACTTTTAGGACTTGGATATTTGATTTATTCAAATCAGAAAATGATGTAACATGATTTTGGATTTGATTAAATGGCCATTTGATTTATTAAAAGGTTGATGATGATGTTTATTTGATTTTAAATAAATGAACTTAGGAGATGAGATTACCTAATGAATGGATGGAAGTGAACCTAATTAATTGATGAATGGACCTAATGTGAAATCTAGATTAGTTAATGAATGAACGTGATTGAATGCACAATGTTAATTTTGCGTGTCTACATTTTTACCCTCTTTGAATCAATGTACTTGTTGCGTTGGTTCAAAGAATAAAATTGCCGTGATCAAAATCAAAAAAATTCTGATTTTTCGGATGCCCCAGCTGAAAGAAGTACACTGGTACACTGCCCCCTCGAGAGATCGAGCGAAAAGATTTGATTTGAGGGTCGATCTCATGATAAAGATGTTCAAAATGGATGGTTATGGATGATGATGCAAATGAGATGATTTCAAGATGCTTAGAATAACAAATCTATATTATCCTAAACAACTTAAATGATGATATGTTATGAGATGGATGAGATTGATGGATATGATATGATTATGCAAATGTATGGTTTATGCAGATGCTTAGACTAACAGATCTATATTATGATGATATGAATGCACGATGGATGCATGATGGATGAATCATGGATATAATGGTGATGATGATTAACTATTCATGTTGTGATGTTAGTGCATAAGACATTAGATGATGACAAGAGGGTCCAACAAGCCAACCTTATGAGAGATGGTGATGAGAAATGATGATAAGAAAATGATGATGATAGATGGATGATTTGCTTATCAAGGATTGGGATTCTAAAAAGGGTCACTTACTTTATGTTTGATAACATGCATAAGTACGATGCATCAAGGTATAAAGGACTAGGATGGCATTGTACTTAGTGTGATGGACGTTGACTTGACAAATAGATAGGAGTATTCCTGTTCACACTTGACATATAGAAACCTTGCTAGGATGCACTTTAGAAGTTTCAAACATCTCAGACCAAAACACAGAGAGGTATAACCAATCAATGCAATAGTCAACAAGCTATCCAAAACATCCTCTATACATATCTAACAAAGAAAGTATTTGCCAAGTTATTTTATAAGAACATCCAACAAGCACAATAGACAAAAGGATGATGATCATTGCCCCATTCCTATCTCTCTAAATCCTTCATTTAGATATCATCGAGAGGTCCTTGGACTAAGCACAATGAGATAAGTCAAAAGAAAAAGATAAAGCACACAAACAAGTTGATGTTCTTCAATACTGCTAACCAAAAGGGAATGTGTTTTTAAGGATAAGAACCAGAACTTATTGCCAAAAGATAATGCCCATTGTAGGAAGGATACATCCTAGGACATGTTAGTGGATGGCGGCACATCATTTCGTTTATCCTTGAAGTGTTCTTTCTGATAAATAATGCCCCTTGTAGGAAGGATTCATCCTAGGACATGATGTTATCAGATGATTGATATGGGACTGTTTGGATGATGGACTATCGACACAAAGACTTGACCAAATTGTTTACGTACTGACTGAGACTTGAGACTTGACGCTTTTGAGTTTTACTTTTAACTTGCTAGACTTGTTTCTAACTGTTTCACCAAAGGTTGAGGATGATGATCAGTTTATTATGAATGGTGTTTATTGCGGGTGCAAGCGAGATGAGGAAGATGGATTTTTTCAAATATTTGGATGTTTTTGATGTTTTCCAATGTTTTGAGGCTATTTTTGGTATTTTTCAAAATTTTCAAATGTTTTTTGGATTTTCTGAGATTTTGACCAAGATACTAACCTAAAGACCTATCCTATGGGCCTCAAGGGTTGATCAACATATTAGCCTTGCCTATGTTATACATGCAGAGACCACGTAGTTCGACTGATGACTTGACCAATTTACAAATGATGATATATATGATGAGATGTCAGTTTATTATGACAAACTCCTATAGGACTAACCTAAGTGTCTCGAGGGATGAACAAAGATCAACCTTGCCTACGTTCAAGCTTAGAGACGAATAGTTCGACAAAATGACCTTGTTTTTGGCTTTTTGAATGACTTTTTGACCTGTTTTTGGATTTTGATATGTTTTGAATGTTTTTGGATTTTCTAATTTTCTAATGTTTTTGGATTTTTTAATTTTCTAATGTTTTTGGATTTTCTATTTTTTAAGGACTTTAAGACCATACACGAATCTGATCCGATGAGAACGTGCCCCCAACATGCTATAATAGACTACTCTGATAAAGGCAGGACAAAGTGACCTTGAGGATGGGCCGAGTAGTACTAGGAGGGAACACAAGACCAAACTATGGTGCGGATGCAAATGGATGTGTGATGGATGGAGACCGGAATGCGATGGATGATGGAAGTGAAATGGATGGATGATGTAGATCAAGCCATAAAGATCTTGGTGGATGGAAAGTGCTTATTTACACATGGCGCCTGTTTGCCAAGTTTTCATCGAGGTACTTGCCCAAAGCGCCACCGAAGTGGTTTTCACTAGAGGACAATTTTTTTGATCCTTTTTCTTATTTTTTTGGATTTTTTTCTTTTTTAATTTTTTTGTTGTTACCAAGACGCCTATTTGCCAAGTTTTGATTGAAGTAACCATTTTTTCAGGACTTTTTTATTTTTTTGTATTTTTGGTTTTATACCTGGAAAAATTAGGCATAAAACATTTGAGATGGGAGCTATTCATGGGCTCTTGCAGAGGTTCCCATTTGGGTGTTGATAGCTGATATGCCCCTGATTTATAGCTTGTTGTGATGATGAAAGGCCCTAACCAATTGGGTTCAAACTTGCCTTTGTAGCTAGGATTTGGGACATTCTTATAATTTTCTTTTAAGACCAATTCTCTGACTTGGAAAGTCCTGCTGCTGATCTTCTTGTTGTAGCTTCGTTTGAGTCTATTTTTATAGACTTGCAAATGATTCAAAGCATCTATGCATCTCTCATTCAGTAACTCCAGCTTGTTTAATCTTGACACCCAATAGTCCTCATCAGTGATGAGATTTTGCAATGATATTCTAAGGGATGGGAGCTCGATCTCAATGGGGAGTATGAATTTTGATCCGTAGACCAAGGAGAAAGGGGTGGCACTAGTGGGTGTATAGATGCTAGTTTGATAAGCCTAAAGGGTGGGATTAAGCTGCAAGTGCCAGTCACGACCTGCATCATTGACTATTTTCTTGAGGATTTTGAGGATGGTTTTGTTCGTGGCTTCTACTTGGCAATTGCCTTGGGGATAGTATGGGGTGGATAAGTGATGCTAGACTTTGAATTTCTCACATAAGTTGTGAACCTCCTAGTTCTTGAATGGTGTCCTATTATTTGAGATAATGGCTTGTGGAACACCGTAACGATAGATGAGATAGTTCAAGATGAATTTTGAGATTTGCTTCCCAGTGATATATGTCATGGGTATGGCTTCCACCCACTTTGTGAAGTACTCAGTTGTAGTTATAATGAATTTGTGGCCATTTGATGAGGTGGGTGAGATTTTCCCACTGAGGTCGAGTCCCCACTATGAAAAGGGCCATGGTGTGATGATCGGGTGAAGCTCTTGAGCTGGAGCATGGATGAGGTCCCTATGCTATTGACATTGTAAACACCTCTTAGCATGATCATGTGCTTCTCTTTCCATTGTGGGCCAATAATACCCCATCCTCAGCAATTTCTTGGTGATCGTCATTCCACTCGAGTGTGAGCCATAGATACCATTGTGTACTTCGGTTAGAGTGGTTAATGCCTCAGTATTTGGATAGTGTAGTAAAGTACACTCTATGCTTCTATGGTATAAGTTATCACCTAGGATGACAAATCTGGATGCCTTTTTGATAAAGGTTCATTTTAGACTCGATGGTAGGTCAGTGGGTATGACTCCTATACGAAGATATGTATAGATGTCGTGATACCAAGGATCGCCAAGACCAATGATTTGAAACATATATTTTGATTCTGGTACCTCAAATGTGGGAACGAGAAGCTATTCGATCAAAAATTTGTATTTCACCACGTTGTGAGGGATGTCTACTAGAGACCCAATTGTAGCCATGGCGTCAACGGCTCTATTGTTGGTTCTTGGAATCTGCTCAAATGTTATGTCGATGAAGGATTCCTTTAGAGTCTCCACCAATTTCTTGTATGGAGTGAGCTTGTCATCCTTAGTCTGATATTCATTATTGACCTGATTTATGATCAACTGAGAGTCTCCATACACCTTGAGAGCTATGATGTTCCATTGCACTCCTATCCTGAGGCCTATAGTCAAAGCCTCATATTCCATGATGTTGTTAGTGCAAGAAAATGCCAATTTTTATGACTTTGTTATGCAGTACCCTTGTGGAGTGATGAAGAAGACACCAGATCCTGATCCATGTTGTGTATATGAACCATCAAAGTATAGTTTCCAATGGTCAGTTACATTGAGGTTAAAGATGGATTCATTTGGGAATTCAAATACAAGAGGATTATCAACATAAATTGGTGCCTCTGCTTGTTGATCTGCAATAACTTGACCTTTAATGGCTTTTTGCTCTACATACTTGATATCATACTGAAAATATCATTACCCATTTTTCCATTCTGCCTATGAGCATTGCCTTGGATAAGAGATACTTGAGGGGATCAATTTTCGTAATGAGCTTTATCTTGTGTGCCAACATGTAATGTCTAAATTTTTGGGATGCAAACACTATGGCGAGGCAAGCTTTCTCAATGAATGAGTAATTTAGCTTGTGATCGACCATTGTTCTACTGATATAGTAGATAGCCCTCTTCATTCTATTTTCATCATGCTAAGCTAGGAGAGCTCCAAGGGTTGCTACCATTGCTGACACATATAAGATCAATGGACTCTTTGGGATAGGTGGCATTAACACTAGAGGTGTCAGTAGATATTCCCTGATTTTTTTAAATGCCTCTTCGCATTTTGCATCCAATTTATATGCTACCCCCTTGTGGAGTAGGTGAGAATATGGATTATGCTTGTCTACCAGTTGTGCTATGAATCGTCGGATGGATTGAAGTCTTCCTTGGAGACCTCTCAGTTGTTTTAAGGTCTTTGGTTCTTCCATCTCAAGGATTTCCTTCACCTTTGCTAGATCCACCTCGATACCCATCATGGAGACAATGTATCCTAGCATTTTACCTGATTGTACGCCAAAGATGCACTTCTTGGGATTTAGTCCGACTTTGTATTCCTCTAGTCTATCAAAGATAGCACCTAGGGTTGCTATTTGATCTTGTCTTTTTCTTGACTTAGCTAGAATGTCGTCGACTATTTTATGAATCATGTCATGGAATATTAGTGTCATGGCCCTTTGATAGGTTTCTCTCACATTCTTTAGGCCGAATGGCATCATGTTCCAATAGTAGGTCCCCCGTGGACAAGTGAAAGCCATCTTATGTTGATCTTCTTTTGCTATCATGATCTAGTTATATCCTAAAAATCTGTCCATTAGTGATAGCATCTCATGTCCTATTGTCATGTCTACAATCATGTCAATATTGGGAAGTGGGAAATCATCCTTGGGACATGCCTTATTCAAATCTCTGAAGTCCGTACAGATTCTGATGGCTCCATCAGGTTTTGAAATAGGTACCAAATTTGACACCCATTCTAGATAATCAATTGGTCGGATAAATCTTGCATGTAATAGCTTTTTGATCTCCATTTTGACCAATAAGGCGATTTGAGGATGCATTTTTTGGAGCTTCTGTCTAAGAGGTTTTGCTTCTGGATACACCGCTAAGTGATGAACCACTGTCTCTGGATCTAGCCCTGGCATGCTAGCATAACTCCATGCAAAGTTTATTTTCCTTTCCTTTAGGAATGTTGCTAGGAGTTCTTGCTCTTCTGATAATAGTGATTCTGCATAAAATGTGATGTGTGGGGCCTCCTTTGTTCCTATGTTGACTAGATTGCATTTTGCAGCCAAGACTACTAACTTCTCCTGGTGAAGAGCTCTTAGAGGAAGATTGAATCCTTCATCCTTGGGTGCCTCAGAGAGGTTTTCACCGTTGGATACATCCTTTCTTTTTACTATTTTCTTGTTAGAGAGTGCCAAAATGTGGTTTTTACTCAAGGACTTGGATATGATTCTTAGTTTCTCACTTTTGTGACTGAAGGATTCAATTGTTTCCCCATAATAGGATTGTGTGTCCAACTCCATTATAAATCCTGCCTTGTGATCCCCATCTAGAATGTTATCCCTCAATCCCATGAATTCTGAGAGTGCTTCATCATTTTTGAATGTATCAAGAATTGGTGTTCCTCATTGGTCATAGTCGATCAATTAGGGGTAGACTAAACGAATCTCATGATTTTGACTATCTGATTCAAAGGATATGGTACTAATCATACACAGGGTGGTATCTTTGAATAGCCTAGGTAGATTGGATAAAGTATCTTCATCATCGCTACTAATATAGGGCTCAGTTATAAAATTATGTGTGTCCCTACAGGTATGACTATTGGTGAGTGTACTTGTACTAGTACTAGCTAAGGAGAAACATTAGCGGCTCTAACCAAAGGACTTCGGCCACATATGGTTATTCTCAGAGTGGCACATCCAAGACCAAGATTTGTTATGGGTCGCATCTCTGGCATGATAGGTATTATGAGCCCATTGTCATTTTTTCCCAGTCTTTGATTTTGGTCATAGCCCATTGCAAGCATCATGTGTAGGCCTTTTCTTCTTTCGTCCATTGGTAAATTAGCTGCCGATCTCTCATCTTGATACATCATGTGAGATGGATCTACTTCAATGACCTCATGACCAAGGTCTCCCCATCTTGTGAATTCAGGATAATCTTCAGGATACGTTTGTGATGTGGAGCCTTGATTTTCTTGTGGGTGTCCACATGATCTAGGAGATTGTGGTAACTCTCCTATCACAAAATAATTTTTAGGGATCCTATACCTTCCACAACCATCCTCCTAGATGATGAGCTTGATGTCAGATATGGTGGGAATGGCGGGTGTCTCTGTCGCAAAAGTGGACGTGAGAGTGGTGGGGTTGATGTATTTTGTGGATGGTTCCTCATCACTTTTTGGCACTTGGGGAATTTTGTAATACTTGGCTTCAAGATTCTTGCAATATGAAAATGGCTTAGGATCTCCATGGATAGTAACCTCTTGTCCATTATGTGTGAATTTCACACATTGGTGGAAGGTTGATGCTATGGCTTTCATCACATGAATCCATGGGTGTCTTAGGAGGATATTGTATGGCAATTCAAGGTCCAAGACCTGACATGTGGTTTCCATGAGTGTTGGACCTACTTGGATAGGGAGCTTAATTGTGCCCTAAGACATTCTTTCTTGGTCATCATATGCTCTGATTATGATGCCCTTGCCTTTGTCGATGGAATCTTTTGCTATTTTCAACTGCTTGATGAGGTTAAGAGAACAGATGTTCAAACCTGCACCTCCATCCACCAAGACCCTTTTGATTTTTCTTTTATTTACAATGGCTTCTAAGTGAAGTGCACAGTTGTGAGATGATTGGGCAGGGAAATCTCCGTCAGAAAATGTTAGTAGATTAGGTGTTATGATATTTGCAACCATAGCTTGGAATTGCTCCACATCGAGATCTGCGGGGATAGTGGATGAGGCTAATGCTTCCTCAAGGATCTTTTTATGTGCTGATGAGATTTTTAACAACTCCATGATGGAGATGTGTGCTGGTGTTCTTTTGAGTTGGTCCACAACATTGTTGCTATATAGAACGGTTCTTGATGTAGGGACTCTATTTGGTTGGGATGATCCTACAATTGTGACTTTGTCACCTCTTGTGGTGACTCCACAATCTTTGACATGGGCGCCCTTGATAGTGATGATCATGCAGTCTTCATTCAACAAGGAAATGACAAATTCATAGACATGATTTACATTGCCTTTCCCTTTATCACCTCTATTTCCTTTGTTTCCATGATTCGGCATTGGACTCATGTAGATTTTAAGGTCCTGATTTCCCGTAGGTTGTTCCACATTTATGATTTTCTTGTCAATGAGATATTGGATGATGTTTTTGAGTCTCATGCAATTATTTGTGGTGTGAACTTTTATTTTGTGAAATTTGCAAAGTTGATTCTCATTGTACCAAGGGGGTTTAACATCGGGTTCTTGGTAATTTTTGAATGTAGGAGGCTGGATGAGTTTTTTGGTAATCAACTTTTTCATTATGTCCTCCAATGGTTCCCCCAAAATGGTGTATTTATGTTTTGGATAATTTTTTCTTTGGGGTGGTCCTCTTTGGTCAATGAGGTTATTAATGGTGGGATTATTGGGTTGGTATGTTGTGTGATAAGTGTTTTGGCGTTGTGGTTGGATTTGCGGTGCTAGTGTATTTTGGCATGGACCACTAATGACTACCATGGCATCGACGATGCCATCATTAGTGATGTTCTTATTTCTCACCCATGTACGAGGTTTATCATTGTAATTAGATGATGGGTAGTTGTTTTGCAGTTCGTGATATGATGTTGATTCGATGGGTTGGGTCACAAGGGCTCTTTCGATGCTAAGCACCTTGGAAATTAATTTCTCATATGTGGTGATTCCCTAAACCTTGAGATTAAATGATAGGTGGCTTTCAAGGTTGGCTATGATCATGTAGACTTGTTGTTCTTCTGGCATGGTCCACTTGCTTCGATTGTCCTTAGATCACCATCGTTGAAGGAATGAAGCAAAAGATTCATTCTTTCCTTATTTTAGAGCGTATAATTCTTTGAGACTGACATCCATTGCGATGTTACATGCTTAGTTCGTAATGAATTCATCTATGATTTCTTGGAATGTTCTAATGCCTAAAGGTAAGCGGGAAAACCATTCTATAGCGGGACCTACCAAGCTCCTAGGGAATAGCTACATTAGATAAGTATCATCATATGCGACCTCCATACAATGAACCTGGAATTCCCTAATGTGATCTTCAGGGTTTCCCATCCCTTGATACTTGTCAAATTTGGGGATTTCAAATCCCTTAGGGAATGGTTTCATGTCTAGGCTCCTATCAAATGGATAGTGACACAAGTTGCTTTACATTTTGGTTGTCCACCCTGATTGAAGGTCGAGCACTTGTTGTGAGAGCAACCTGAGTTTTGTTGTCACATCATTCTAGGGATCAGGGGGTGGGATGAAAGTGTTTTAGGGTGTTTGAATTGTTGGTTGGGTGGATGGGTTGGTCGGTGCGTTGTTTGATGGTATCTACATGTTCTGTCGAGTGAAGTAGGCTTCTACTTACTTTTGTATGAATGATGCCTATTTTTGATCCTGTTGTTGTTGCACTAGGATTTGTGCTTGTTGTTGCACTTGTTGCTACTCCAACAATGCTTGTTGTTGTGCTTGTTGTTGTTCCCACAATGCTTGTTGTTGGGCTGCCAATTTTGCTACTTCTTGTTGCTCTTAGTATTGCTTTAATGCTTACTGATATGCTTGCAATTGTGCTACTTGTGCAAGAAGTTGTGCTTGTGCTTGTGCTTGTTCTGCTTGATATTGAGATTGCACTTGAGCGTGGTCTTGTGCTTGTGCAGCTTGTTGTAATAAAAGTTGTGCTTGAGTGACTCTTTGTGCTTGCAATGCTTGTGCAGTTTGGGAGGCTTGTTGTTGTTGTTGTTGCAATAAAGCTTGGGCTTGTTGTGCTTGTTGTGCTTGTAATGTGGCTTGTGCAGCTTTAGCAACTTGAGCAGCTTGTTGCATGGATTTTTGTTTCTACACTTTTTGGTATCCTCTTTGAAAATCAGCTTGAAATGTTGTGTCGAATTGGTTTGATGTGGTGAACGTTAGTGGTGGTGGAGGTGGTGGTGGATTTGGAATAGTGGTAGATGATGATGTTGTGTTATTATTTTGCGTGTTGGATAATGGTATTGATGTGATTGGTCCTTGTGAGACCATGCTTTGTGATGTTAAGGGTGTGTTTGATGGTGTTTCCATTGCTTGTGTATTTATTGTTTGTTGTTGTGATATCAATGATAAATTTTGAGTGTTTGGTGTGATGCTTTGATTGATGGTTGGGATAGCAGTTTGATTGATACTTGGTAGGGGAGGCAACCCCAAACCAAGGAGTGGTGTGGATGATAATGGCAGTGGTGGGATAGGCGGAAATGTAAGGGGTGTTAGTTGTTGTGTGGTGTCGAATATGCCCACTGGTCTAAACATATCTCCCTCTTCATGTGAGTTTCTGAGAAGAGGTGTTTGTGGTGTTCCGTGGAAAAACTGTTGATGATGGGTCATAGTGTAAGGTGAGAGGAACATTTTTGTGCAATGAATTTTGGGGGATGTTTTGTTCCAATGTGGTGTTTGCGTCCAAGTTTTGATTACTAACAAGGGGATGTGATTGAAGAGCATTGAGAAATGTGTTTCCCTTGTTAACGTTGGGTTGGATTGGAGCAAATGATGTTGTGATTTGTGGGATATTCTCCGTGACATTTTGAGATGGGGGTGTAGATGAAATGGGGATGGTGGATGAGATTGGTGGAAAAGATGTCTCTACTATAGTGCTCACATCAAAATCCAAAGGCAACTTGGCCCCTTGTTTTGCTAGTTCAAGCATGTATAATGAAGGGTTAAGTCTCATCATCACGTTGATGATTTTATGGTTCTCTAGATTTTGGAGCATTTTAGCTATTTCTTCGTGAGACATTCCAAAGGTAAGATCCTCTCCTTGGGTTTCCTCTTGTGCGTTTTTCAATGATGTTGGAAGGCTAATTGTGAGATTTCCATCCCCAATGAGATTCATTTCAGGAGTGGTTTGGCTAAGATCACTTGAAGTGAATGTTTCTTTATTGGCTTCCATACTCTTCTTGTATTGAGATCTAGTTAGAACCATAAAATGGGGATCAATCTTTGAGAATATGGGAGATGAATCTCTTGATTCTTTGGATTAATCTCTATTATATGTCCCAAAGTGAAAGTTTTAGAATGATTTTTAGGGATCAAAGGTGATGATATGATGATGAATGATATGAATGTTTTGGCTTTTGATAAATCTTGAATGAGACACTAGGCTTTAGGACTTGGATTTGATTGGATTTTTCATTCTGGGATTTTTTCCTTGACTTTGATTTTGAATTTGTTTTGATTTTCAACAAAAGGAACCTAAGATGTTTTGATAATAATCTAAGGGATGGATTTTCTCAAAGAATGACTATTTGACTATGTGTGAGGAGAAGGATACATCTAACCACACCTATTCAAACAAGATGATAGCTTTTGTTAAGCATATGGAGAAGGATTCATCTACATATGCTAAGCTAGGTAAGATTATTTGGATAACTTTGACTAAGGATATGCAAAAGGATGCATTTACACATTCCTAGCCAAAGGTGATTTTGGTAATGTTTTGGATGATTTTTCTTTTTTTGCCACAAAGCCTAGTATCAAGGATAATTTCAAGATTTTCCAAAAGATGATTTGTGAGATGGATTTGATGTTTTGAAAGATCGATGAAAGAGGTTTGATTTTTTTTTATCCTTAGGTGAACCTAAAAATACACTTTGTTTTCCTAGACCTAGGTATTGAAGAACATGCAAATGCTTCCTAAAGACTTTTGTAACCAAGAAATGATTTCATTTGAACATTCATTTTTGGATTTCCAATGATTTTTTCTTTGGGATTTGTGAGTCTCCAATCACACATGAATATTCATTTTTCTTAGCTTTTCTTAATGGCTTTATTTTACCAAATACACTTTCTTTGATTAAGTTTTCAAACTAAGATGTCCAATTTCTTAATTTCTTCAAACTCCACAAGATATGTTATGTGGAATTTAATGAACTTAAGGCAAGGGTTTCCTATTGTTTACTTAAGGAGACAAATTGAGATATAATCCAATGTTTAGAAACCTCTAAGGATGTGAATCCCAAGGGAATGCAATAACATATGGATTACGTCAATGGCATTTGTCTCCAAAAGGGTTTGAAATTTGAATGATATTGTTAAGTGTTTGTTTGCAAATGTTTTCGAATACAACACTAGGTTTTCAAGCAATGTAACACCCTAACTCAATTGGTATTTTTTTCTTAGTGGGCTTGCCTCATGCCCTTCATAGAAGAGATGATTTTACATGCAACCAAGGAAGAAATATATAGGTATGTTAAGAATGAAGTCTTAACCTCTATATTTCAACCAAGATCAAACATGGAAAGTAACTTCTTAGAATCTAAGTTCCAATGCACCACTTCTATAAACTCGCTCAATGGATCAATAGGCCACTACAAACAAGGGTTCTAGTTCAGACTTTTCATTCGTGGAGATTGACCCATACAGAAAGAGTCCCCTTTCGGTCCATCTTGTTAGAATCAACTGCATGATATTGGCATTTCTTTCAATATCCACATTTATATCTCGACTAGAAATACTCTTGGCTTTAGAGTGTTACCGATTGAGTTGTTCCCTTGAGTGAGTACTCTTTCCCCAAGGCAGGCCCTCTAGGATAAACAAAAGCAAGCAAAGACACAATCCGTAACTCGATCAATCTTTGATGACTCAAAGAGAGAGAATATACGCGATGATGCTCTACTCACACTCGCACAAGATGTTCAATTTTAAACCCAAATTGAAGTGTGTATGGGCAATTATTTACGCAACTTAATGTCACCAAAATCCTTTTGATTCTCAAGATCGCCGTGAGGTGCGAGAGAAGCGCATACGACTTTTGATGATATTACTTTGTGTAAATAATTGCAAAACAATAAAAGCACACATTCATTTTATCCTTCAAAGCAATGGTTTGATTCGTTTTAAGCACCGAAGGAGAGATGAAGATTTCTTGTTCAATTTTAGCCCAAATTGAAATCTAGTATGTATCTAAGTTTTGAATTTTAACCCTTTGCAAACAAAAAATCAAAGTGTTCTTTTTAGACCCAAACGAAAGTTAGTGTCCTAAAAAAGAAAGATAACAATTTCATGAAAAAGTGTTAAACAAACACTTAAATCATTTAAAAACAGTTTGATTTTAAAAATATCCTCCTTTCGTTTTCCTTCGCTAGCCTTGTCTTCCTTGCTTTCCTTCATTTGTACCTTTGTTGTCTTTTGCTAGCCCTTTGTTTGTTTTTGTACCTTGTGCCTTTTCCTTTCGCTTTTCCTTTGTACCTATAACATAAGTTAAAAATTATTATTACTTATTTTAAGAACTCATTTGAAATATTAATAACATAAACAAAAATAAATAAAACACAATTTTCCCAAATAAAAGATGAAATTTGGGTTCTACAATGTTAGTAAGTAACAAAGAAATGATAAAGTCAACATTTAGTATATGAGATGGTCAAAATATATCTGCACAAAACATTGTGTGGTCAAAGAAATATTTAATAAATTTAAAAACATTTATTACCTTTATTGGTGGCTGCAACAAAGATTACATTATATCAACCACTAAAGATTTTTCCATACCACCAAAGATTACCTTAAATGTTGTTTATTATATCAAGAAAAACTTCATACCTACCACATAACAGTAGATTATTTTATTCTCCACCCAAAATAATGAATAGACTCAAATGTCGATTAAAATATCTAACATATATCTTTTGAAATATGTTCATATGGACCTAAGGTGTGAAAAGTTGAGCTTTTCTTTTGAATGAAAACTTAAAGACTTATAGCACACCTTCCTTTATGACCTTGGACAATGAATCAGGAATTGGTAGAGGTGATTCATTCACTTATTATTGAGCCCATAGATTTGATTTGATTTTGGACATCTATATGGGAATAGGCGCCACAACTTTTCAAATAATCCTCCTCTCTTAAAGGAAAACATAGTAACTATCCACTATTTTTCAACTAACCATAGATACTTCTGGCACACAATCTGTCCCTTTTTAAAATGTTGAATTTTAGTGGCAGACAAAAACAAAGGTAGTTATGCCCACATTTATGCCGAGTGATGTGAATAACAACCAGAAAGCTTTAACTATGAGTTAGTGTCCAAAATGGAAGAATACTTCAAATTGAAAAATGTCATACATCAGCATGGCTATAGCTATTCTATCAAAACTACACCAACTTATGGTAGTAATAAGAGAATTTCTTTATTTACTATACCACCCGTAAGTTTCTTCTCCCGTGTGAATAAGAAAAAAAGAAAGCTTCAAAAATGTGTTTGGCAGATGTCAAACCTTAAGTGTGTTTGGCAGGTAGTTGTCTTAACTTAGCTAGTAAAGTGCTTATGTTCTTTTCTCCCTCAATTTGGACTACAAGCAGTAACCATATATGTTATTAAATGAAAAAGTTAGGTACATAGCCAAATTCTCAACTTTTTCCTGTATTGACCCCTACAGAACAAAAAATGCAGCTCTCTGAACAATAGCCACTTCTGACAGGACACATTAAATCAGATGCTATCTCATGGAATGCAATGTTTGAATCAGTTCACAAGAATGAAGTATAGGAAACTCTTTAAGCCAACGTTATTTAGTAGGCATAAACCTGGCGTCCAGATAGGAAGCATTGAGGGGGATAGTTGGTAAAAGTAACTGTAAACAGTTTTGAGACTACACTTCTACAACATCAATGGCAACAATACAGTAGTGACAAAATGGAACTAGGACAAAATAACTTTCTCTATGATACCGACATCAATGGAGAGAAATACAATCAAGCCTGTGGGTGCGTCATCGCTCATTGGTGAAGTACATAAATGATATAAAAAATTTCATTTTATCAATCCTTCTAAACAATAGATGTGTGACTGTGTTTTATTTTGAATATTTAAATCTACTTTCTTCTTTGCTGTAGGTGAATCTTGGCTGAATCACCAAAACTAACTGCTACATTTTCCAATGAAATAGGGCATTCAAAACCAAATAAATGAATAATAAAAAAAAAGCATTAAGATTGTATGCAACATAGATCTGCAAGAACTTTAAATCACAAACATTGATTTCAATAAACTTTACTTATTACAGAGAAAACATCTTCAAACATTGATTTGAATAAGCATTATGAACTCAAATTGGGCCCTCCTTCTAGCACAAAATGTAGGCATCCTTTTAAAATATGCACATAGTTAACTTCAAACAAGGGTTAGTACCTACAAATCTCTAAAGAATACCCCTATGAAATACCTTGTAGATGCTTCCAAATGCAATACATGACAAAAGAAAACTAAAAGCATTATGAAAACAACAACAATTACCTATTCCATAGTGGATTGGTGTCACATGTGCAGGTGACCCTTTCCCAATCCTTGATCAAAGCTTAAGATGATGCAAATACAAATAGGATAAAGAGCAAGATGAGTTCTCAAACCAAGAGAGTAACCTTGCATAAAATTGTAGATGGATGAATGAGGATTAAGGCCTTCTTTTATAGATTTTCTTGATGAGAGATTGGCCAAATGGGGAAATGTGGGACTAAAAATCCACCAATGAGAAGAGGACACTTGTCAAGTGGTGATAGGTCAATGGATGTGCAAGATTTGGGAAGTGTGCCCATGAGAGGGAGAATTTGAATTCAAATTTAGCAATAAATTTAGAGAAGGGGACAAGAAAAAGAGCAATAAATGCAATGTTGGAGGGACAAATCAACTTGTCATGATTTTCAAATTTGAGGTCCATGTTGAGTGGAAATGAGAGTTTTAATAAATCAATAAATTGATTTATTTGTGCAAGTGGAGATATCTAGAGGATGCAAGTGGGTAGGTTAGGTTAGGCTAATTAGGATTAGGTTAGCTTAATGGTGATTAGGTGAGTTTGACTTTTAGGACTTTGATATTTGATTTATTTAAATCAGAAAATGATGTAATATGATTTGGGATTTGATTAAATGGCCATTTGATTTATTAAAAGGTTGGTGATAATGTTTATTTGATTTTAAATAAATGACCTTAGGAGATGAGATTACCTAATGAATACATGGAAGTGAACCTAATGAATTGATGAATGTCCACCTAATGTGAAATCTAGTTTAGTTAATGAATGAACCTGATTGAATGCACAATGTTAATTTTGCATGTCTACAGCGGGTATATTTATGAGATAGGTAATTCATTTTGTAGTGAGTGAAATGTGTTTGAAAGGAGCAAAGTAGATGTATGTGTGAATATCAGAAACATGATTGAGCAAGTTATCCACAGTTTTACTTGGGCATTAAGATTTTGTGGAAGTGTGTTAGAGTAGAGCAGAGTAGAGTGAAGTCTAGAAGGAGTCAGAAGGTCCAAAATCTAATTTATGAGCTTAACTGGAACTATATTTTGGCATATATAGATGTTATCCTTTCAGTTAAACCTTTTATTGTAATCACAAACATTTTTCAAGGAAGTGAGCCTTCCTCATTTCAAGCAGTGTGCCTAAATGCATGTGCATTCCCCTTTCTTCATAATTTTAATAGAGTATAAATTGTGGATTAATCTCCACTATGGTTTTCCCCTAACAATGTTTCCAAATAAAATTATTGGTGTAATGGTGCTTTGATTATCTTATTCATTTGCTTGCATCTTTATTTCTGTTTATGTGTTGTAAATGGTTTATGATCAGAATTCAAATTTAAATCTTGTTGAACATTGATTCACCCACCTCTTAGTGTTCCCTGAGTCAAACAATTGGTATCAGAGCAAGGTTCCTCTATAGAAGTTTAACAGCTTGACATGGATCTTGAATTGCAATAGACTCTGTACCCAAATGCATTAATCTCCACCATGTTTTTCCCTCTAATAGGGTTTCCACATAAAAATATTGGTGTTATGGTTCTTTGATTATCTTGTTCATGTGCTTGCATCTTTATTTATGTTTATGTGTTGTAACTGTTTTATGATCATAATTCAAATTTAAATCTTTCTCAACACTGATTCACCCCCCCTCTCAGTGTTCCTTGAGTCCAACAAGGATAAGTGTAAACAATCTCATCTTTTTTCCAAGACAGGAAAAGTGCAAGGTATCATCCTAGGAAACATTGTACCTAATGCTTCCAAGAGAGGACATGGCAAGAAGAAAAATAACACAATGATATGTGAGTGGTGATGTATTCCCCCACTTTAAAGTTGTTGCAAACACCAGTACTGTGAGAAATTTCTTTAAAGTAGAAGGAGAACATGAGAGCTTACTCAGAAATTCCTATGCGAAGTCATATGCTTTTGATAAGCTATGTCATGAAAAAGGGAAGTATGTCATATGTGAGCCAACTTAAGGTATGTTGTCCACATCCCAACTTTGCTCTTATGTATTCATGAAAGGCTAATGACTAGCCAAAGAAGGCAACCACAAGTGACATACAAGGGAAATGCTATTGAACCCCTTGCCCTACTTAGTGCAAGGATTATTCAAAGTGATTTTTTTTTGTTTGTGCAATGTCTCATCTTAAGGAACACCATGTTCAATGTCACCAAGAGAGGATAAATGTAAATGATCTCATCTTGTTTCCAAAAGAGGAAAAGTGCAAGGTCTCATCGAGGGAAACATTGTACCTAATGCTTCCAAGAGAGGAAATCGCAAGAAGAAAAATCACAAAATGAAATGTGAGTGGTGATGTATGCCCCCACTTTAAAGCTCGGTTATGAACACCAATACTGTGAGAAATTGCTTCAAAGTAGAAGAAGGAGAACATGAGAGCTTACTCAGAAAGTCTTATGCCAAGTCATATGTTTTTGATAAGCTACGTCATGAAAAAGGGAAGTATGTCATATGTGAGCCAACTTAAGGCATTTCGTCCACATCCCAAGATTGCTCTTATGTGTTCATGAAAGGCTAATGACTAGCCAAAGGAGGCAACCAAGATTTACATACGAGGTAAAGGAAATTGAACCTCTTGCCCTAACTTAATGCAAGGATTGTTCCAAGGGATTTTTCTTTGTTTGTGCAATGTCTCATCTTAGGGAATGTCATGTTCAATGTCACCAAGAGAGGATAAGTGTAAATGATCTCATCTTGTTTCCAAGAGAGGAAAAGTGCAAGGTCTCATTCTGGGAAACATTGTACCTAATGCTTCCAAGAGAGGAAATCACAAGAAGAAAAATCACACAATGAAATGTGAGTGGTGATGTATGCCCCCACTTTAAAGCAGTTGTGAACACCAGTACTATGAGAAATTTCTTTAACATAGAAGAAGGAGAACATGAGAGCTTACTCAGAAAGTCCTATGCCAAGTCATATGTTTCCAATAAGCTATGTCATGAAAAAGGGAAGTATATCATATGTGAGACAACTTAAGGAATGTCGTCCACATCCCAAGATTTCTCTTATGTATTCATGAAAGGCTAATGACTAGCCAAAGGAGGAAACCACAAGTTACATACAAGGGAAAGGCTATCAAACCCCTTGCCCTCACTTAGTGCAAGGATTGTTCCAAGGTATTTTTCTTTGTTCGTGTAACTTCTCATCTTAGGGAATGTCATGTTCAATGTCACCAACAGAGGATAAGTGTAAATGATCTCATCTTGTTTCCAAAAGAGGATTTAGTGCAAGGTCTCATCCTAGGAAACATTGTACCAAATTCTTCCAAGAGAGGAAATCGCAAGAAGAAAAATCACACAATGAAATGTGAGTGATGATGTATGACCCCGCTTTAAAATAGTTGTGAACACCAACAATTTCTTTAAATTAGAAGAAGGAGATCATGAGAGCTTACTCAGAAAGTCCTATTCCAATTCATATGTTTCCATACGCTACATCATGAAAAAGGGAAGTATGTCATATGTGAGCCAACTTAAGGCATGTCATCCACATCCCAAGCTTGCTCTTATGTATTCATGAAAGGCTAATGACTAGCCAAAGAAGGAAACCACAAGTGACATACAAGCTCAAGGCTATCAAACCCCTTTCCCTCACTTAGTGTGGGACAAAGGTGAGCCAAAATGATTAATGAAGTGCATGCTATCTAGAGTGAAAATCAATATCAATTAGAGGAATTAGGTGCCCCCATATAGGGAAGCATACCAAAGTCCTTAATATTTTGGATGATATGACTCAAAGCATGAAATTCATTAGTGAAGTGACCATGAACTCTATGTTATGCAAAGAATTAAGTCTTGTAATAACACTTCTTTCGAGTTCTAGGGAGAAGAGATATCAAGTGATCTTGGAGGAGTCTCAACAAGATACCCTCTTGATCAAGAGAAGAAGATGGTCTTATGGTTGGTGTGAAAGATACATCTTGCTTAGTAGTAGATGTTAGACTTATGGAAGACTCTTAGATTGCAAGATTTTATTCTCCCCATTATAGGAAGTATAAATCTAACAAAGGAAAATCATGAACATTTTGTGAGATGACATTGACATTAAGTGAAGGTGTATTTGCGTGTTGCATGTTTGGTAAAGGATGATGTTCAAGACCACTAATTGTTAAGGATGATTTTGGAGTGTGATGTATGATATTATTGATGTTGAGTGAAGGTTTGTTGATCTTAGACAAAAGACAATAACCAAGACCGTAAGTTGTTTGTTGTGTTTTAAGCTCTATAGGGTGTTGGATACCTTGTTCTTGAGCACCACATATTTTTCCACCATATCCATATTGTTTTATGAGTTCATAACCTTCTCCATAAATCTTCTTCATTGCTTTTGGATTAGGTGGTGGTTGATCATAAGTGCTATCAAAGGTGACTTTGTAGTTTTCTTCTTTATTTAAAGTAGTGGGGGTGGATGCTTCCAAAAATACTTTTGTATTTTGTGGTAACATGATGGTTGGTTGTGCTTGTTTCTCATATTTATTGTGTGATTATATATTCCCCCATATATGATGGTGTGAATTCTAAGGATCCCCGATCATCACCAAATAATTTAGATAATGATTCCTCATTGTTTTGTTCAATTTCAAGAGGGTCTATATTGGATGTTGGAATCAATGCTTTCAAAGGACTTGTAGCTCCTTTTTCAAGCTGCAAGCAACTTTTAGGCTTAGGGTCTATTTAAACTTGATTAATTTTATTATTATAGACATATTTCATTCTACGATGAAGGGTTGAAGGCACTAAATTCATCTCATGAATCCATGGTCTACCTAAAAGAGGATTATATGAAAGATCATAAGGCATGACATTAATAGGAGTTTGCAAAGTAGCCACTCCAATTGTAATAGGAAAAGTGATTATACAAAGTAGTTGCTTTTTGTATCATCAAATCCTTGAATAGATATGGAATTAGGTATTATTTGTGACTTGTCAACACACAATTTATCAAGGAGATTCACACTACACATATTAAGGGAAAAACCATTATCAATAAGGGTTTTTTTATCCCTATATGATTGTATTGAGAAATGATCATGAAAGCTTTGTTTTTTTTTGCAACTCTAAAGGAGGGATCTCATGTTGATGGAAAGTAATGTCTAGATTAGTTTGATTTGTTTGATGGATTAAAGTTGCTACATCATTCATAGTTGTACCAGGAGGAACTGCAATTTGTTTTAAGGTTGTTTGAAGAATATTGTGGTAACTTGGTGAGTGTTGAAGTAAATCCCAAAGAGAAATATTTGAAGGAGTATTCTTTAATTGTTTAACAAGATCATACTCCTTTTTGTGTGGGATGAAGCAAGGAGCACTAGGAAAATTGGGTAAAGGTAAAGAGGGTAGGATTGGTTGTGGTGGTTGTGGATTATTTCGAGTGTTATATGTATGAGCAATGGTATTATAACTCAACTATTCTGATACATTATTCTGAGGTGGATAAAGGATGAATTCAAGTTTGGGTTGTGGTGGAGGTTTATGTGAAAGGGGATAAAGGATGAGTTTAGGTTAAATAAAGTTAACATCTTGTAACAAGTGAGATTCTAGATTATCTTTGAAGGGCATAACATCATTAGTGCCAATGTTATCTTTGTCTTGGGTCATAATATCCTCCCTAGAAGGAGAGTTCTTAGGAAAACAACAAACCACATGTTCGTGATAATTAAGGCTTGGTTCATCTAAAATAACTCCATCACAACTAAGGGAGCTATTACTGGTTGAATGTGTTTGATAATTAATAATGGGGAGAGTAGGAGAATATTATATTTGATTGTTGGATTTTTCTAAGGTCTCATTCTCATGTACCATATTATCTACCCTACTAGGAGAGCTTGTAACATGTTCATCCAAGTTTGAGGTTTGCAAGGTAGCTTCATCACAAGTGGGAGAGGCATCAAGAGAAGGACCATTATGATTTTCAAATAGATTTTCCCAAATACGAGGAGCATTAGGGAAGAGAGGATCAAGGGTTTCATGATTCTTAATAGTGATATCTTCTAACACCAACCTATCATTTTTACATGGAGGAGGGATATTAGGAGATGGACAAGATTGATTCTCATCACCATGGAGACTAGGTAAGGTGATGTTTAGGAATGTGTCTATGATCTCATGTTTTTGTTGTCTAACATGATCCAAAGGGGAATAAGGAAATGGAAAATCAAGACCTTGAATGCTTGTAACTTCCTTCACCAAGATACCTTCATCACTAATAGGAGAGGTATGTGTGTTATGATTATCTTCATTTCTAGTTGCACCAATGGGTAATTTAATGGTATGGTCAGGACTAACATGTTCCTCATTGTTGTAATAAAAAATTGACTCATAAGAGGGGTTGTTATGCTTATAAAATCCATGTTTAATCAAATCAAAGGAACATTTAAAAACATGTTATGCAAAAGTAAGTAAAGTGCAATGTATTTTTTAGATGTAAAATAAAGCAAATTGTTTATAAAAAGTTATATTAGTGTTTATTGATTATGGTAAAAGCACAAAATTGTGTCACACTTTATAAAGGAAATGACCAACACTAAACTAACTTTTAAACTTGAATCACTAAAAAGTGGCATATAATTTTGAAATTGTGCAAACTAGTAAAATATGTATTTTTTAGTATATTTTATATCTGTATTTTAAAAAAAAATTAAAAAAATATTTTAATCTAGCTTTGAATAAATTAACACTATAATCTACTTGCTGATAAAATGCTAAAAGAATGAAGTTGCATGAGACGTCAAAATTTTTATAGTAATTTTTTCCTTTCAAATTTTTTGTGTGTATTTATAACTTGAAACTTTAGTGCATGGATATATTTTCTTTCAATTTTGATAAATATATATATTTCAATAAATATTAAAATGTGTATGAATCCAAAAATAGCTAGTTCCATAGGACGCCAATTGAAAACTACACTTATGGATCTACAAAAGGGCATTTTTTATATATTTAAAAAAAAAATTATTTACATTAGTATGGGTTATTGAAAGCTCAATTTTTTCAAATAATTTTGTTTTTTGGTAAATTGGACTCAAAGTAGTGCTCCATATATTTTTAACCAACAATTTTAGTTGAAAAAGTGGTGGAAGTATCTAACTTAGATAGAATTAATCTTTCTAGATCATATGTTTGACCAAAAAATTTTTTTAGTTAGAAATACTTAAATTAAATTATGTTGATAAGTTGGCTAAAAGTGTGACACAACTTTATGTTTTCACCCCCCACAGAAAGGATCTACACTAGGTTCACTCAATATAAGATATGTATGATGAAATTATGTCTATCCTAAATTATCTAGATGTAGTTAATTGATAATATTCATTGATTTAGTATACAAAACTTAAGAAACAAGTGATGTTTGAAAACACATTGTGTTATGCATAAATGAACTAGAAATGAATGCAAAACTTAACAGAAATGAACCAAACTGAAAGTGTGCACCTAAGATGTTGAATGAGGTTGAAAATCACAATTTAAATGCTGTTGATGTTGTGTTTTAGGCTTGGTAGGACTCATTCGCCATTCTGGGTGAATCAGTCCTAATTCTGCAAAACTGAGTCAGAAACTATTTTTGACAAAAGGGTATCCAAAAATGTAGAAAACTCAAAATCAACCTTTGAGTGGGACTCATTCACCACCCATGGTGAATGATTCCTCTTTAATTTTTGAATTTTCAAAAATGGAATCTGAAGCTTTTGATCTGCACTTTAGCTTCCTACAAGTGTCCACTTCCAAAACTCTGATTTTCAAACTTGAAAGTGAGTTTTTGTTGATATTTTGACTTTTTGAATGAAAATAATACTTGATAAAATTTTAAACTTGATCTTCAATGATTTCCAAGCATCCAAGAGGCCTAAATTTGCAAACACACAAGAAGAGAAGAAGAAATGTTGAATGTTAGGGCATGGAGGTTTGCCTTGGTCAAAACACTTTTAGGTAATTAAACCAAAATGATGAAGGAATGTAATGAAACATGAAACAATGGATTTTATTACCTTTCCATGATGTTTTATCTTGATAGTCTACAACAAAACATGAAGAATCTTCCCTTGAATGTCTAAAAATTGAAGTTGAATGGCTTGTAATGTTAAAATCCTAGCTTTCTTGAGAAGATAAATGATGAATGAGTTGTAAAATGAGTTGAGAGATGTAAATTACGGCTTAGAAGGTTGTATTTATAGGAAATTTTCCTATTTTACCCATTAATACCTCATCACGGGCCAATATGAAATAAAATTAAACTTAAATTTCACTTTTTTCTTGCTCAAAGTTCAAAAATGGGACAAATGGGACTCATTCACCACCCATGGTGAATGGGTCCCACCTGGATGGGACTGAATCACCATGGTTGGTTAATGGCTCCCATAGGGGCCATTTTGATAGGTAATATGCCAGGAGATAAGGAAATAAGGTTTAAATTGCAACTTTGTTAGGTATTTGATCAATTTAACCCTCAAGATGCACAATATGGGTTAATAGAGGCCTATTAGTGATGATGTAAAGGTCAATTATGGCTTGGGACAGATAATTTAGTGTGAAAGTGTGACTAGATACACTTTACAACACAAAAATGAGGTCCACATAGCTTAGGAAGGAACAAAACCCAATGTGAATGTGCAAGACGTATTACAACACTAGTTTAACATTAAGTTAAAGTTATAAGCCTTCTATATTGATGTAATAATTTCATTAAACATGTTTGATAATTTTGAGCTAGGGAGAAATAGGTTCATTAAGTCTAGAAAAGTGTGAAAGTATCCTACAACACTTTACAACACCTTTACAAGACATCAATAAAAGCATGTTATTCAATTTGCAAGGGTCCAAGACCTAGTGTGGACAAATAAAATGCCTCACAACACCTGAATCAAAGCCTCATTAAGTCAAATTTATCATGAATTAATCCCATGTCAAGCAAAGGGTACTTTTTTCTACAACATAAATAGGTTCTTTGATGTAGAATAAATTTTCAATTATAAGTAACTTAATAATAGCTATAATAACATTTAATATTTTATTTAAAAGAGTTTAATAGAGTCTTTAATTTTAATTGAAATACTTCATTTGAAATTAGGTTAATTGAATACATACACTATTTGCAAATAAGTTCTTGTAGGATTGATTATGGATGTTACTGTATAATATTTTTAATTCCAACCATTCTAATTTTCTTTAAATGCAACATTCATAATAATAATTACAAAATGTATATTTTCAAAATATATTACATAAAGATCCCTCTTCAAAGGTATGTAATTATTTTTAATATTTATTTTATCAATTGAAAAAACTCTCTTTTAAAATAATTTATTTGAAAATCTAATATTATTTTTAAAAAAATCAAATTTATATTTTTATGGGATTAGAAACTTTATTAAATAAAATAGAGAATTTAAATTGATGTCTTATTTTTTTTAATTTGAAAAAACATTGTAATTGAGATATCATTAATGATTGATGAGGCCTATTAGTGATGATGTAAAGGTCAATTATGGCTTGAGACAGATAATTTAGTGTGAAAGTGTGACTAAATACACTTTACAACACAAAACTGAGGTCCACACAGCTTAGGAAGGAACAAAACCCAATGTGAATGTGCAAGATACATTACAACACTAGTTTAACATTAAGTTAAAGTTATAAGCCTTCTATATTGATGTAATAATTTTATTAAACATATTTGATAATTTTGAGCTAGGGAGAAATAGGTTCATTAAGTCTAGAAAAGCGTGAAAGTATCTTACAACACTTTACAACACGTTTACAAGACGTCAATAAAAGCATGTTATTCAATTTGCAAGGGTCCAAGACCTAGTGTGGACAAATAAAATGCCTCACAACACCTAAATCAAAGCCTCATTAAGTCCAATTTATCATGAATTAATCCCATGTCAAGCAAAGGGTACTTTTTTCTAGGACACAAATAGGTTCTTTGATGTAGAATAAATTTTCAATTATAAGTAACTTAGTAATAGCTATAATAACATTTAATATTTTATTTAAAAGAGTTTAATAGTGTCTTTAATTTTAATTGAAATACTTCATTTGAAATTAGGTTAATTGAATACATACACTATTTGCAAATAAGTTCTTGTAGGATTGATTATGGATGTTACTATATAATATTTTTAATTCCAACCTTTCTAATTTTCTTTAAATGCAACATTCATAATAATAATTACAAAATGTATATTTTTAGTAAATCTTTCAAAATATATTACATAAAGATCCCTCTTCAAAGGTATGTAATTATTTTTAATATTTATTTTATCAATTGAAAAAACTCTCTTTTAAAATAATTTATTTGAAAATCTAATATTATTTTTAAAAAAATTAAATTTATATTTTTATGGGATTAGAAACTTTATTAAATGAAATAGAGAATTTAAATTGATGTCTTATTTTTTTTAATTTGAAAAAACAGTGTAATTGAGATATCATTAATGATTGATGCTGCACGGATAAGATCTAAAAAATGGCATTATAACCCAAATTGAGCACAAGTACATCAAATAGAAGTAAGTACATGCTTTTAGTACTTTTGTCAGTCAGGGTTAATTTAATTTTTTCAGTCTAAACTGTAGTTTGACTGTTAGTACTTTTTTTTCTTTTTTCCTGTAAGCTTTCTAATACTAGGGCTTCAGTCAGAAGCTAAATGAACATATCATTCCTCTATGATCAAAGTAATTTAAAACAATTTGTAAAACATATCTCATATTCTATCATCCATATCAATTCTTAAAGGGGATCTTAACAAAATACTTCAGATTATTCATATTTGGAAATCTGAAACAATGCATCCTTAGAAATGTCATATATAGGAACTTGCGCTACATAATATCAAAATGTAGCTTATTTTGCACAATAAGAGAAATACACTTAAATAGTTACAATGTCTTGCAGTTAAATTAAAAGAAAAGCGATTGTTTCAAGCATGTCAATATCCTCCCTTATCGGGGTGCAAGGGAAACAATTCTAATGTTGTTGTATGAGACGGATCTACTGATGAATTCCCTACAGCGCCCCTATTCTCTCCTTCTCCCTGCATATTAATACATAATGTTCAGAAATCTACCACAATCTTATTCACAAGACACAGAATTTGCAAGGCAAGGCAGAATATTTAAAACCGCTTTCATACCTGAAGAGATCTTCTGTCCGAAGGCCCATTTTGAAATGGAACTAGTGAAGACCGGTTGGAGGCTGAAATACATATTTTTTAGGGTTAGAAAAAAAAAACAAAAAAACAACAAATTCATAAAACCCTAGCCGGCCATGCAGTAAACACTACTTACATGTGTTATTCAGTTTCTCTCTCCTTATCTCATTTTGAAACCAATACAACACATTCCTGCCATCTACGGCGCCGTAAGCTTTCAGCTGAGCAGTAATGTCGTTTATTTGATCAAAGGAGGGTTTTCTGATTCCACTCACGAACATGGAATCCAGTATTGCCTTTTGCTCTTCATTGGCCCTGCATCTTTTGTGAACACGTCTATTGGTCGTGCTCTCCGGAACATTAGCAGATGATCTGGTCTGCCTGGAATCTGAAGAAAACAAAAATAATAAAATATTCTACTACGATAAACATCATCATCCCAAAAGGAAAAACTAGATTCTTTCAATAAAATGTGAACCACATCAATTCGCTTACCTTCGGCAGATCTTCGATCCATTATGCTCTGCAGGCCTTGAACTTCAAAACTTACAAGAGTTACGCAGCTGGGTATCTCAGTGAACTCCAAAGCCGGTGGTAAACAAAGGAGATGGATGGTATAAATAGGCAGAATGTGCAAGTAAGATAAAAACTAATAGGCGGTTTACAAGGATGGTTGTCAAGCAAGAGCAGAGTCAATGAATTTTGCTAAAGATAAAAATATGTTACGTGGAAGGGAATACTAAACGAGTTACGAGGTAGGTTATGGGTTCCGATTTTGACAAGTAATTTGGGATGGTAAAATATGTTCCTATGTGATGAAATACTGTTTGAGTATGCACCAAGTAGTAGAACGGAACTTCTGTTTATTTTTCAATTCTTCCGGGAGCGAACGCCGCCATTTTAGATAATTTTACCGGTTTTGAATTCTCCTGCCTTAAATATATTTTGCTGGGAATTTGTAGGGTTTTTGGATGTCAGAAGAGATTAGTGTTACCGAATGGTAAACGAATGGGAAGAAACGGTTAATCTTTCAAGTAGGCTGGCACATTACATTTGAACGGTTGAATGTGATTGCAATTTATAGGGAAGAGTGTCCAACACAGGGTGAGTGGTGGCTTCGTTTCTTTTACTTTTCGAGTTGTCACCAATTATTTCGGTCAGATTAGATTTGTTGGGATTTAGTCGTTGACGAAAGAACTGTCTGTGTATATTATTATCTTTATAAAACTTATTATTTAAAAATAGTTTTGATTATATGTGTATATTACAATTATTTTATGTGTATATTATTATCTTTATACAACTTATTTATTATTTCAAAAAACTTTTGATTACATGTTTATTTTATGAGATAAAAGAACATATAAAGTATATAGTTAGCTAGTTTTAATTATTATAAAAATTGAAATGTTTTTTAACTTTTTTTAATATTTAAATACTATCTTAAATTTTTATAAAATATTATATTAATTTTTTTTAGAATTGTTCAAATATTTGTTCTTTGTGTTTACTCTATTATTAAAATTTATATCTATTTTGAGAAAATTGATCAATCTAATACATTTTTATAAGAATAATTATCACTTTTAATTTTGAATATTAATGTTAAAACATATTGACTCTCCAAACTAAAAGCTTATATTTATTGCATTTAAATACATATTCTTCCAACAAGTAGAAATTGAGAGTTTATATTTATTACATCAATGCCCTAATTCTTCTAGCCACCCACCACTAAAATTCACCACCATTACAAATTCAAATTCAGCGCTCATGGTGAATTTTCCATGAGGTGAATTTGTCATAGAGGTGAATTTTTCGGTAGCGAATTGTTGGCAGTGAATTTTCCTACAACCACTTAAAATAATTGCTTCTTTATTACATCAATCCCCTTGTTCTTCCAGTCACCAAAAATTGGGAGCTTATATTTATTAATCAATCTCCTCATTCTTCTCGTGACGAAATTCTTTTTATACCACGTGTACATGTTTTTCTTGTCATATTTGTGTTGCAAGCTAACTTATGCTAGCTACACAAGATTTATTTGTTTAATTAGATTTTTTAATATTATTTTCAATTTCTTATTATACTTCATATGATTGCATCTTTATTTTCATGTTATGAATGTTTATACTTGTCATATTATCTAATTAATTAATCTTGTTTTAATAATACTAATAATTTTAAATTTAATCTTCTTCCCAAATTTAATATATAATATTATATTAATAAAGCTAAACATTTATATTTTTTTGTGTGAAGTTGAAACTCTAAGGAAAATAATCATTCATATCACATTAAAGACCAATCCTATGTTTTACTTCCAATATTTTATTAATGGCTTATAAGTCTTAGGAAGTGATTCTATTAGAAGAGTTATACAGTTGGGTATGTCAGTGAACTCCAAAGGCGATGGTAAAGAAAGGAGATGGATGGAGTAAATAAGTAGAATGTGCAAGTAAGACAAAAACTAATAGCCGGTTTACATGGATGGTTGTCAAGCAAGAGCATATTCAATGAATTTTGATAAACATAAAAATATGTTACGTGAAATAATAATAATTTATTATTTTATAGTCCACGATACCCAACAATCTATTTTTGGGTCTATAGATGGTCTACAACAATATGGGACTTCTCGTACTCCCAATATTGAGGGAGGCACCTAACTCGTGCTCCACAATACAAGGTGTACATTCCTCGTACTCCCAATATTGAGGGAGGCACCTAACTCGTGCTCCACAATACAAGGTGTACATTCCTCGTACTCCCAATATTGAGGGAGGCACCTAACTCGTGCTCCACAATATGAGGTGTACATTCCTTGTACTCCCAATATTGAGGGAGGCACCTAACTCGTGCTCCGAGGTGTACATACCATACCCCCTGCAGGATTTGAACTTGTGACCTCTCTTTCTCCACCATTAGGCCAACTTAGGCTGTACATTGGGTTTGTTATACCAAACGAGTTACGAGGTAGGTTATGGGTTGGGATTTTGACAAGTAAATTGGTTACAAGGTAGGTTATGGGTTGGGATTTTGACAAGTAAATTGGTTAGGGTTAATGAAGAGATTTACCAACAAGTGAAAATTGAGAAATAATGAATCCAGGTGTAAATTGAGTGGTAATCAATCCCACAATTCTTAATTAAGATTGAATTTTTTTTGTATTTCTTTTTATGAAATTTGAATTTTAAATTGAAAATTATAATGTTTCTTTTAATTTCTTTTTATGAAATTTCAATTGTAAATTTAAAATTATTATGTTTTAAAATATTATTTATTTTAATTTTTGATAAAGGAAAAAATGAGTTTTACAGGGACCCAAAATCACAAAGTTTACAAGCACAGGAATTATTTACTTTAGTTGTTTACATGAATTTTGTGAATTATAATAAGATAATTATTTATTATATTTTGATACAAATGTTGAAATTATTTTTGATTGTTCAATTATTAAATATGTGATGTTTAAATGAAATTATAGAAAAGATAGATTAAGAGAGATAATGAATCTATGAGTTTTAATGTTAGTATATAAAAGATGGTTAGACATGAAGAAACTTAAAATTGGAAACCATCTATTCAATTCCACATTAGTATATAAAAGTTGGTTAGACTTCATATATCTAAAGACTAAGATATACTTTGTCAAACTATAACACAATTAAAAACCTATTAATTTTCTTAATTATTAGTGTAATAAAAGTTATAAGTAAGATGGTAAGATGTAGGGCCACTTTATATTGATAATCTAAATATATGTTTATTATTACTTTATTTAATTCGTTAAGGTATGGCATATGAGTAAATTTTCAAATGAATTTTTGATATTTTTTGGAAGGAAAATAGAGCTAGCATAGATTTCTTACATGCATGCTTCTAAAAGGAGAGAAATATCTATCTAAAATAATGGAATATTACAAAATACTCTAAATAAACAAACCATGTAGAACGAGTTTATCATAGTTTCTAATACAAACATGGATAGAAGAATGTGTATTGATGACTCTAGGAATATTCACCCTAGCAATTCACACTCACTGCGGGAAAATTCACCGCCATGACAAATTCACCTAAAGGAAAGTTGCGGTAAATTTTTGGCAGTGATTTTTTTTGGTGGTGAATTTTCCTTGACGTGAATTTGTCATGGCAATGAATTTTTCCATGGTGAAGTATTAGTGGTGATTTTTTGGACGGTGAATTGTTGGGGGTGAATTTGCCTAATGTCATATATGCACACACATATGAATAAAAGCTCTCAATTTTTAGTGGATAAAACATGTATGACAATGCAATAAGTATAAGCTCTCAATTTTTAGAAAGAATATACTATCATAATATTTGAAACTAATAAACCGGTTCAAATTGACTTTAATTCTAATTGAAAATTTTAAGTGTGTGATTTTTAGAAAATGTAATGAATTGATCAAATTGACATTACTTCAAATATAACCATTTAATAAAGAATTTTAATCATTATTATATAAAGAAGACATGTCAAAAATTATCTTATTGTTACCCTATGTGTTCTATATTCTAATGATTTTATGATTAATGACTTTAGTTCTATAGTTTATTAGATAAAATACTATATAAATTATTATTAAAGTTTCATGTTTAATAATTGGTGTGAGCACCTTGCAAATATACACAAAGCTTAAACTCTATTTTATGGATTAGTTCATGCAAACTCACTAATTACTCCTATGAAATAATGAATCATGCCTTCATAAACAAGATAACAATACAAACTAATTGAGAGCATAAAAACAAGATACATATATATGCCATAGTGGATTGGTGCTTCTTTGATGTTGAAAGAAGCCCATTCCCAATCCTTGATAAGCTTGGTGATGAGGATGCAATGGAAAAAATTGGCTCTCAATTGAAGAGAGTAACTTTGCATAAGATTGTAGTTGATTTGATGAAGGATGAAGCTTTAATTTATAGATTTTTTTGATGAGAGATTGGAAAAATGGATGAATGTGGGATAAAGAATCAAGCCAATGAGATGGAGACATTTGTCATCTTGTGAGTGGTTGATGCATGTGCAAGATTTGGGAAATGTGCACAAGAGGGGGAAATTTCAAATTTGAAATGAGAGTAAATGTTGAGTTTGACTTGTGCAAGGGACATGTAAGAGCCATGTAAGAGCTCATAAATGACTTGTTGGATGTACATGTCCACTTGTTTTTGAATTCAAACTTGAGGGAATATTCCTCATGGATGCCATGTTGAGTGAAAATGCTAATTTAAATAAATCAATAAATGGATTTATTTGTGCAAGTGGGATTATCTAGAGGATGTGACATGCATTAGATTAGATTTAATCAGGATTAATTAGCTAGGATGACGATTAGGATGTTTTGACCAATTTGACTCAAATATTTGGATTTATTTAAATCAAAAGGGGGTGAGATATGCATTAGATTAGATTTAATCAGGATTAATTAGCTAAGATGATGATTAGGATGTTTTAACCAATTTGACTCAAATATTTGAATTTATTTAAATCAACAGGGGATGGGATATGCATTTTGAGATTTAATTAAATAAAGTCTGATTTATTTAATTAAAGGATGATGTGAGCCTTTGATTTATTTAAATGAATAGCCTTAGGACTAAAGACCTGATTTACCTAGTGAATGAGCAGATGCATAATGTTAATTTTGCATGTCTACATTTTGCCCCTCTTTGAAGCAATGTACTCGTTGCGTTGGTTCAAAGAATAATCTTACCGTGATCAAAATTCAAAAGAAAATCTAATTTTCCAAATGCCCCAGCGGAAAGTACACTGGTACATTGCCCCCTAGAGAGATCGAGTGAAAAGATTCAATTTGAGGGTCGATCTCGTGATAAAGAGGTTCAAAATGGATGGTTATGGATGATGATGCAAATGAGATGATTTTAAGATGCTTAGAATAACAAATCTATATTATCCTAAACAACTTAAATGATGATATGATGTGATGATGGATGAGATGGATGATGTGATATGCTATGATTATGAAAATGTATGATTTATCAGATGCTTAGGCTAATAGATCTATATGATGATGATGCAAATGATGTGATTATGTGAAATGATTGATGTTTCCTATTATGTAGATAGGAACGATATGCCGACTGTTGATGGTTTGTGGACGCAAGATGTATGTATGATGGATGCAATTGTGATGATGATGTTATTGTGGAAATGAGATGATGACAAGAGGATCCCACATGTCCATGATATGGAAAGACTTTATTAGAGAAGATGATGATGATAGATGATGATGATGATGATAAATGATGATGATTTTCTTATCAAGGATTGAGATTTTAAAAGGGCTACTTACCTTATGTTTGATTACACATGTAGATATGATGCATCAAGGTATAAAGAATCAGGATGGCGTTGTACCTAGTGCAATGAACTTTGACTTGAAAAATAGATAGGAGTATTCTTGTTCACACTTGACATATGGAAACCTTGCTATGATGTACCTAAAAAAGAAAGTATTCACCAAGTTATATTACAAGAATGTCCAACAAGCACAACAAACAAAATATAATGATCGTTGCCCCATTCCTATCACTGTAAATCCTTTGTTTGGATATCATTAAGAGGTCCTTGGAATGAGCGCAATAAGATATATCAAAAGAAAAGATCAAGTATGCAAACAAGCCAATGTTCTTCATACCTTTAGCCAGAGGGATGTTGTTTTGATAGGATAAGAATCCAAGGTGATATCCAAAATGATGCCCATTGTCGAAATGATATAGCCTAGGACATGCATTGTATAGGATGATGATGGTTTGATAAGTTTATTGATAGGCTAATGATATAAAGTGGACTGACATGTTTGAAAATGATCAAGAGTTTGATTGTGTTTTAGTGGTTTGTTGCTTCGATTTAGATTTTTTGATTGAAGTTTGCTTTTGCCAATTGTTGGATTGTTTCTATTTGCATTTTCAAAGGATGAAGGTGATGATCAGTTTATTATGGATGATTTATTATTGTGGGTGCAAAGCGAGATGAGACAAATGGATCTTTTCAAATATTTGGATGTTTTGATTTTTGATTTTTTTGAACGTTTTTGGATTTTGATGTCTCAGGGGTTGATCAAAGATTACCTTGCCTACGTTTAAGCTCAAAGACGACGTAGTTCAGATTCCAATGTTTTTGATGTTTTCTAACTTTTTGAGTGTTTTTGATGTTTTTTAATATGTTTTGGATGTTTTTGGATTCTCACATGATTTTGATGATTTTGATATAGACATGTGTGACTATATCAGTGGTTTGTTTAGGATTTTGTTGAAGACCAAGACCAAGCTAAGGTTGAATGATTGAATCAATGGATTGATGATGATGATAACATTGTTGAGGATACACAACAATGCAAGGCTTTGATTGATTAGGATTGATGACGATAACATTATTGAGAATGCACAACAATGCAAGGATTGATTGATGAGGATTGATGACGATAACATTGTTGAGGATGCACAACAATGCAAGGATAGTGTTAAGCAACACAATGATTGGGAATGATATCCCAAGATTATGGATTGATTGGATTCGATTGATCAGAATTGATGAAGCTTGGTTTGGAACAAAATATTTTTTGGATGATTTGATGTGACGCTGAAGGATGCATTAGATGTGACTGATATTGATTGTTTTGATTGATGTTTGGGTTAATATAAAACTTGATAAGGAATGTTTGCTCATCAAAATATGCCATGGGCTAGTGATTTGGATTTTTGCTCACAAGTGGTGGACCAATTTGATTTCACATCTTCCAATGTTCAGATCACCACATAAGTTGGAGGATATAGATCAATATTCATTCCTGAAGCAAGATGTAAATATCTGCCCCCAATGTCTAGCAATGTATGTAATATGATGGATGAATGCTCAAATAGGTGTATGGATAGATGGATAAGGATAAGCATGCAAAGGATGCCAAGGATTATCTTATGATAAGATAATGTGTTTGGATCAAGAAATCTCATTTGGATAGTGCTACATAGCTCGGATAGTGTTGGATTGGATAGGATTAATGAAAATGACCCATGTCAAGATTTTTAGCATAAGCAAGTGTAAAGTGTGTCCAAAACTTTCATCAAGATCAAGATAACTTGGATGATGGATGAAAATGGATTAGATCAATGGTTTATAGATGAATGGATTTATTATGGCTAAGATGGATGGAATGCTCGATTTATTACGGATGGGATGAGATGCTTTCACCTGAAGTGGTGCACATAAATGCTCGATTCTACACATGATGCCTGTTTGCTAGGTTTTCATCATGGTCTTGCCCAAAGTGCTGTCCGTGTGGTTTTCACTAGAGGACAATTTTTTTGTTTACTATTTTCAATCCTTTTTTTGATTTTTTTTGGATTTTCATATTTTTTTTTAATTTTTTAAATTTTTTTATTTTTCTGAAATATTTTAAGCTCATGTTGAATCACCTTGTGGTGTTGATGTAGTTGCTTCTATTATAATGTGCCATTGTTATCCTGCCTAAGAAGTTGCTTTGCTAAGATACATGCACTTGAATGCAACTTTTGGGATTCCTAGTTTTCTTCGTCGATACTAGAGTTAGCTTTGTCTCTATGCACACATCACAATAAAGTGCCTTCTAAATCCTTATGATGAAGGTTCATTGCCAATACATGGTCAATGTGAGAATTGGATATCATGCATGGGGGTGTGGATGAAGTGTCTTTAGGGATAAAAGATGGATTGGTTGATAGTTTGGAACCTTTGATTCTCCAAACTTGGGAAGATGAGAAGTGATGGGTGGATACAGAAGTGTCCATGGAATTAGGACCAATTGATTGATACACTTTGTATTTCACTTGAAAACTCTGTTTTGCTTTTGTGGACATCTTTGATAGATACTTTTCCCTTTTTTATTTTTCCCCATAGTTTCTTTAACTAATGGAGTTTGATAAGGATAATATTTCTTTGTATGTTTTGGTATCCATACGCATTTGATTTTTCCATTATGCTTCTCAGCTTCTTTTGCTTTGATAACATTCTTCATACTTTGATTCAAATCTTTCCTTTGAAGTTGGTCCCAATTTGTGGATGGGGTGATGGGTGGATGAAGATTCATGACATGGCTAGTTGTAGTAATGACATCAATTTCATCATAAGGATTCTTCATGCTTCCTATGTTGATGCTTGCTTGAGATGAAGTTGCCCCTAGTATGGTGGTGTTAGTACCTTTATGCTTTGATTCTGCCTATTATGAGATGTCTTGTTCAATAAACATGCTTTGAAAAATGACCACTGTAGATGACATTGTTTCAATTTGTTGCTCTGCTAACTCTGAGTTACACTATTTTTTCTGATATGATTCCTTGAGTGGATAATGCTAGATATCTTTATTCATGATGTCCTTAGTCCAAATTTGGGATATATCAAATCCTAATGTTGACAACTCTATTTGAGTATAGGAATCAATAACCTGCTCTTTTTGTGTAATAATGTCAGGAGTAAAAGAATCATGTTCTAAAGGAAGATCATCTATGTGTCCATCTAAAGAAAGAATCTCATGGGTAGATGGAGGAGTGTGTGGTACATGATCATCTTGCATAGATAGGAGAGTGTCCATTAGATTATTGTAGTATCTTGAAGATACAAATTCTTGATCTTGAATGATTTCATAGTTGCTTTTGACATGCTTTAGATCAAGTTCCTAACATGGATCAGTTTCAAAGGATGGATTGCTTACAAATGGTTCTTGGATGTCACCATTAGGAATGGGAAGCAGTTCAATATCCTCAAGTGTTGAGTTCAGGGTTCCTTCGGCATCTGCAACCATGAGGTCAAAGGGTGTTAACATGTCTTGTAAAGGACCATTGCGAGAACTTGGTGAAAAATGTTGATCATGCTTTGGAATAAATTCTTGAGATATGTCCTCTAACTCATAAGACTATGTAGAGAAATTTTCAATAAGATCATTGGTCGATGGATTGTGCATTATGTCAATAGGAGCAACTAATCCTAACACTCCTTGAAATAGATCACTAAAAAGTGGCTCTTGATGTATGGTGAGTCGATCATCAGATGGGGTGGAAACATCTTCAAGGTGCTCATCGATGGAGAGACCTTGATCATTGTTTTCAACAATTTTGGTTGAGGGATTTCGAATGTCTTTAACCATAGGGTCAAATGATGTTGATGTTTCTTGAATGGGATCATTGTTGGGTATTGTTGGTGGATTTTGATCATGATTGAAAAGTGACTCTTGACATATGTTGATTTGATCATTAGATGAAGTAGACATAGCTTGAAGGTGCTTAGTGATGGATTGATCTTGATCCTTGTTCTCAATAGTTGTCATTTTTGTGTTTGTGCTTGCATTTTTTGGGTAGCTTCAGAGGCTTGTTGCACTTGTTGAGCTTGTCTTGCTTGTTGTGTGGCTAGATATTATTGGATGGCCCTTTGGTAGGCTTGGTGAGCTTTTAGCACAATGTTATATTGTCTTGTTGCATTTGGTTTCGGTGGTAGTGGTGGTGGATTTGGAATCATGTTGGATGTAGTGACAAGTGGTTGAGATACACTTGGAGTGATTGTGAGGGTTTGAGATGTGATGGGCATGATAGTGGTGGTTGGAATGATTGAAGTGATAGGGATGGTTGGAATGACCAAGGTGATAGGCCCTTGGGAGACCATGTTTTGATTTTTCAGGATTGATGTTGCCATTTGATTAGATACCATTTGTTGGTGAGATGATGGTATACTCAAAGGATTTGATGTGATGGCTTGATGGGTGTTAGGTGGAATTATTTGGATGGAGTAATTGGTGCTAGGTAAAGGGGGAAGCTCTAAACCAAGGAATGATGTTGATATGGTAATGGTGGTGGAGATGTCTCTTGGCATAATGACTCAACTATTTTGGTAAGTGTAGCAATTTGATCTAGCCAAATTTGTTCTTGATTTCGATCTTGACTTCCTTGATACAGTTGATTTGGCTTATGTTTAAGTAGATTTGGAGTGTGTACTTGTGTTTGATTTTGGACAATGTTTTGATTTGAGATGACACTCAGATTTGGCATGATAAGTTGAAATTAACCATTGTTCATGTTTGGAATATTCATATGATTTTCAAATGTATCCATATTCATATTTTTCAGATTCATATTTTGAGAACTTGTGCTTGGTACATTCTCATTTGGCTTGTAGGGATTTGGTGGGATGATGTTGTTCATTTGAAGGCTCATGCTTTGATTGTTTGGTTGAAAAACTTGTAGGTTTGGATTTAGATCTACCATCAGGAAATGTGTTCCAATTTTTTATTTGGGCATACTCACACTTGTTGTGCCATTGATATTTGTAGAAGGTAATGATCCTATGTATGGATTGTATAAGTGTGAGTGTTGATAATATATCAGCATTGTAAGGCTTTGAAAGTTCAATTGATTTGGATTACTCATGATGTATGGATCAAGTTTGTATTCCATGTTCTCCTTGTGTTTTGACCTTATTGCAAAGGTGACCTCTAAGGTTCTTAGGACTAATGATGAGACGAAGGATGAAAGGGGTGAATGATATCAGTGATGAATGTTTAGGGACTATGGATAAATGCTAGACTTAGGGTTTGATTTTGATTGGTTTGATTTGGATAATGAACTTGTAAACCCTAAAATGTGAGATGTTATCTTAGGATGAACTTGTTCAAAGGATTGCTGATTTAACTAGAGGTATGAGAAAGGATGCATTCCCATACTCCTAACTAAACAAGGTGATTTTTGATTTTGATGATTTACCCAAGTCTAGAATGATGTTTTCCAAAGATCTAAAGTTGTTTGGTGGGATGGATTTTGATAATTGTTTGGGATTTGGATTAATTGTTTGATGTGATCCTAAATGAACCTAGGAAGGACTTGTTTACAAGACCAAGATAGTGAAGAACATTCCTTTCTCTAAGAGTAATTTGAAATCAAAAGAACAATGTTTGCATGAAAACAATATGACCAAAAGATGTCAAGCACATATGTGGGGTCCAATCGATTTAATCTTTGCTTAATGGATTTTTTTTACCACAAACACACTTTTGATTGGATCTTGAATGTAGATGCCTAATGTCTCAACTTTCCCCTTATCCCACAAAGTGTATTATGTGGAAACCAAGGAAATTTGAGGCAAGAGTTACCTAAAGTTGACTTTAGTAGAAGCAAATGGAGATGAAATCCAAATGTTTAGATGCCTCTAAGGATACGAATCCCAAGGGAAAGCAATAACATGTGAATTTGTTCAAGGATATTTGTCTCTCCTAAAGGGTTTGAAATTTTTATGATTCATTGAATGTTGGTTTTCCAATGTTTTCGATTAAAGCACTGTGTTTTCAAACTGACTCACATGCAATATAACATCCTAGCTCAATTGGTACATTTTTCTTGGTGGGCTTGCCTCATGCCCTTCGTAGTATAAGAGATGATTTTACATGCAACCAAGGAAAAAATATAAAGGTATGTTAAGAATGAAATCTTAACCTCTATATTCTAACCAAGATCAGACATGGCAAGTAACTTCTTGGAATCCAAGTTCCAATGCACCACTTTGATAAACTCGTTGGATGGACTAGTTGGCAACTAGAAACAATGTTCTTAATGACACAACATCAGGGACATGGCACCTTGCGAGCATCCAACAAGCCACTAAAGGCTTTAATCAATCCTACCAGGGGCTCTTATACATTTTATGGTAGTACCCCATTCTGAAAGACACTATACGACTAAGGCCTACATACCATGAGGACTTGATAGTTTAGTCTTATCCATTTATATACCGGCCCAAATGAAAAACTAGTTGGAGTCACCTTCGAGTTCTCCTTTTGGATGTGTCTCTTAGGTAGGCCCCTCTAAAGGTGACTCAAAGCAATAGAATGCATTTTGATTGTTTCTCTTGCACTCTAGATCACACAAAGCACAAGGGGAGAGGATGCGCATTCAAAATGCACCAAAGAAAAAAAATCACTCAATCCAAACACTTGTTTATTTTAGCCTCAAGGCAATGGTGAGTTAATTTTAAGGCACCAAGATGAAGTGTGAAATTTGTCTTATTTAGTTTTAACCCAAAAGTGAAGATTAGTTAGTTTCTAACGTTCAATTTTAGACCAACTTCAAAAAGATTAAAGCAATGATTAATTTTAAATCCCAAATTAATTGGTCTAAAACAAAAAACAAGAGTACCAAATGAATGCTTCAAAATTAAAACAATAGCATTTAAAAATGCTCTTTTAAATTTCACTACCCACTTTTCCAATTCAATCTACTTGTTATTTGATTCCCTTGCCTAATTTCAATGCCAACCTGCAAACAATAAAATTATCACAAGTAAGAAGTATGATATTTCAAGCAATCAATGATATAATGAATAAAATTTCAAACAAAATGAATGCATTCATAAGGAATGTATTAAATCATCAAAAGAATGGTCACTTCATTCCAAGTAATTAATGAGTCAGTGCGAAGTAAAATTGTATTTGATTCAAGTAAAAACTAAATCTTTTAAAACATTCCACACAAATCTCAACACTTGAATAGACATGAGAGCTTCAATGCATGTAAGTAAATCATAAAAGAAAACAAGTTTTCTTTACCTACCATAAGAAGAAGAATGAATAAACAACTAGTTGAAGTAGAATAGTGAAAACCGGTAATTCTACTCGCATCGTTTCTAGACAGCAATCAATTATCTAGAGGCTTACCTTCCCGCCTACAAAACTTGGCTGCCCCAAATATCTTGGACATACAGAGCAACAAGCTATTAGAAAAAAATTCCCACTTCTACACAAAACTGCCAGTATCTCTTGGAACTCAGACTTTTAAATAATTCTCTCACAGGATCTATTCCAATGTAGATCAGAATGCTTGCAAATTTACAACGATTTCTAGGCTTTTATGAATAGTTGCAGCCACCAAAGCTTACCGCGTGGAATCTAGTCACAATCTGGTTGACCAATGAGTGGTCTATGCATAAATGGAGTCACATAGATGCTACTATTGTATACTTTGCTAATTCCTGCAATGTTTAATTCTTGTGTCATATTTGACCATTTACTAGTAATTGCAATAAGATCAGCTAGGAGTATTATCATGGTATTTATTGTGTTTGCATATAAGTTCTTATTTAATGCTAATTGTCTAACTTACTATCTTCCACTGTATGGTTATTGTAGCACTAAATTGAAGCAATATTTTAGGAACCCTCACCACTTTAGAGCTTTGAAAATTGATAGTTGTTACAGTTTAATATTCCCACATATCTAATACATGACTTCTATAATCAAAATCCAGTCACATAAATGCTTGTCAGAGATATGCCAGTCAAAAGACAAAGTGGCTCTTTAATGGCTTGTAATGACTATGAGATATGTATAGATCTTAAACATATCCTCTACTTTTTTTAATTCGGAAAGCTACTCCCTTTGACTAGATCTCAAATGACATCAAATAAAGATCTTTGAAAAAACAACTTTCAAACAAATGGATTTGCTAGGTACAAAGCTATGGCATAAAGGTCACTTGAAAGGCTTAAATGCAAATGTCAAAAGTAAAGCCAAGTTCTATTGTTTTCTAACACTGTAATGAGTGCAAGACCTGTGCAAAATAGACCTTAAAAGGTGTGAGAAACTGTCAAGTGCGTGCTATTAGCTAGTGTAAAAACAAACTTACCAATCATTCTAGCATCCTCCCTACCTACGTGTAAATGAAAGCTTTGGAAAAGGTTATAGACATTCATATAATGGCAGGTGTAAAAGCCAATTTCAACAATCTTTAGGCAGCGTCTTTACTGGCTTTATGCTTTTGATATTATCTTATTCTCCTCCATTCCTAGAAGAGGGGCCTGTGAACTTTGGTTAGCATCCTCACAGAGTATGCGCAATTTGGAAGAAGCATAGACAAGGTTGTGAACTGTTTTGATAGACAAGGTGTAAAATCATGGACTTGGACTACCTTCCCTCCATTGGTAATTTATCATTTTGAAGACACTTGGGTATGTAAACGTTTAGAAACCCAAGCTTGTAGACTACCTTCCCAGGATCTAGATGAGAAGCGACAACTTCATTTGTTGTTTCTTCCCATCAACAGCCTGAGTGATATCCTAAGATTAAAGCTAAGGGATCACCAGAAGTTGAAAGGGTTCACTGCAAAAGGAACAAATACTTCTCCTCTCGCACACTCTTTCCCAAAGGCTTTAGAAACTTTTATGCAATGAATATGTAGCCTCTTTGCTTGTGCCAAGATGGAAGCATAGAAATGGCTCGTAAAATGTTTAACAAAATGCCTTAAAGACATGGTCTCATGGTATTTGATAAATATAGCGTAAGCATAGGATAAATTTATGGCAATAGTATAGGTGAAATGCTTTGGTATACAAGTATGCAGAATGCAAAAGTATAAACAAGGCATGCAAACTGCTTGACAAAAAGCCTTAAAGAAATGCGTTTAATGGTCAGGCCTCTAGATTTCAGATAAAAATGCTAGAGACCAATCAAGACAAGAGCAAAATGCTCATCTTCTTTCATGCATGATAAATGATTGAAAATGCTTTAGGATCTTTTTGAACCACAAACTTTAGAACATTTTATTATTATTATTTTTGTTTTTGGACCACACATGATTGTAGAATATGCGTGTAGAATAGATTTTGTTGAAAATTATTTAGAAACTTTCAATCAAAAATCACCTGACAGGTGTAAAAGAAAAAAGGTAGACTAGGGAATAAATGCTTTAAAAAGCTTTCAAGCTAATGCAGTTAGCTGGTGTACAAATTAGACTCCCATTTATTCACCACGTCCTCCTAGCTTATGCCAAAATGAGAGCTTTGAAACGGGGTTTGGAGAAACAATCTAAGTCATGGTGGAAAATCCAAGATGAGTTACATAAGAATGTCAAGATGGCAGAGTTGGAAGAGATGCTCATAGCGAATGCTCAAGACCCAAGTAGCTCAGGATATATGTACTAGTGAAGAATGAAAGAAAGCACACAATGCTTTTGATGTATTATATGCATACGTCCTTGCACAAATGACCATTCACAGGCTTCATAATGTTTTTGAACTGCAAATGATTGGAGAATATGCATACAATAAAATAAATGCAGATAGGAAACTTCTTAAATAAATGTGATGGTTAGATGTAAAAACCAACATGTAAGATATTGCAACAGACATGAATATGCTAGATATTGAAAACTTTTTGCTCAATATGTGTGATGAGAAATGACAAAAATAGTTGGAAAATACTTCAAGCAAACATGGGTAGACCAAAACAGGAAGTGCATATAAAAGTTGAGAATGATAGTGATATTTAGAAACAACGAAACACCTAATAGATTTTAGAAATACCAGTAACACATATATCCAATAGGTAAAGGCCCTCCTTCTAGTGCCACATGTGAGCACCTTGCAAATCTGCACAAAGCTTAAACTCCATTCTATGGATTAGTTCATGCAAACTCACTAATTACTCCTATGAAATAATGCATCATGCCTTCATAAACAAGATAACAATACAAACTAATTGAGAGCATAAAACAAGATACATATCTATCCCATAGTGGATTGGTGCTTCTTTGATGTGGAAAGAAGCCCTTTCCCAATCCTTGATAAGCTTGGTGATGGGGATGCAATGGAAAAAAATAGCTCTCAATTGAAGAGAGTAACTTTGTATAAGATTGTAGTTGATTTGATGAAGGATGAAGCTTTAATTTATAGATTTTCATGATGAGAGACTGGCCAAATGGATGAATGTGGGATAAAGAATCAAGCCAATGAGATGGAGACATTTGTCATCTTGTGAATGGTTGATGCATATGCAAGATTTGGGTAATGTGCCCAAGAGGGGGAAATTTCAAATTTGAAATGAGAGTAAACACTGAGTTTGACTTGTGCAAGGGACATGTAAGAGCCATGTAAGAGCTTATAAATGAATTGTTGGATGTACATGTCCACTTGTTTTTGAATTAAAACTTGAGGTAATATTCCTCATGGATACCATGTTGAGTGAAAATGCTGATTTAAATAAATCAATAATGGATTTATTTGTGCAAGTGGGATTATCTAGAAGATATGACATGCATTAGATTAGATTTAATGAGGATTAATTAGCTAGGATGATGATTAGGATGTTTTGACCAATTTGACTCAAATATTTGGATTTATTTAAATAAAAAAGGGATGGGATATGTATTAAATTATATTTAATCAGGATTAATTAGCTAGGATGATGATTAGGATGTTTTGACCAATTTGACTCAAATATTTGGATTTATTTAAATCAAAAAGGGATGGGATATGCATTTTGAGATTTAATTAAATAAAGTTTGATTTATTTAATTAAAAGATGATGTGAGCCTTTGATTTATTTAAATAAATAGCCTCAGGACTAAATACTTGATTTACCTAGTGAATGAGCCAATGCATAATGTTAATTTTGCATGTCTACAATTGGAAATGGTTGAAATAATCGATTTAATATAGTTTTGACATTTAATGTGAAACTACGCTTTGTATGTAAACATAAAATCTCAGATAAATAATTTATATATTAACTCTCATTTATCTGATTATGATCAGTGAGTGCAATTAAATGAAAAACATTCAAAATTGATTGCAAAATCTATTATATCAACCCATGAATTCAGTAAGACTATTTACTGTTAAGCATACAAGGTAAGCCCCAGCTAGGGTAGTCTGTCATAAAAGAATCCTGTCACTTTAAATTTTAGACAAAATATAATTTGCTTAGATTTATTTCTTATTGGATAAGAAAATCATTCCATTATAAAACCCATCTCTTTATAGAAAGAAGAAGAAGTGGAGAGAAGCTTGGAATTATTTCCTCTGCATCCTTACAGAGGAAGTTTATTATAAACCAGGAATCAGCCACCATCGTTTGAACTAGGTTTATATGAGAGGAGAACACTAATATTATTTGTAGTTGCAAGATTAGAGTTTCTGAGCTTTATTTGGGATGGTAAAATATGTTCCTATCTTAATCTATGTGATAAAATACTGTTCGAGTATCAACCAAGTAATAGAACGGAACTTCTGTTTATCTATGTATTAAAAAGAGAGATTTAAAGCTGGTTTTAATTGCCCTCGCATTGGAAAGGAGAAATATATTTTACTGGGAATTTGTGGTTGTTTTGGATGTCAGAAGCGCTTGACTGTAGGCGAGGTAAACGAATGGGAAGAAACCGTTGAATTTATAGGGAAGAGTGTGAGTGGAGGCTTCGTTTTTTATGCGTTTTTTAGTTGCCACATTAGATTTGTTGGGATTTACAATCATTATGTGTCGTTGACGAAAGAACTGTCTTAAAGACTTTCTATTCTGTTGAAACAATTTTTAGAAGTATTAATATTTTATTTAAGTATAATATATAAAATAATAAATATAATTAACATATAATAATATATTATTTAATTAGTAACTTTGTATTTAGAATATTATTTTATTATATAGAGAATATTACTTTATTGTATTTTAAAATATACTTTTAATGTATATATGAATGAAGTTCAAGTTTAATAATGAAAAATATATATATATATATATATAATGTTAAAAGGGTTTTAACATGAGAAAATAAATTGTTTTTTTTATTTTTTTTATTTTTATAAGTATTTTACAATTATTTTGTGTATATTGTTATCTTTATACAACTTATTTATTATTTCAAAAATAGTTTTGGTTAATGTTTATTTTATAAGATAAAAGAACACAAAGCATTTAGTTAGCTAGCTTTAACTATTATAAAAAAATGGATTTTTTTTTTTAAATATTTAAATAATATATTAATTTTTTATGATAATTGTGAGATATTTGTTCTCTCATGATAGTTTCTTCTATTATAAGAATTTATATCTATTTTAAGAAAATTGATCAAACCAATACATGTTTGTAAGAATAATTATCTTATAATTTTGAATATTAATGGTAAAACACATTCATTGTACAAATTAAAAGCTTATATTTATTGTATTCACATACATATTCTTCAAACAAGTAGAAATTGAGAGCTTATAATTGTTTGTCAATCCTCTTGTTCTCTCAGCCACTAAAAATTGAGAACTTATATTTATTTAAACTGTACATATTTCTCTTGTCATATTTGTCTTGCAAAATAACTTATGCTAACAAAATATGGTTTATTTGTTTAATTAGATTTTGTTATATTATTTTTAATTTCTTATTATACTTAAATTAATTGCTTCTTTATTACATCAATCCCCTTGTTCTTCGAGTCACTAAAAATTTGAGACTTTATATTTATTGATCAATCTCCTCATTCTTCTTGTGGTAAAAAAATTAAAGAATTTATTTATAATCTATGCATACATATTTCTCTTGTCATATTTGTATTGCAAACTAACTTATACTAGCTACACATGGTTTGAAGGAACTATAGGCATGCTTTTCCTTAACAAGTTATTAATAACTTTGATTTAAGCAAATGAGATTTCATTTTTATTTTCTATTTAACAAATATTTGTATAATTGTAAAGTAAATATGCAAAATATTTAACAAAACAAATATCAAAAATTAATTTTTTGAAATATAATTGGCTCAAAACTTTTGAGCGATAAGGGCGGATTTTAGGGAACATAAATTTTTTATGGCAACTTTTTAAGGTTTTTCTACCACAAAGACTATATAAAAAAAAAAATTGAGCTAATTTTTGAAGGCACTTTTCCACCATAAAATATTTTTCCACCACAAAGTTAATCTGTTATTCAACTAATTTATTGGAATTTAACATTATAATATAGTATATATTCTATATAATATGAAACATATATAACATATATAATTTAATATATTAGATAATAATTTTATAATATATATTATAATTTTTAATCATGTGATATGTTATTTTTTAATAGTTAAATATATATTGGATTATATATTATATTAAATTAACATCTAATATATTAACTTAATTTTGTGATGAGAGACATTGTTATGTTGATTTTTTATTTATATCTATAATAAATTTATTTATTTTTATATTAAAATAATTATTGATTAAAAAAATTCATATGTTTAGTTTAAACATAAAATTATAATAATGGAGTAAAAAAATAAATTATTTTTTATTTTTAAATTTATTAATTATATTTTAAAACTTTAATATGTAAAATATCAAATTGTTTTAGTAAATATTATTAAATCAACCTCTTTAAATTGTAATAACAAAATTGACATTATAAAACTATTTATTTATACAGAAATATATTATAAGAGTATTGATAACCTTTTACATGTAACTTTATGAAATTAGATTGTAAATATTATAAAATATTTAAATAATGTAAAGGATGTTGATCCTTTGAAAAAATATATATTTTAAAATACTTGGAGTAGGTTTATTATTTTCAAAAGTAATTAGCATCATATTTGTTAGAGTAAATGGGGTTTCAATTCTATAAATAATTTTGTTGTATAAAATATAAATATTGTATAATATATATATATATATATATTGACAAACTACTACGAGAGAGGGTAGCACTCTTCATTACTTCCAAAAGAGAAAGATTACATTTGCTAGATATTTCCCCCAATCCCCCAATCAATCAGAGGGAAATAGTGATCGAACCAAACCCAAGAATAGACAACTGACTTATTACAACATAAGAAACCCCTTTGTTGGAAAAAAAAATTCAAATGAGGTACTCAAATCCTTTGCCAACACTGTTGTTCTAAAGGCTACCACTGTTGCACCAAGCTTTGGGACTTTTAAGGATCGTGTGAGCTATAAACTATACAACTTGATGACCACTCCACACAATTTGCAATTGCTCTCTCCACTTGTCTATCCACCACCAACATCACACAATACACTATCAGAGCCCAAACACCATGTACCACCACTAACCCCTAAGCTTTATAGAGAAAGGCCTCCATAGTAGAAGAAACGCTTGTTTTGAAGTGTTAAAAGAGAAAGGATTAGAATAGTAAATTAGAACCCATCATACACCATAAGAAAAAAAAGTACAACTAAAAGAACCATACACCAGTTACAAGATGACTTCGCCTGCCAAACAACAACTCTCCAAGTCATGTTGGACCCAATGTGGCATCCTTTCACAATTTCTGATGTCGAAAGATTGGTAAATGTCACCAGGTTGGTTGATGCCTTGATTAGAGAAATAATCTCCAACCATATTTGCCTCTCTATAGATATGAGCAATAGTAAAGTCCTTGACTAAAATCAACATTGTACCTACATGATCCAGCCACATTTGCATCTTCCAACTTTGAGTTTTTATTTTGATTAATGGTCTAATGACCACTTCAGAATCCCCTTCTATATCAATGCAGTTCAGACCCAATGAAACAACATAAATAAGACTTTCAAGAGAGCACCCCATTCGGCTTCATTATTGGTGCCTTCGGGTAGCTTTTTTGAAGCCGCCCAGACCACCAACCCTTTGTCATTCCTGATTACAAACCCAGCACTAGAAGCCCTTGGGTTTCCTCAGGATACCCCATCAAAATTCAACTGAAGGTGACCGCTAGGGGGAAGGAACCACTTGATCTTGCTTCAGTCAAATTTTCTTTTAATCAAAAAAATTCTTGGAGAATTTAAACTTGGTGAGTTCTTCACCATTTTTAGGTCCCAGGATGATAGATACTTAAAGGAGTTCTTGGAAGTCTGAATGTTTAGATGCTCACAAACACCCAGCTCGATCTTTAAAAGCAGGCTAGCCACTGGAATACTTCGCTCTTTAAAAATCCTGGCATTCCTCTCCCGCCACAATTGCCAAATCACCATAGTCAGTACTTCTTCCCAAAGGCCACCCAATGCAATTCCTTTGTATAATGTAGGCCACGACCCAAATAGTTTCATTAGAAAATTTTGTAGAGGACCATTCCACTCCAGTTTTGAGCAAAAGAAAGACCAACAAGATTGTGTAACTTCGCATTAAACCAAAAGATGATCTAAAGTCTCTTCTGCCTTATAGCACAACACACATCTGTGAGGGCCTAGAATGTCGATCTAATTCAAATGATCCCCCATAAGAATTTTTGTGTGGAGAGTTGTCCACACGAAGATTCCTGGCTTTGGGAGTACCATCTTTACCCAACACAACTATTTAGGCCATGAAGTTAATCACAAGTCCTTTTTTATAAATACATAACTAGTTTTCACTGAATAACTTCCAAATTTTGATGTGCACCAAATTATAGTATCACTGTCTTCACCTAGGAACCAATGCCTCTTTACCGGCTCAGATATTAAAAGTGCCTTCAATTGGGCTTACAAAAAATCAAAGCTTTTCCACCTAGCTTAACCTTGGCCACCATAGTTTTTGATATAGTCACATACATGTTCCCCATATGCCAAAATTGAAGTTGCCACAACCGCCTCTAGACCTAGGCATTGACCAACTATGTAAAACCATTCCAGGAATCATGCCAGAAGGACACCTTCCTCCCGTCCTTCGAAAGCCACATGATGTGATACGTAATTATAGGTCTGCATTTCGATATAAAATTTGAAATTCTGGACCCTTTCTTCGGATTCACAATTTTCAAGATGTGATCACTGTTAAAAGAGTCCAGATATTTTTCTTTCAACAAATTACACCAGAGTGTGTCTTTGTTGCAGAATAAATCCCACACCATCTTTGCACCCAAAGCTCTATTTTGTAGTTTTATATTTTTAATGCCAATGCCTCCCACCTCTTTTTCCAGCAACACTGTATCCTAGGCAATTAGGGGGATCCGTTTGCACATGTTAGAGCCATCCCAAAGGAATTTCCTTTGAATACCCCTTGTTTGTTTACTTATGTTTGGAGTAATTTCAATACATGATAGCATATAATCTGGGATCGCCGCTAGGACCGCCTTTAGCATGGTAATCTGACTAGTAAAAGTTAGCCATTTTCCCCACCAGCTCTTAGCATGCATCCTACATTTTTCCACCATATCATCCCACAACTCGCTTTTGATTGCTCCATGAAACAAAGGGACACCCAAATATTTAACTCGTAGGTTCACTGTTTGGAAGCCCAACACAGATGCAACTTCCAGTTGAAATCTCAATGGAGTTTTAAAAAAGAAAATATTTGATTTTTCTTAATTTACCAATTGACCTACTTCAAAACTTAACAAATCTATTATACTCTTGATGCTCTCTAGATCACTTATGTTAGGCTTGCCATATAACAATGTATCATCAACAAAAAATTGATGAGTGAAAGGATTAATGGATGGAGTGATAGTTATACCTTTCCACAAGTCATTATGCTCGAGTTTGTTTATATGTCGGCTTATAACATCTACCATAATCACGAACAGGAATGGTGAAATCAGATCACCTTGCCTTAGACCTCTTGCTGCTTAGAAGAAACCATGAGGAACTCCATTAGTAACTATCGAGTATGTGGGAGACGATATACAGCTGAAAGCCCATTTCAACCATTTCACCCCAAAACTGAGCTTTGCCATAGTTTTCATCAGGAAGTTGCACCGCACTCTACTGTAAGCTTTACTTATATCAATTTTGACTATCATCCCAGGTTTGTTAGATTTTTTCAAAGAGTGAAAAATCTCATGTGCCACAATAATTCCATATGTTATATGACGGCCTCTAATGAAACCACTTTGTTGCTGAGATATTATCCTTGGTAATATCTTTTTCAACCTATTCATGATATCTTTTGATATTACCTTGTACACTATATTACACAATGAAATCAGCCTGTAATCTTCAAATTTACTACAAGACACCTTTTTGGGAATGAGGACAATATTTGTATTATTTAAATCCTCCAAAATACAACCCTTCCTTCTCTATTCTTCCACAACTTTCAAAGTATCCTCGCCAATAAAACTCCAACAAGACTGGTAAAAAAGCACAAAGAGCCCATCTGGGCCTAGTGCCTTATCAGGGGGCAATTGGAACGTCACCGCTTTCACCTCTTCCAAAGAAAATGATGCATCTAACATGGAATTTTCCTCCACATTTACTAATGGTTCTATTCCGTTGAGAAGATTGCAGTTTAAAACATCTGCTTAACACGTGCCTCCAAGTAAATCTTCAAAGTGTTGAACCCCCAGTTGCACTATAGCAACTTCATTAGTGATAAGACCTTCTGTCATCTCAATTTCATCAATTCTATTCCAACTATGCCTCTACTTCATGGAGTTATGAAAAAAATTGGTATTTAAGTCCCCTTCAACCAGCCAAGTTTCACTAGATTTTTCCCACCAATAGCTCTCTTCCCTTGTTAAAATTTCATTATAATCCGCCATCAGTTGCTTAATTCTACTACCATGTTTGAGAGCGACCTCACCCAAAGCCTCTAATTCACCTTCAATTCTCACCTTTTCTTCAAATATATTTTTAAACCAAGTTTTGTTCCACTCCTTTAGGCAGCCTTTCAGGCATTCCAACCTCTTATGGAAAAGAAACATCTTAGTGCCTTGGATTTGTAATGGTTCCTCCCACTAGCCTTTCATTTGTTCAACCAGATTTTTGTACCTTAGGAACATTCTCTTGAAACGAAACTACCCCCTCAATTCGATCAGACCTTGATTTATTTTTAACTCTACAGGGAAGTGATCTGATATTGAAATTGTCCAGATCATGAATTTTGGTAGTAAAGGCTTGTTCAAATAGTTATCAGACAAAAGGAAACTATCTATACATTCAACGATATTTGAAAAACCTCACCTTCTGTTGTTCCATGTATAAGTTCCATTTGATGATTTTATGTCAATTAAATTTTTTTGCACAATGAAATTTTCAAAATCCCTTTGCGACTATCAGAACTTCCTTATTCCCCCTGATTTCTCATGAATATTTGCAATGGCATTAAAATCACCACCTATTACTATTTTCCATAGAGTGATTTCAAAATTATTACTTATTTCTTCCCACAAAGATTTCTTATCTTCAGATTTTATAGGCCCATCAACATTAAAAAGAAAATACTCACTGGAAGTTGACAACATTCGAGCCTTTACCTTGATCCAATTTGAATTTGAAAATAACGATGTTATTTTTATCCTTGAAGGCCTCCAGATTACCCCCAAACCAACAGAAGCACCTGTGGAGTCTGAGCTGACACCCTCCTATCCCTTGTAGGATTTGCAAAATTACTTTAATTCTTCGCATGTTAACTTCGTCTCTTGCAATAACACTACATCAATTGTTTGGCATTCAAGCTAGCATTTTACCAGCCTTCTTTTGTTAGGGGTATTAATGCCCCTAACATTCCATGTTAAAACCTTCATCTCCCTCCAAGGGAGGAACTTCCCCCCTTGGATCTCAGCATGTAAGATTTGATAGAGGACTGATCCCCATTTAAGGCTTCCTCCTCACACTTTTGTTTATTAGATTTCCTACCAACCTTTGAACCAGAAGCCAAGGACATTTTTGCTGCACTCTAGGATATTTTTCTAGGTTCTAGTATGTCTAAATCCACTCCCTCCCCATGATCAAATATTTTACCTTTTCCACTTCTTCGTTTTTCCATGCTTCTGTCTGGGTTGCTTCAACCATGGATAATATTCCTAGAACATCTTCTAAATTAGGCATTTCTTGACTGTCATTAGCATTTTCCAATTCCTCTTCGTTAGTTTTTGAATTAATCTTCCATGTAAGGGCTAGCCAATTTTTTAGACTAGTTGGTATTGATGCAGGTTCATTGTTTCATTTGTTATCCTTTCTTTTCTTTTTGATCCAAACATCTTTCTTTTTTGGTGGGAATTTTTTTCAGTTTGCTTCAAAGTGATTGTGTCTCCTGCACTTTAGGCAAAGGAATTTTTGTCTTTCAATCTCAATCAATTGATTCCATTCCTTCCCCCTTACAAATACTTTTATTTTTTTAGGAATCTCTCTTATTGTTATGATTCTTATTCGTGCATAGATCAACAATTCACTGTCCCTTAGATCCACTTCCAAAGTCCTCTTAATTGCATCCCCTACCTTGGTTAAGCACCTTCCTGACCAATATTCATATGGAATATTGTACAATCTTAGCCAAACCGGCCCTTGTGTTGGATTAAACTTCAAAGGATCAAAATTTCTTTCCCAGCGTTGTAGGTATAGGAAACTATTTCCTTGCTTCCATTCCTCTATTAACAACATCTCTTCTCTGATTGCATTTGAAACAAATACCACCACAAAGAAACCCTTTGGCATAAAGTTAATGACTGGAATGGTTTTCCAATTCTTACAAACCCACTCAGTGATCTCCTTTCTTGAAAACCTTCTTCCCAAGAAACGACAAATAACTGCTTTTTCTTCAAAATTACACACATCTGTCTTGACAATATCTGATAAGTCTAACTCAGGAAACCATTCCTCCATAGCTTTGTCTTTTGTAATTTCATCATCCTTGACTTCCTGATCAGATCCGCCAATCTGCTTTGGTTTCTGCAGACTTACGCCATCCTCCTACACTCTTTCCGCCATTACAATTTTTAATATTGTATAATATTCACAACTAGATCATGTAAATATTATAAAATATTTAAATCATGAATATTATAAAAATTTGTAAAATTTAGATAAAAATCTTCTAACATTTGCACAAAAAAAGTAACAAACACATACAAATATAAATACTAAAAAATTAAAAAAATATTAATTTTTTTAAATTATTAAAAAAATTATTGGTTTGAATAATTCATATGTTTAGTTTAAACATAAAAATTAGAATAATGAAGTAGATGAATTTTACTTTTATTTAATTATTTAATTATATTCTTAAATTTTAATATGTAAAATATTGTTAAATTTATTTTCAAATTTTTATATATATTACATTAGATTATTTTTAAAATTCCTAAGTGTGTGAACAAGATCCTAAACCAAGCACAAATATTACTTCTAAACCATGTTGGCTCTATAAATCATGATCATTTCTAAATAAAAAACGATGCCTTCCCACTTCCACTAAGATTTGAGCTCCAAAGTCTTACTTGCACTTTTCAGTTCTCTTATCTCTGCTTTTAAGTTTTGGTCCACATATGCTCTAGGGTATTTCCAACTACAAACTAGTAATCTAAATTCCTTATAATGTCGTGTCACCAAGAATCTTGCAATTCTCTATTAGTGTAGTATCTTAAATAATTAAAATAAAGAAACAAATAAACATACTAATACAACTAAATATTCACACCATGAAAACAAATGGTAACTAAAATTATAAAAGAAAAGCCTTGAAACAAGGCTATGTATGGTTCAGATGAACACTATTTACCATTTGCAGTTCACTAAGATATGCTGCTCTAAAATATATGGAAGTTGAAACTTAGACAAAAAGGTACATTTATACTTGGACACATTAGGCTTTTTGTTTTTTTAGTGTCTTTCTCATTTGGACTAGGAATCCCCTTCAGCTATTCAATTGTCATGTGTTTCATAATTCTTGAAATAAGGGTCTTAACTAGCATATGTAAGATCTTGTTTATACGCCCTAAACCTGTATGGAATGTCCTTATCCTCAACTGACCATTATGTATACCAATATCCAAATTTGAAAAGTATTGTCATTGAAAAAAAAACAATATTGCTATTCTTCATAGACTATCCTTTTAATGCATTGTTGGCATTTGTTCTCACTGAAACAGTGCGCACTCTTCAGGTGTCATCACATTTTATGTCTTTTATTCTCAATTAACTAGGAAATTGTTAATGAATAACTAACTAAAATCCAAAACCTTATTTTATTATTATATTTACCTTATTCAAGAAGTATTTATGCATTGCATAACCCTTACACACACCATTAAGGAAATTATGAAGTATGCGCAATCAAAGAAAAATCCATGAAATATCGTTATCTATTCCTACAAATTTTGTATAAGGTGTTCACAAACAACAAAAAAGAGCAAGACTCTTGACTTCTAAATTATTCATAACTTGTAGATTAAGGATTTGGTAGAAGGAAATGGATATAAGATAGCTTACAATGAAAGTGAGATCCAAGGGACAAAGATATTACAATGAGTTGCTTGACATCTCATCAAAAGTAAAATATACACCATGACAAATGTTGTAAAGCCTTGTTGTAGGGAAGCTTGCTCCAATTTAGCAAATAAAACTTTATGTTTAATTTTAGTATCCAACATAGTCTCTTGTTGTCTTCAAATGTACTGATTTGTCTTCTTCCATTATACATTCATAAACAATGTATTTCTTTCATGCCTTTGTCAACCTTTAATTTTCCATAAGGTTTGTCCAGTTGTTCCCTAGATCTTTTCTTCTAAACATCATATCTCCCTAATATTTGTAGCTACTCTTTGCTAATATGGCACTCTCTTCCTCTCCAATTACATGTCATTGCTCACTTTCCTGTTAAAGATCTTAGGTAGGTTTCTTACATAAATACACATGCACTTTTTAGTTAAATCAAATAAACATTTTTGTTCTGGGAATAAAAAGAACTATGTTTTGTGTAACTGGTAGATTGCCAAAATGCTTGAAAAACCAATGGAGCCTTCAAGGATTATTTTAAAATATTCTTACTTGAATTTGTTAAGTTATAAGAACAAGATTCAAACAAAACCTAATAGCATGAATAATGGTTGCATTTTTATCTGGCATTGACCATATAATTGGTTTCCATCTGAAAGTAGTTTTCTTGTTTTGAGTTAGGATGGGCATGACAACTTAGTAGTGTAGTACACTTTTATGGGAGAAATAATTGATTATTTTCTTGGCCTTCATTAATATGAAAATAGTGCATACCATGTATTTAACTATTTTTTCAAAACCATGCATGTGAACTTATTTTAATTGAAGTTGATATCATTACTTCTGATAACATGACAACAACCCATAAGCTAATTACTTCCTTTGGTATGGGGATTTGAATTTTTAAGTTTCCATTTGTTATGCAAATTTATTCTTTGCTAAAAGTAAGACCGAGTTGGATAGTTTGGGAAAGTATATGTTAACTTAGGAATGTATTTTTGACAAAAAAACTTCATAATCCCTTGATCATGAAGTGTCAACATTCAATTAATGCATTGGCTGCCCCCAGCTGGTTCTAGGAATTCATTTTATGCTTGGATTTCATAGGTATGGTTTGAAAAAAGAGAGAGAAAATGAACATCATGCTTTCTCATAAAGACTTTTGATTTTTTAGTTGAGTCAATGAAATAATGGATGACTAACACAATATAACACCACAACAAACCTCATGGAACCTAGAGACTAGAGAGTGTAAATTCCAACAAGGTTTTCTAAGAAACAAGTAAACAATATATGGAATAAATGTTGAATAGTTAAATACAAAACCAATAATGTATTTTTATGACTCTCTACAACACAAATTCCTAAACATTGATTTGACAAGAATAAGCTCACATAGATCATAAATCTATGATATAATGATTGGACCTTAACTAAAAAAACAATGCATGTGTTAGGTATTAAAAATATAAATAGGATGATCAATGAGAAAATATATAGTAAACAAAGAATGGAAACTTGTATTCCCTCAAAACATAGTATACTTATCAAAAGTATGCTTCAGTTGTAGTTTTTATAGGTGATGCTTCCAATCGTACTTTTGGGGCAACCCTTCCAACATGCCATATATTGATGTCATGAAGGTGTGTCATTTCATAATTTGAATTAGGATGAGTATAGTTTCTGGAAATAATCAATTAGATTTTTAGAATTTTGAAGTGCATGAACAAAATCCTAAATCTATGTAATCAACGCCTCTCCAAGCACAAATATTACTTCTAAACGATGTTGGCTCTATAAATCATGATTGTTTCTAACTAGTGATGGGTCAAAAAACCATTCCTTCCCATTTCCACTAAGATTTTAGCTCCAAATCCAACATTACACTTTTCAATAAAACTACGATTTGGGTTCTCTTATCTCATCTTTTAATTTTTGGTCCACATATACTCTAGGGTATTGCCAACTGCAAACTAGTAATTTGAATTCCTTAGAACGTTGTGTCATGAAGAATCTTCCAGTTCTCTATTAGTGCAATATCTAGAAAATTTAAAACAAAGAAACAATATAAACATACTAATACAACTAAATTTTCACACCATAAATACAAATGGTAATTGCAATTATATAAGAAAAGCCTTGAAACAATGCTATGTATAATTCAGATGAACATTTTTTACCATTTTCAATTCACTAAGATATGCTGCTCTAAAATATATGGAAGTTCAAACATAGACAAAAAGATGCATTTAAACTTGGAAATATCAGGCTTTTACTTTTTTTAGTGTATTTCTCATTTGCAAAGGATGTAATTCCCTTCATCTATTCAACTATCATGTGTTTCATAATTCTTGAAATAAGGGTCTTAAATAGCATATGTAAGATCATGTTAACATGCCCTAAACCTATATGTAATGTCATTATCGTCAACTGACCATTATGTATACCAATATCCAAAGTTTAAAAACACTTTCATTGGAAACAAACAATATTGCTATTCTTCATAGACTATCTTTTTAATGCATTGTTGGCATTTTCCCTCACTAAAACGGTGGATAATATTTAGGTGTCATCACAGTTTATGTCTTTTATTCATAGTTAAATGTGATAAAATGTACTGGGAAAAAAGGTAACATTAAATGTAGAATCACAAAGTTCCTCAATCTTCAGCATTCAGTACAAATATTACAATACTGTCAACTATAGCATAAACCAAAAAATTGACAAATTTCAAGATTATTATAAATATATTATATTATCAACATTGTTGCTATAACTTTGGAGACACAACAAATTAAAACAAAACTATTCTTGAACATTGTGGCAGGAACTTTGCTGCTCTGCAACTCTTGTTTAATTATATTTTGTTATATTATTTTTACTTTTTTATCATACTTAATCTACTTTCTTCTTTATTTTCATGTTATCAACATTTATACTTCTCATATTATCTAGTTAATTAATCTTGTTTTAATCATATTAATAATTTTTAAATTAATCTCCATTCTCAAATTTAATATATATGATTATATTAATAAAGCTAACTTATAGTGTAAAGTAAAACCTAAACATTTCTATATTTTTATGCGAAGTTGAAACCATAAAAAAAATAATCATGCATATTAATGTAAATGAAAAATGTCCTAAACTTGTGAATGGCATTTTTCATATCAATTTTCCTATTTATTTTATTATTCATTTTCCATTTTATACTAATTAAATAATTATTTACTATTTTTTGTCTTATTCCCCAATTTGAATTAAATCATTATTTAATTCAAAAAAAATGGATTAGATGATTGGGTATGATTAGGATAAGGTGGATGATTAGAAAGATTAGGGAGATTAGTATGAAATGATTAGGATGAAGGGGGATATGGTGTGAAGCCACAATAGTGGTTTACAATTTGATGGAGAAAGGAAAACTGAGAAAAAATGACCCCATGGGGAAAAAAAGTGATTTTGGGGGTTTGTACGAACCTAGAAGTTTGACCGAAAAAAAGGGGTTTGATCAAACCTGGGTTCGAGCGAACCCCTTGAACTTTGTTCTACAAAAAAACAAAAAAAATGCAAATGAAAGGGGTTTGAGCGAATCCCCTTGAAGAGGTTCACTCGAACTTAGGTTTGAGTGAACCATGGTTTGAATGAACCCCTAGGGGTTTGCTTGAAGCCCTATGGGTTCATACAAACCCCCCTAAATCCTCATCCCCTCCCTAAGACACACAGAAAACCTAAAATTTGGAATTTCAAAGCTCGTGTTGAGGATGAAAATGGAGGAATCTTCACAAACCCAACTAGAATTAGGTAGTCCTCAGAACGAGCTATCCAACAAATATAATTTTAATATGTTTTGGTTTTAATATGTATTCATTTTTTTAGTTTTATTAAACATAGGTTTTTGATCAAAAATGAAGGTCTTTGTTCTGAACATGTGGAAAAATAGCAGATTATCAATAAAAAAATTGAAAAATATGAGTGCACTAGATATTGAAGTCCTTGACCCAAAAAAAAAACAAGAATTTTGATATATAAAAAAAAATTATGCGTTATATGGTCGTGTTATGTCTAGATTGTAATCGGTTTGACTTCAAAACTTGATTAAAGAAAAAATATTCTGTAAAAAATTATCTAACCAAGTGGAAGCACTATATATCAGAGTTACAAATCTAAATTCAAAAGAATTAGAATTTTATCCTTCATGGAAAAAAAGTTGTGTATATATGATGTGTGTCACTTTTTAAAAATGTTGTTTTCTAAAAAAAACCAGTTTTTTGTGGGAGATTGAAAAAGAAGTGCGATCTAATTCCAAAAATTTTGAAAAAGGAAATTTTAGAATCTATAGACAAAATGTGATGAGACTCTAGTTTGCATCATCTTCAAATTCTTCACGGTTTAGCTGCTATAGGTGCCCGAATGTGAAGATTTAGTTAAAAATAATAATTTCAGTGTCTAGTTTGACCAAAAATTGTAAACCACTATTGTGGGATCACCCTATGATTAGTATGAAATGTGACTAGGATGAAATTATTAGGATGAAGGGGGGTGATTAGGATGAAAATGGATGATTAGAATGCTTAGGAGGATAATTAGGATGAGGAATGATGATAATGATGGAAGACGATGATTATGATGAAATGATTTAAAGGAGATAACAATTATGATTAGGGATGTAATTATTGAAATGGAAATGATTAAGATATGATGAAGGATGGATTGGATTAGAAGGATAATTAGGAGGATTTTGAAATGTTATAATGATTATGGAAGTGATTAAAATTATTAAGAGAGATTAAGATTAGAAGGGATGATTATGATAGAATGAGATGATTAGGATGAGGAGGAATAATTAGAATGGAAAGGATTGGTTAGGGTGAGGTGATTACGATGAGATGATGGATGGTTATGATGACTAGGATGGGATAATTGATTTGACTTGGATGACTAGGATAGGATGATTAGAATAGAGAATGAGAACTAAGATGATGAGGAATGATTATGATGACTAGGATGTGATGATTGGGTTGAATTGGATGACTAGGATAGGATAATTAGGGTGGAGAATGAGGATGATAAATTTGACTTGGAGATGATGTGAATAGCTTTCTTATTTCTTGTGTGTTTTATCATTGTTTTCATTTATCATGGTCTTTGCATTCTATTATCACAAGGGCATCATGTTATTCCATATCATGGTGTTATGGGGCATATGTTTGCACTTGACCTTTTTGGTCATGTACTTGACACATTGTCATCGTGGTTCCTTATAACTTGGTACATAATGTCAAGTATAATATCAAGTCTAGGTTGGTCATATCATTGTAGTATGATGATCCTCCATCCATACTTTCATCATACCTATCTATTTTCTTCTTTCCTTTTATCCTTCATCCTTTAAGTCCCCTCATCTATTTTGAGAGAACACTCATGTTCTTTGAACCCGCATGTCCTCTCGAGAGGGAATACCACTACCTCCTCATTATCCTTCCTCATCCTCACTAGTGACTAGAGCATCATGATTCTAGTCCTAATACCTTTCATACCATCTATATTTTATTCTTTGAAATGATGTTACTTCTCTCACTAACCCATTTGACTACAAAATCAGAGGAAACTATCTGATGAAATATGTAAAATTTGATGTGTAATTTTCAATTTTTTGAATTTTTATCCCCGACATTCATCAAAATTTCAACAAACTTGGGGTTCATTGAAATGTCAGCTATCATTTTCATCAAATTTTTGACAAACATGAAAAATAGAAAAAAATCAAATTGTGGCTAACATAAAGAAAAGTGAGTTGATGCCTGATTTATTGCAACAATGTTTTTCTCTACTTGAGACAGTTTGTGGAGAACTAAGGATGATTTTCTTGGGAGAAATCAGAAAAAATTCAAGAAGATATCGTCAAGTTGAGGGTAGTCATTGTCTTTTTGTAGAATTCAGTTGTGAAGTCAGATTTGTAGTTCCAAGTTTGAAAATCATATTTTAAAGCAACATCTCATCAAATTTCATTTATAGAGGTTTATGGTTTTGAGAATTTCATGTCCATATTTTGTTGTGTGGAATCACTATAAGATCACAACCAAGGAACAAATTCTTGTGACTATAATTATGTGATCCATAACTCTATTGGTCATGTGGCATAGTTGTGCTATAACAAATACATGATGCATTCATGTGTGACCCAAGTTTAATGTGTCTATGTTGTGATAGAAATGGAGGAACTCATATAATGTAGTTAATTCAGGTTGTATAATGTAGGTGTCAATCATTATTGGGTGCATTCAGGTTGTCTCAAATTTAACAGGCTAGGATGTAATTATAGCATGATCGAAGAGTGATTACCTCTTGCTACAATAAAGAGCCTATAACTCTGGTTGATATGCAGAGTGGTTGTGTTATGTCAATTATGTAGTGCATTCAAGCACAACCCATGTTTAATGGGCTATTCTAGAGAGTGATCAAGATTTTCTAAACCTTATGAATGTTACTTGACATATATTTGCATAATCTCAAATTCCTTCAAAGGATTTTGAAGTATCAATGTATATTATATAGGGTTTAGAATGATTTCTTTTAATTAAAAAAATAAATAAATGATGTATTTCCCTGTAATTAGATAATGTGGAGATCTCCTAAATCTGCCCCAACACACTATCCTCTTTGGCATTGTATTCATTACTCTAGCTACCAGGGTTTTGCATGTGAAATCTTTAATATCTTCATGACTGTGGCTTTTAAATAGATATTTCTTTGCTTTAATCCTTTTCATGGTAACCCTTGAGTTCCATAATCCACCTTCAATCTCTTCTAAGAATGCTCTCTTAAGCTAGAATGCATAGTATGCATATAAAGCAAGTCCTTCATACCTACCATTCTTCCAAACCACCACTCACTACCTTGCTTAAAATGTTGCCTCCATAAGCATAGTAACATATTTTAAAATCATGGTTTCTAGTTATTGACCATTAGGGTCACCACTTTCATCATGAAGATACAATGAGATTTTTTTCTTCAAACTCAAGGCATTATGGAAGATAACATTGTGAATTTTTTGATGTGTACAATTCAATTTTCTTGCACATTTACTACTTTGCTAACTTCCTTTAAGACTGGGTATTGCACCCTCAGCCGCAATCTCAAACATCTCACTCAGTATCACTTGAAGATTCCTTTCATGAGCATCCTTCTATAAAATCAAACTATGCCCTATAGATTGCCTACTTACAACAAAGGACTTATTGTTTCATGGTATTATAGTTCTTAAGATCCTTCAACCTTATTGACACTACTTCACAGTCCATAAGGCATTATTCACTATTCTCCCATCTTTGATGAATCTCAAAACATTGCTCAAACATGCAATCCACTACCTCCATTATACATTAATGGCTAAGAAGAAACATTGAACCTATAATTACCACTGTTACTTCATTTGGACACTCATTCCCTAATTGCATTTGCCTTTCCTAACACTACCAAAAGAATTTGAAAAACCCTTAAGGTCAGCAAGGGGGTAAGGAAACTCACTGTTAAAATCTCCACTTTACTATGCAAGGTTTGAGCTTTATTATCTTGTCACTGCTCAGCCTCTTTTTGACTGTCACATCTCAAGTGACTATCATTCTTCCTACCGTAAATTGCATTTACAAATGTCACTAAGCTACATAGTGTGCTTGTTATTGGCTACAATCTTTAGATTGCAAGATTTTGTTATTACCTACAATGTCTTAATTTTTCTGGTATTGTAACCTCACTAATCTGCTATAGTTATTGTTTATGTTTCTACAGAGGCCTAGGGTTTGTACCCTAATCATGCTCTTACAAATTTTTATGTTATTTTTTATTAGGGATCTCTCAATGTCGAGGGCCCTACAGATAAGCTCATCATAATAAGTGACACAATGAATCTTTAACTAAAAGTATAAATCCATATTGAAATTAGCAATGATGATTCTGACGTGTTGCTCCTTAGGAATGGGTCACTTGCTCTTAGTAGCTTGCTACCTCCATTGTTGTAGGAAGTTTGTGATCAAGTTCAATATTATGATTTTAGGAGTCTTAATAGTTGGAAATCATAGTACTTAAAATCAGAATTTAATATGTTTTGGAATTAGCATTTTAAAGTGTTTTTTGGGGTCATTAACTTTATACTATCTTCTCTTTTGCAGGGGTGGTTGCATGCCAAATTTTTTTGGTGTAAAATATCAGAATTATTAGATTATGTTACCTATCTATGAATAAAAATTATTGGAGTGTGAGTTTGATATTTTTTTAAGATCTAAATAGTCAAACTTGGTAAAGAAAAATCATGTTAGATAATATTAGTCCAGAACAAAATGAAGAGACACTTGATAGATTATGTGCTAGATTGAAAAGAAAGGGTGATGGGAAATGTTATTGTCTTTGCAATAATTGCAAGGGCTTAAAGACGAGATGAATTTTAATCACAATAGCTGAGAAACATTGTAGGCAGCATGGTCATGTTGAAGGGGGGCATGATTATCATCCATTGGTAAGTTTTTCATTATATGTGTTTATATTGATTGAATTTGTAAATATTTATATCATTTTAACATTATATATATATGATCACTTGATCATGATCATGGTTTATTTATGTTTATCATTATTATAAAGGTGGGGCGCCCTAGGGTAGATGATATGGATTATCATGGCTTGAATAATGTGGTTTTGCAAGCAGATGAACATGGAGTTGTGAATATAGAAAATGAAGTTAATGATCCTATGAAAGAAGATGATCATGCACCAGAAAACCCAGTTGAAGATGATGGTACAAATACATTGATCCATGACAAATTTAGTGGTAGAGCTGATCATGATGATCAAGATGACTTTGATGATGTTCATGATTTACATGTACTTGAGAAGGCATACGAGCCCCTTTATGAAGGCTCTGAAACAACTCTTCTCTCTGTTGTATTTTTGCTATTGAACTTGAAGGTTATGAATGGTTTATCAAACATAGCAATCTCACGGATGTTAAGGTATGTCATTTATGTCATCTTTTTCCCTCTATTTTAATTGTTTTTAGTTCATCACTAGTAAATAAAGGATGAAATATGTACCATTAATATTCTTTATATTATTTTTGTTGTAGATTGATTGGTGAATTTTTGTTCCCACCATCAAATATTTTACCTCACTCATACTGAGATTTATGTGCAATTATGAAAGATATCAGAATGGAGTATCAAACAATAGATGCATGTCCCAATGATCATATTATATATCATAAACAACAAGAATTTGCAACAAAATTCCTAGAATGTCATATCAATAGATACCGAACAGATCAACTAACAAAAAAGGTGCCTTGCAAGATTCTTCGTTATATTCCCATTATTCCACGTATGCAATGATTATTTAGGTGTGAAAGCTTAGCATAATTTATGGATTACCATGCATGGAATAGAAGTGGAGACGACATTCTTCAAATGTCTATGGATGGTTCTGCATTTAGGCACATGGAGGGAAAATGGCCACACTTTAAAGAAGAACCTCGTTATCTCAGGCTTTCATTGGGAGTGGATGGTGTCAATCCATCTGGAGAGCTAAGATCTATTTACTCAGTGTGGCCTATTTTTGTTATCAACAATAACATTCCCCCATGGATGTCAATAAAGAGGGAGCACATAATGTTGTCAATGATTGTTCTAGGTATTTGTTTACATAAATTTTCTTTAATGTAGTAGCATCTCATTTGTCTTATTTGTTGCATAATGACTTATATTTTTTTTATTCAATAGTTGAATGTACATTAATTTATATATATTGTAGTAAAATGGTTATAATAATTATGTAATGTTTATGTTCATTCAACTAGGTAAGTACCAAGTTAAAGATATGAATGTATATATCAAGCCTCTTATCGACGAGTTACTAAAGTTATGGAATGGAATCACTATGTATGACATCTCGAGACCAATAGGACAAAGAAAATTTCAATTCCATGCAATTCATGATGCCCTAGGGCTAACACATTTTTTTGGTATGTTATAATGTTCGACTGCACTTTAACAATATTTAATTTGATGAAGTAGATATCATGCATGTTTTTAAAATAATATATTCATTACATATAATTAAAAACATTGACATATTTAATCCAATTATATATCATCTTGTAGGTCTTCAAACAAAGGGAAAATTTGCATGTCCAATTTGTGGTCCAAAGATGAAATCTCGTCGTTCAAAAAGTTTAGAAAAGCAGGTGTTTGATGAGTATAGGCACTTACTCCATAGAAATCATTAGTATCAAAGTACTAAAAACCATCTTTTCAATGGGAAAGAGGAGGCTACATCAAAACCACAAAGAATGTCACCTCACCTATGGAAGTTGGAATATAATAGAATTAATCATCAAGGTTATACATCGGATCAAATTTTTTATCTATCATATATGATATGTTTTGAATTTATATTTTTATATTGTGTTGTGTTTACTCATGTTGTAATTGAAAATAATTTTTTTGGTTAATTTATTTAGCTTATATGCTTCATGAAGGTCATCAAGGCATTAATGGCTAGCTTCCACAGGGACTGAAATGTTATCCCAGACAATTTAGTAGGTTGCCCTACTATGAACAACTACAAATTGTGCATTTTTTTGATACAATGCATATCGGAAAGAATATAACAAAAACGTTATGGAAAATATTGGATGGAAGGCACGACAAAGAAAAATTTGTCAAAATTTGTAGTGACATTTAGGAAGTCAATCATGCAATGAAAAATGTCATTCAATTAAATAGCAATGGAGACCAAATTAATATAAGTGCCCTTCCTTGGTTATTAACAGAGCAGCAAAGCAATGCTATAAAAGAAGTCATACAAAAAAATTGATTTCCCACAGGATTTGCTACGAACATAAACAATATAATAAAAAAGAAAGGTGAATTTGGGTCAGGGATGAAAACGCATGATTGGCGTACCTTCATTAAGGTAATTATTCTGGTATATTATATACACTTGTATAATGCATGTAGTTTTCAGTGTATTGTGTTTACTACTTTTGGAAGAATAATGAAAAGATCATTTTATAATTTTTGCAGTACGTTCTACCTCTATTTCTCCCAGACAACTTTGACAACAATGTCTAACAAGTTATATATGATCTTGGAAAATAAATGAGGTAAGTAGCAAGATTTGTTCAATTCGCTATATACATCTTATAATTGCCATTTGTTTTCCTTGTTATTTAATATACTATATATTTTTGTTAAATCTCATTAATATATTTGCATCTTGAATCACTTGTATATGGCTATCATCAAAAGAAATCCATAAAGAAGATATAAATTATTGGAAGAGAAAAATTCCTCGTCTAATGTGTGAAATGAAAAAGTGTCTACCTTCAACATTTTTCAATGCACAAGAACACTACCTCATACACCAATTTGAGGAGATTGAATTGTGTGGACCTACACACACAAGGTCAATGTGGATGGTTGAAAGACACTTAAAAATTTTGAAGGCTTTGGTTAGACAAAGAGCACATCCTGAGGGTTCTATGGTGGAGGGATATATGGTTTACTAGACCATGGTGTACATTAGTGAATATTTTCCTAAGTTTGCAGCAAATATCCATGTAGATTGCATTTGGGATCCCAACTCCATTAAGAAATTTGAAGGGGAGTACCTGTTGGGGAAAGGTAGATTGAGGAAAGTGAGAGGTAATTATAAGATGGTCATGGAGATTAATTGGAATACATTTTACATATGGTTTTTATGTATATTTTACTTATTTAATTTTTAATCTTCAAAATACATCAATTATAAATTAAGGTTGTATATTGTGGTATTTAACTAATTATACGTCATTTGTGAATTTCTTTTTTTTTTGGTACAGTTGGTCGCGAGTGGGATGCACCACATTTGTACGTCGCCAAAAATCTTGATTGGATGATGGTATGGATTTAATGATGTCAACAATCTGCTCGCACATTAACATGTGAAGGTGTGGCTTCATTGGTTAAAGAAGCTCATCATAATGGAGATTCCAATGTTACACAAAGGGAAATTGATTTAGCATATGGTTTAAGAGATAAAAAGGTATGTATAAATATATTAATCACCCATATTATTTAATTATTTTCAAGTATATTGATGTATATATATGTTAAGATTGTTTTCTTTGCACACATTCAGCCAATAATAAATATGTTTATCAATTGACAATATTGCAATAATTTTTACATATTTGACATATTGCAGGTGAAACACCACAAGGCTATGTGGTGCAATGGTCATAAATTTTGAATCAAAATGCTGGATGACATGAAGAAAACTTGTGATTTTGGTATAAATATAGTCTTTCAGGTGACTATTGTTTCATCTAGAACCGACATACATGCAGAAGTCTCACAAAATTGATACAATGGGATTTTGGATGATATACTTGAGTGTGACTTTAAGTCCTTTAGATTAATTATGTTCATCATCCTATGGTATAGGCTACGATTGAATGAAAATGATCCTGAGAGAACTGTTATTGAACATAATAATGGATTTACCATGCTTAATACAAGGTTGATCGAGTGAGATGGGAATGAGTCCTATGTTCTTCCAAGCCAATGTGAGCAAGTATTTTACTCAAAGGTTCTAGGTAAACTAGGTTGGTCATTTGTTGTTAGATATGATCCAAGAGGAAGGCTGGTAAAGTATAATGTGGTGGAAGAAGAAGATACCAAAGAACTAGAAGATGATGTAGATGATGATCAGTATCAATAGTTAGTTGATGATGTCCCTGATGCAGATGTCAAAAAGGAGGAACTAGATCATGATGATGTAGGAGTTAATGTTCATGAAGATGATATCTATGTGGATGATGACATTACCAAAACTGATATCGATGATGATGATGATGATATGACCAATCCTTACAATGTCGAATCTAGGTCTGATGATATAGACAAAGAGTTGAATAAAGAAGAAGATCAATGACATTGAAATGTATAAGTTATGCAATTATATTATCTACTTGATATTAATTTCTTGATAGAATTATATTTGACTTATGTGGTTACATAATTAATTCATGATGTTTTTAATTTTTATGCCATTAGATAATTAATTTAATGATGTAATTTTTAATGTTTGAAAGGTCAAAAAATTAAAACATTTCAATAGTGATGTTAACAACCTTGAAATTAGTGTGTTTTATGTTTCATGTGATCATAAAAGATTAAAAAGTCAGCTGTAGAGGTGGTTGTTTAGTCGTTGACGTGTATATTGGTTCTTTTTACAATGTAACTAGGTTTGTCTTCTAATCTACCTATGGAATTGCCAATTCCAATTGAAGATAGCTCGAAGGACCTAGAACAACTTATGAGGACTTTAAAATCCTCCTAGATTTCGGGCTCTGCAAGACCCAGGAGGGTGATCCCTTAATGTTTTTACAACCTCTACACCATTATTATAGAAAACATTAACAATAGAAGATGATCTCACTTAATAGCTCAACACGATAAGATAATATCAACTAGAATTGGTTGTTCATGAGATAGCACTTGATGTCTCCCCAATCTACTTATACCTAAACCTCTCCACTTTAGTTTGAAACTCAACATTTTTTTTGCTACATCTTGTTGTACTCCTTAATCAAAAGGTTATATTTTTCCATTAAGCTCTTCCTTTCAGCTTCCTCCCTTTCAGCAGTCTTTTGGGCCAATTTGGCCACATTCATAGTCAAATTAGTGGCCTCAATGGTTGAGGTCTTTGAATCTCTCTTTATTATCAATCCTCCCTTGAAATTTGGATTAATATCAGAAACATCTAGTTTTCTCCCTTGTGGGGCCAATGCCCAAATTACCAAAGTTTCATATTCCTCACTGAAAGAAAAGTTTTGCAACGCTGCCTTGACCTCTTCTTCAGAGTCTTGAAAGGGATTCTTAGACTTCATAATAGCATTAAATGCTATTGCATCTGCAATGTCCCATTCAGACAGAATTAATACACCAGCCTGATTCACCAGTTTTCTTCTTTCTTCAGGAGTGATGTTCTTGAATTCTTTGATTAATTTATCTTTTACCTTCTCCTCATTCTCCTGGTCTAACCTGTCAGGCCTTAGTTCTCTTCTCTACCTATATTTATCTTGATACTCTTCAAACTTCATCCTCCATACCGATTAAAAGAATACAAGAGTTTTTACTAATGTATTGTCATCTAGAAACTCCTTGCATGCCTCCATTCTTGCATCTTGTACCCTTTTACCTTTCATATCTAAATTAGATAAAACTAATTCAGTTGGCCTAGGAGGGGAAGGCATACCAACTTCCATGCCTTGATCAGTAACAATAATCTCATCCATCAGATCCTCCTATGGTTGATCAATTCTTTGCCTCTTATGGCTTGGCTCGAATGGTGGTGATGAGGGATTGTCTTCCGGTGATGATTCTAAATCAATAATTTTGATTGCCATAGGCACTTTTAATTTTGTACTTAGTTGTGGAGGCACTTTCATAATCTATTTTTCTTTTCTGTCCACTTCTTCTTCATCACTGCTACTATCATTTTTCCTCTTGTAAATGGGCCATCTTTCCGTAGGCTGGTATACTGGTCTTGTTTCAATTGGTCTAGCACCTTGCTCTTGTACACTCAGACTCAATTCTAAATTTATCTTTTTTTCCTCAATGTGCCCATAATTTCCTTGAATTTTCCCATTAGAAAATCAATTTTCTTATGGTGGGGATTAAACTCCAATAGTGGATCTTATTTCGGATACATTTTGTGCACAAAATCTAGTAGCTTACCATAAGCTATCCATTTCTCCTTGTTCAAATCCTGTCTATTCAAATCAAATTCATTTCTAATCAAGTCTTTAGGGAAATTGAACTCATGCACAAATTTTCTAGCTTTTATTCTTTGTCTCAAAAGAGGAAAGAGACCCTCAAGATCATGATATTGATTTTTTCCACACCTGAAATGGTAATCATTAAAGAAATTATCAAAATATGTTTAGCCTCCCTTTGAAAATGCAAAATCAGACACCACTGTATAATCTGGGAAAAATGTTCCCTTACCCCTTGTAGTGAGGTTGTCCTCATGAATATAACCTATCTTCCACATAACTTTTAAAAATCCCTTTCTTGGTTGCACATTGTATGGCAGTATATGAGGGGCTCCCTGAAAACCATATACTCTCAAGATAGTGTTGACTAGGTATGGGATAATGTCACCCTAGTTATGGTAAACCTTCAATTTTGGCTTCCTCTCCTTTGGCCTGAGGAAATCATGTAATTCCTCAAGGATCCTAGGTATATTCACCATTAATCTAGCCCTTAATCTGGAAGCAAAAAAATTATCAAATTGCACATAACTATTGCTTTCCTTATTACAAGATAAATTTGTAGCCCATATCTGTACTGGAAATCTTTCTCCATCAAGTGGTTGCCTTAATTTCATCCTCTTAGAGAAAAATTCATCATTCTTAAACAAAAAAATATGAATTAGCATAGAATACCAAAAGAATTGAGTTTTGGTATCATTGCTTTGTAGCTTTGACAACCCTTCATGCATCCTCTTAGCCAAGAAAGAAGCGAAGTCATAAGTCATAGAGAAGTTAGGGTGTTGTATTTGCACCCCCATGAACATATAAGCAATTAGTATTACTGTACCAGGATTGAAACCCAAAATCTGACATAAAGAATAGAAAGTGGCTAGGAAATGGTTTGCAAAACAATTTAATTTGAAAGGTTCTTGGTCACTGGGGCTGATATGAAATTTTGAACCTCCTGCCCTAGCTAGATGAGGTGGAAGCAACCTTTCTCTAAAAAGAGATTTCAGCTTTGCATACTCCTGCTTCATTTTCTCAAGGTTGATAGGAACCAAGCCTTTGCTCGGTTCACTCAAGTCAAAAATATGTTGGACCTCTTCTTTGTTAATGCTTAATTGAACATTTCCATCATTTTCCTTGATTATCCCTGTAACAAGGTCATATCTTGCAGCCACTATCCTAAGTAGGTCTACATTAGGGAATACATTTGGTACCACCAGCTTTCCCATATCATACATCCATCCATTTGAAAAAGGGTGAGGAAAATTCCTTTGTCCATACCACAATCTGAACAATTCCAACCTAGTGAGGGGAACCCTAGCATCAGAAATGTTGGAGCAATTATACACTAACCCTTCCCCCAGGATTTTCCCTTGCATTGGAATCAATCCCTTCCTCCTATTATTCATTGACAAGGGAAATTGATCTAGGAAATCATCATACAAGTTTCATTTCAAATATTCAGTCTAGGTAGAATGTTGGTTGGGTGGTGCTATCTCAAACAAACTAGGGCTTCTTTATAACGCTATAATTTAGATAGCTAGGAATAACCGGAGATAGAAAATTACAGGACAAAACACTGCAATTTCTCACAACTATAATTAAAATATAGCCCTAACACATTCATCAACAAGCTCAGAGAACATCTAGCTAATCCTTTCCCAAATTCAAATGCAAAATGACCAGGAGGAACATAAAATAAACTCAAGGCTTTGTTCATAGAACTCCCAAATTCTGGCTGCAGAAACTAGCAATTCTACCTTTGGCTCTGAAACTGCTCTGCGAAATAGTTGAATGCTTTGTGATACAGACCAAGCAGGAAAATTGATTTTATTTTTTATCAAATTACACCATCAAGTGTCTCATGTGCCATTAAAGCTCAATTTCGCGTGACACAAATGACTCCAACCATATTTGATGCAGATTTAAATTCAAGTTGTTGGTTCTTCAAATTGATCAAATCATTGATGATCACCTTCAAAAAAAGCTGACACAATTGCCAACATGATGATAAGGGGCCCACCTTACCATACACTATGAAGGAAGTCAATGTGGTGGTTGCTCATGATATCGCAATCTTGAAACTTCTGATCACATGATGGCGGGCAACCATTGATCTTGAGCATCAATGATCTCGTTCCTTTAACATAGTCACTAGCCATGTCATTAACCTTTGAGTAGGTTTTTCAGTTATATTATAACATATCCATTGATTTAGAACATGTGTGTCTCGAGAACACTTTAGTAATCCACCCCTTAATAAATTTAAAGTCAGCTAGTGTTTCCTTTCCTCTTTAGGCTTCATCGAATGAGACACGTGGCACCTGCCCATTATTTTGCAATCAACCCAAGCACCATCGCGGGATGGAGAGGAATGACTCAGATCAAATGGTAGTTCATCAGCAATAGCACAAATTTGATCCCCTAGATAGGACATGTGGTGCCCACCCATGATTTTGTGATCCTTCAATTCCCAATCATGGGATGGCAGGCACCGTTGATATCTGTAGGAAATAGATCAAGAACAACACTAAATCAACCCTTGAAAAATAAAAAAATCATTAAAAGGAGAAGGGGGAATTACTAGGTGGATGACAAACAACATAAGTTTTTTTTTAAAAGATGAAACACAGGGCTAACTGAAACTTAGGAAATAAAACCCTGCGGAGGAAATAAAGTATTAAAATCAAAGTTGGGTTTTAATTTTAATCTGGTGACATAAGCCTAAGCCATTAACCCCAGTGGTCATGTAATCGATAACTTAGCCAAAGCCTTTCATTAAATACTAACCGTGTAATTTGTAGGTTTTTCAGATTCAAAGATATGGGAGAAGATCTCAATCATACCCTACCAACTCGCACACCTAGGGTGTCACCCTATTATTTGGTGCGAGGTCAGTAAAAGGAAGATGTGTGTCCTATATGGAATGTGAGGCCCAATCTCCACTATTGAGCTCATAACCCATGGTATTAGATTGACAACCAAGATCAAAATCTAATGTAAATGTCTATTGTTCCCTGCTAGCTCGCTGGAGGAAGATGAAGGTTGGTTAAAAGTCGCGAGGTCAACGAGATTGTGATGCGTGCCTCTAGTTGTTTAGTTTGCAAAGTGCACAGGACTTTCCAAAATGGTAGTTGGTTTCCAAGATGGCTTAATGTTATTGGTCATGAGGAAGGTGAATGATGCTTCATTGGATGTCAAACTGAGTTAGCCTAAGATAAACCGTTTGATCTTCCAACTCTATAGGAGATCAGCGACCAGTATTCAAAATTGGAAAACAACACATGGTGGTCATTTTATCGTACAACTAGTGAAGCATTAATGAATTATTCCTTGATTTTGTAGTCACGTCGATCTCAATCTATGTGAAGATGTTGTTGGAAATCATGAAGGGTGATCTTTGGATTCTCATGCAACTCTAGTTAAATGGTGATAGTACATATGCCACCAAATTGCCATGTTTGCACATGCATTTTTACTAAGCATTGATGAAGGTATCCATTACCTCGCACAATAAATACAAGAGGAATTAACTGCAAATAGTGTCCTTCTTGTAGCAGTTAGAACACTTTTTGGGATGATTCTAATCAAGTTTGAATGCTTGTCTGAGAAGAGGAAATGAGTAAGTCAGTAAGGAGGTTTGTTCGTTGGAGCTTTACTATTCAGGAAGGTGCTTTGGTTGACAAGCCCAGGCTTGTGCCCACTAGATGTAGTAGAAGGTTGCAATTCTAGGATGTTGTTGCTCAACTGGTAGATGACAAAGGCAAGCAGTCGGCGGTGTACTCTATTACTAGTGTCGGTAGGAAAATAAGGTATGGGCATGGCTCCTCTAGATTCCAACACTGGCCCATTGACCTTACGAGCACCACTTCTGATGATGTAACTGAGACTGACTCTAACTACTATCGATATTTACCTCACTTCAATCACGGTCTACCCTTTGATGAGGAAGTGATATATATGGTGCCATTGGTTGTTAAAACCCCAAGTGGTCAGACTAGAACTATATTAGGCAAGGACAAGAAAGAAGAGGAGGTTGAGGGTCTACCGTATTGGGAAACAACTAGAAGCAGGCATGTATACCGAGGTCTGAGTGTTGGTAAGGGTAGGTTGGTAGATAAATAAGAAGTTGTTGTGGTGCCTTCATGGAAATTTGGTTGCCTGGTTTTTTTGTGTGGATAGCGACAAGGGGATTTCGATGAAATTTTTTGTTCCCTTTTCTTTTAGCTTTCCCCAGTTTGTGCGCCACTATGTTTTATAGATTCAACATGTGGGACGTTTTCAAATGAAATTTAAATGCAATGGAGATTTTTTTCAAATGAAAATTTGTGGTGAAATTATATTTGAGCCCAAAGCTTGTTGCTCACTTGTCATATAAAAGGGAATTCAAGGCTCAGTTGTAGGGAGAGAACTAATGAAAGCTCTAGCTAGGTTTTGAGTTGAATGTATGGGTAGAAAGATATTTGTCCTCTAATTAGGAAGTGATATATGTGGTGCCATTGGCTGGTAAAACCCCAAGTGGACGAAATAGAATAGATAGCCTGTTTTGAGTTTTGGATGAATATATGCAAATTATCTTAAATTGTATATAGATATGACTTATAAGGATGAATAAATGTATAATTATAATATATTTTCTCTCGTTATGTGGATTTTAGTGAATTTTGAATGAACTGTTAATGATGTTGTCATTCTTCTTTTGAGAATTTGTTCAATTGTGTATCTATGTTTTTTCTTTGATTCAAGAAAATCAATTAAATTCTTAAATGGAGTCATAAGTTTACAATTATTTACAAAGGATTTGATAAGTTGTAATATATCAGAGAATTGAACTCCATAATGCAAGGTATTATATGAGTAGTCTATTCTATTAAATTCTTGGGTATTTTCTGCTAATGGTAAATGGGTAACTAAATATTTAACTAACAAAGAATAAAACAATAATATGTTAATTGGTCACTTACTCACTCCCTCTATCTCTCTCCCCTTAACCCTAAACCCTTAACCCTTAAACTCTAAACCCTTAATATTCGGTGTGTATTAAAACATTATAAAAGTATAAATTTTTCAAGTTCTATTAGGAATTGAATGATAAATGATGATGAATGGGAAAATCTAAGGCACTTTAATATTTTCAACTAAAAAGTTAGATTTCAATTAGGATTAGTGTTCACTTAGGGTTAGGTTTAGGGTTCAATGAATGTTCAATTTGGGTTAGGATTGAGGATGAGGTTGGGGTTTAATTAAGGTTATGAATTCAATAAGAGTTCAAATAGGTCAAGGTTAAGGTTAGGGTTGGGGTTAAGGTTCAATTAGGATAAGAATTAGTGTTAGGGTTAGGATTAGAGTTCAACTGTAGTTCAAAGTTAGGGTTATGGTACAATTAGGACTAGTGTTCAATAAATGTTCAATTAGGGTTAATACTTAATTAAGGTTAGTTTTAAAGTTCAATTAGGGTTTGGGTTAGGGTTGGGATTATGAATCAAGTAGGTTTGGGTTAGGGTTTGATTAGAGTTAGGTTTAGGGATTAGTTAGAGTTAGGGTTAGGGTTAGGGGTAGAATTCAATTATGCTTAGTGGTCAATTACAATTAGATTTAGTGTTCAATTAGGGTAAGGGTTAGAGTCCAAATAGGGTTAGGATTAGAATAGAATAATTTTTTTGTTTAATTATGATATCTAGAATTTAGTATAATTTTAGAAAATGAAATGATTTGGACACAAAGAAAAAAAATAGAAAAGTTGATTGTATATAGATCTTATTTCTTAATTTATTCTAAAATTCTAATTAATAATTGTTTAATTAATATAAAATGAATATTTAATTTAATTGTATTGTATTGTATTAGATAATTAGTAAAACTAAATAGATAATAAATATTTTATGGATTTTAAAAATTAGAATTTAGTTTAATTTTATTTGTAATGTCAAATATTAAAATTTTAGATTGAAATAGTTAATTGATTTTAAAATATTTATAATTAATGTTCAATTTATAAACTAATATTAAGACATTAATAAATATAACCCGTGACATAATGTATTAAAGATGCATCAAAGTATTTATCATTCCTTCGGCTTCACCGGATGAGACACGTGGTGCCTGCCCGTGATATCACAATCAATAAAGAACTCGCAACTTTTGATCACGCGATGGTGGGAAACTATGGATTTCAACCATCGGCAATCCTGTTCATTCAACATAGTCGCCAGCCTTTTTATTAACCATCAAGCACCTTTCTATCGGGATTATAACATCTCCATTGATTTAAAACATGTGCGTCTTGTAACTACTTTAGTAACCCATGGCATAATGTATTAAAGACCAATCAAATTATTTATCATTCCTTCGGCTTCACCGGATGAGACATATGTCACTCACCCATGATATCGCGATCAACTAGTGGGGTCATCGTGGGATGGCAGGGAATGACTGAGATCGCACAATGATTGATCTACAACCATGTGAACTTGTCCCTCTACAAAATAAAAACATATATTAGGGGAGAGAGCCTAGTAGTCATGTGGGGTGTAAAATAAAAAAATTTATTAATGGAGAGGGCACGATCAATCATGATGATAATACCCAGTCTTACCACATATTTATACTATATATTGTAAATAAATAGTCCAAATGTAAATAAAGAAAGATATTTATACAATCCAAGAAAATAAGTTAAAATGTATTTAATAAAAAATTATATATTATTTTTTTTCTTTTTTAGATGAATTAAGAGTATGATTTAAAATATTTTAATTCAAATAACATAAATGATAAATTGAAGTGGGAAAACTTGAATATTATTTTAAAATTTTGAGGTTTCATATTTATATGTGTGAGATTAATCTAATATTCCAAAAAATGAATGTTAAAATATCATGAAAAAAATAGGCATAGAATGAATGTAGAAGTAAAATTATATTTTCATATATTCACCAAATAAGATATAATAAACAAAATACATATGCAATTAAAAATAAATGAAAAATAATTCAACCCAAATTTAGATAAGAGAGATAATTAGATTATATGATAACTTAAAGGCTAGGGTTAGGATTTGATTAGGATTAGTGTTCGCTTAGGGTTATTATTAGAGTTATGAATCTACAATTAGGGTTCAATTAGTGTTCACTTAGGGTTTGTTTCTTGGGAGAAGTTTATTGAATGGTAAGTGTATTTTATAAAATTAATATGTCAAGAATTAATTTTAGATAGTACATGTGATTTTTCATATGGTATTAAATTGTAGATTAAAATTGATAATAGATTTCCTTCCTTGTTTTGCATTGTAAGCTACCATAATATATGGCCTTAAAATCCTATTCATCTTTTGAGCTTTTCTAAACTATACAACACGACATCCAACAAAAAAATTTGTTATGTATTTTTTCCAAGCACAAATCCTTAGAAGTCTTAATGTGTTACTTAGGTTAATTCTTTATTGCAATAAATAAATACACACTAATATATATATATATATATATTATGGATTTGAGGGAAAATATTAAAATATTTATATATATAGAAAAATTTAAATGCAAGGGATTCAAGTAAATACCTTTGCTTTTTTTTAATGTTGATGAAGATACAAATCTTGATGAAGTGCCAAATTTGATGACATGATATAAAAAAATCGAATATCTTTGCTCTATGTGGCACTTGAAATTTTGTACAAAACTATAACTAAATCTACATCAAATTTGTGACTTTGGACCTATTTTGTATCAATAAATATGAGCTTTTAAACATGCCTCCTAATCTAGCATACAATATGTACTTAAATGCTCAAAATAGTTGGGAGTAGTGTTGAGATTGGCCAATCTTTGGGAAGGTCCAATGCTTCACATTTGTATCTCTCCCTATAGATAGAGGTAGAGATGAATATAGAATGAGTGAGGAAAAGGGATAAAAATAGATATAGATATAGAGAGAGATAGAGGGAGAAATAAATATATAGAGAGATAGGGAGATAGAGGGGGGATATATATATATAGAGAGAGAGAGTCAGAGATGGCAAGATAGAGATATAATGAGATCTAGAGAGAGGGGAGAGAGAGAGAGATAAGTAGAGAAAGATAAATAGAGATGGAGAGGGATCAATAGAAATAGGGGGAGATAGAGAGAGAGAAAGAGAGAGGGAGAGATAGATAAATGGGAAGAGAAAGACATAGATATAGAGATATATGGGAAGATAAAGGGAAAAATAGGTTGAGATATGAAGATAGATAGGGGTATAGGAAGGGAGCAAGATATTAGGGAGAGATGGGGAGAGATAGAGAGAGGGAGGGAGAAAGGGAGAGAGATATGTAGAGGAGGGAGAGATAGAATATGGGGAAGAGGAAGATATATGTAGAGAGGGCGAGAGAGGGGGAGCGAGAGGGGGAGGCTAGTTTTTTAGTTTAAATTCTATAAAACATTCAATAAATAATAATATAAATATTATAAGAATTATATAATCTTTATTTTAAATTACACACTATATTTTATTTTTTGAAAAATATGTAATTTTTTAACCATTTTCCTATATATTTAGTATTAAGATTTTTAAATCTTTTAACAACTAAATATATAATACAAATAAAATATAGTTAATAATTTAATTAACTAGCATACCTATATTAATTAATAATATATGTAAAACACACTAAGAGTTATCTTTATCAAGATGCCTATTGACTTGAAAAAATTCTTACATTTTCATGAATATGAATTTGGAAAGCAATAAATTTGATTTCATTATTGTTTGTGTCATTGTTTATCTCAATTCCCATATATAAGGGTACACATTCAAATTTGAAATCATACCAAATTTTCTATAAAAAAAATCAACCAAGAACAATAAATTTAAATGCAAAAATGTTCATCAATCATTAGATTTAGTATTGACAGCATCAAAGAAGTATATCATGACAAAATGGCATTAACTGAATTAGATATATCCACTATTTTTTTTCAAATGTTTGAATAAATTTTTAACATTATATACATTCAATCATTTGAATGTTATGAAACCTCTAGCTTTGCAATTGAGTTTAATAAAGCTTTTCTCTCAGATGAAAAATCAAACATTGTTGTTTTTTTGACTGTGCATTTAATCCTTTGCTCATCATTATAAGTCTCTTTTTTCACTTGAAGTTTAAATATGTATCTATTGAAAAGGACCTTTTGTATAATGTGTGAAAACTTAACATCATCTTGCTTTTCATGCTTCAAAATGTTCAATTCTTTTGTTGTTACACCCATAATTTCTTCTGCCACTTCTTCAAAAGTTGTAATCCAAGTAAATGAAGTATGGTATTGCACTTTGCATTGAAGTATATATTTATAATCACATTCAAGGAAAGTTTTATCACATCTTCCACAATACCACTGACCATTTTCATTAGTGTTTACCTTCTTTTTGTAGTGCCTATCTCCAATTTTCAAGGGTCATGTTGTATTACACAATTTTTCTACACAAATTGTTTCTATTAAACACTTTATAAGTAAATTATAAACTATTATAATATAATATTTAAATTTTCTATTTCAAATGTTAAATAATTCTAATGTTAAATTTTTATAATTAAAAACTTACCTTTTAATGATGTTAGTAAGTTTTTTAATTAAAATTAGTTTTTCAAGCATATTAACATACCTAGATATATTCACCAAAATCTATTATCTATTATTAATTATGTAATTTGGTATGTATAATATATTTTAAAAAAAATAAAAATATATTTTTGAAAAAAATATATATATTTAAAAAATTAAACAATATATTTTTTAAATTAGAAATATTTTGAATGTATTCAACTATGAAAATATATATATTTTTTAATATACCATTAAAATCACTAATAAAAAATATTAAAGAGTTTATATGTATATTTTTAATATATTAAAAATATATATATATTATAAATATTTTATAAATAATTTATAAAATATTTTTTAAATATATTAAACAAAACATATATAAAAGTTTAACCGATGTATGTGGTCTCGAAAAAAAAAAATGTGAGGGTTACGAATTAGGTTATTTTCTGCACGAAAGGTAGGTTGTTGGCGATGGCATGGGATGGGTCCTATCATTCTGATAGCTGACAGACCGTTAAAGGCAGGTAGGCCATGGATGGGCATACCATTTTGTATGTTGTGTAGCCTACTCTTGACTTGACTAGTTCCCCTAATTTCTCTGCTTTTGCTCATTTTTAATGAATTTCCTCACTTTTTCTCATTTTTAATGAATTTCCCCCCAGCCTTGAAAAATATTTCATTTTAAATGTTTTGCTTTGGAAGCAATGAAACATTAAAACATATTGCACAAAAATTTCCTTGGGCCCCACCTTGTATAGTCCACATGGCACCTGCCTGTGATTTTGCAATCAACTAAAGCACCATCTCGGGATGGCGGGGAATGACTCAGATCAAAGGAAAATTGATGAACAGTCACACAAATTTGACCCCCTAGATGAGACACGTGTTGCCCACCCGTGATATTGCCATCATACAATTCCCGATCACGGGATGGCAGGAAACTGTTGATCTTGAAGGCATTTTGATCGATGGTCAAATATTTCATTTTAAATGTTTTTCTTTGGAAGCAATGAAACATTTAAAATATATCACACAAAAATTTCCTTGGGCCCCACCTTGTACAATCCACATGGCACCCAGCAATGATTTCATAATCAACCAAAGCACCATCACGGGATGGTGGGGAATGGCTCAGATCAAAGGACAGTTGATGAACAATTGCACAAATTTGATCCCCCAGATGGGACATGTGTCGCCCACCCATGATATCGCCATCCTACAATTCCCAATCATAGGATGGTGGGAAACCATTGATCTTGAAGGCATTTTGATAGACGACAACATGAATTTCATCCTTCTGAAAAATAAAAAAAATCATTAAAGGGAAAGGGGACATTACTAGGCAGATGGAAAACAATGACCTAAGATTTTTAAAACTGTTCAGCACAGGCCCAACTAGGACTTAGGAAAATAAAACCCATAGAGAAAATAAAATATTAAGACCAAAGGGACCAGGCCTAGACAAAATGATGGGGCATAAGATGTTTTTAAAACACTTCAAAAAAGGCAATGGCGAAATAGATCCCAACCAAGGCATTAGGTAAACACAAGGGTTTAAGATGAAGACAAAGCTAAAACCCCCACCCTAAGAAATTTTCCAACACCATGAAAGACCAGTGACATAAGGTAGGGCATGAGTGAAACATTAGGAATAAAATTTGAATTTCAATCAGTACAAGCATTGGATAATTTTATATTAATAGTTTTTCCTATCACAAATATAAAAGGTGAGAACAATAAACAACATGTATTTTACCATTAAATGTGAAGGATTTTAAAAAAGTTTTAGTGTTCAACTATTGGTCCATTTTTGTTCAATATAAGTTCTATTTTAAATCATTATGTGTTTTTTTAATAACAACAAATAGATTTTTTGTGTTCAACTATTGGTTCACATGTGTTGAATATAAAAGGTAGAGATATAAAATATTTATGGTTATCAATAAGTATTTGGTCCACTTAGATTGTATATTAATTTTAATTTAAATAAAAATATCATATTCTACAAGAAACAAATGATATTTTTTGGTTCAACTATTGGGGGTTCCATGATTAAGTTTTGGTCAAACCTTTAAAAAGTCAAATTTTACACACTTATCAAAAGATATATCAATGTGGCGAGTTGCATGATGAGTTGCGCCTCCAAACCTTAGTTATAGATAAATAAGAGACCATTCTACATTTCAAAAAAAAAGAAGGTTCTATGATATTCCAGTCAATTACTACATGTTGAGAAAGTTAGCCTGCATGACTATTGGGTCCTCTCCCCTAAAGGAATAAGGGGACATCACTAGGTCAATGAAAAACAATGACGTAATTTGCTTTAATGAGGGAACACGGGACCCACAAAAGACATAGGAAAAATAAAGTCAGGCGAACAAAATAAAACAATAAAACAAAAGGTGGCCCAACCTAGACATATGAAGCAATGGGGCTTAAGTCGTTTTAAAGACTTCCCAAAAAGTAATAGCTAAATAGATCCCATCTAAGTTGTAAGATGAACACTAGACTTTTACATGAAGATGAAGGTAAAACACCATCCTTAGGATTTTCCCAAACACCATAGATGACCAGAGACACAAGGCAGGATAAAATAGAACACAGAGAACAAAAAGTTGAAGTTCCATCACTACCCATAACCCTAAACCCTAAACCATTAACCCTTAACCCTTAAACCCCAAACCCTTAAACCCTCTACCCTCTCTCTATCTCAAGTCTCTCCCTCCTACCCCCTCTTCCCCTCTCTCTCTCCCCTCTCTCTCTCTCTCACTCCCTCTCTATCTCCCCCCCTAAACCTAAACCCTAAACCCTAAACCCTTAACCCTTAAACTCTAAACCCTTAAACCCTCTACCCTCTACGTTTAACCCTCTACCCCTTATCTCTATCCCACTCCCTCCCTCTTTTTCCCTCTCTCCCTCAAGTCTCACCTTTATACCTCCTCTCCCTCTCCAGGTCTCTCCCTCTCACTCACTCACTCACTCTTATCTCCCTCCCCTCCACCCTTAACCTTCTACCTTCTACCCTTTACCCTTAACCCTCTACTCTCTATCTCTCTCCCCTCTACCCATAACCCTTAACCCTTAACCCTTAACCCTTAACCCTTAAACCCTCTACCCTCTACCCTTAACCCTGTCTCCCTCCTACCACCTCTCCCTCTCTTAGGCCTCTCTCTCACTCACTCACTCCCTCTATCTCTCTCCCCTTAACCCTAAAACCTAACCCTCCCTTTTACTCCCTCTACCATTAACCCTCCTTCATGACATCTCTCTCCCCCACTCCATCCCTCTCTCTCTCTCTCAAGTCTCTCCCTCTCCTATCCCTCATCCCTAAAACCTAAACCCTAAACCCTTAACCCTTAAACCCTCTACCCTCTGCCCTTAACCCTCCCTTTTATCTCTCTCCAACCTCTCTCTCTCTCTCTCAAGTCTCTCCCTCCTACCCCCTCATCCCTAAATCCTCAACCATAAAACCTTAAACCCTAAACCCTTAAACCTTCTATCCTCTACCCTCAATACTCTTCCCCTCTCCCTTCCCCCTCCTAATTCTCTCTCTCTTTGTCTCTCCCCTTTTTCCCCTCCTTCCCTTTCCCTTCCCCATCCTAATTATTTCTCTATATATATCTCTCTCTCCCTTTCCCCCCATCTCTCTCTCATTTTCCCTCTCCCTTTTCCCCTCTCTCTCTATTTCTTTCTCTCTCTCCCCCTCTCCTTGTCACTCTCTCTCTCTCTTTTCTCCCTCCCATTCACCCATAACCCTCTCTACCTTCTTCCCTTTACCCTTAACCCTCTACTCTCTATCTCTATCCCACTCCCTCCCTCTCTTTCTCATTGAATACTTCTATCTCTCTCCCCTCTACCCATAACCCTAAACCCTTAAACCCTCTACCCTCTACCCTTAACCTTGTCTCCCTCCTACCCCCTCTCCCTCTCTTAGGTATCTCTCTCACTCACTCACTCACTCCCTCTATCTCTCTCCCCTTAACCTGTGAACCCTAACCCTTAAAACTCCTATCCTCTACTCCTTAACCCTTCTTCCTTTTATCTCTCCCATCCCTCCCTCTCTCTCATTGAATCCCTCTCTATCTCTCTCCCCTCTACCTATGTCCCTAACTCTTAACCCTTAACCCTTAAATCCTAAACCCTTAAACCCCTACTCCTCTAACACCTCTTAACCTTATCTCCCTCCTATCCCCTCTCTCTTAGGTCTCTCACTACTCATCCCCTCTATTCCTCTCCCCTTTAACCCTAAACTCTTAAACCTCTTAACTCTTAAACCCTCTTAACACCTCTACTCCTACCCTCCTTCCTTTATCTCTCTCCCACTCCCTCCCTCTCTCTCTCTCTCTCTCAAGTCTCTCCTATTCCCACTCTCATCCCTAAACCATAAACCCTAAACCCTAACCCTTAAAACCCTTGACCCTCAACCTTAACCCCTCCCTTCCTTTATCTCTCTACAACTCCTCCTCTCTAAGTCTCTCCCTACTACCCTCATCCCTAAACCTCAACTCTAAACCCTAAACCCTAAACTCCTTAAACCCTTTCCTTTCTATCCTCTACCCTCAACACTCTTCCCCTCTCCCTTCCCCCTCCTAATTCTCTCTCTATCTCTCTCTACCTCTCCCCTTCTTCCCCTCTTCCCCTCTCCCTTCCTCCTAATTCTTCATATATCTCTCTCCATCTCCTATTCTCCTCTCCCTTTCCCCTCCTCTCTCTCTCAGTTCCTCTCCTTTCCCTCCTAATTCTCTCTCTCCTCTCTTTGTCTCTCCTCTCTCTCTCCTCCCCTCTCTCTCTCACTTTCCCTCTCTCACTCTTTTCCCACCCTCAACCTCCTAATTACTCTTGGGTATATGTGTGCAAAAACAGATATCTGATTTATAGCACAAAATATTACATTTTAAAATGTTTTTCAAATTAGATATTAGAAACGAATTGGATATCCAAAAAATCAGATATCCATTTTGTAGTACTTTGTCTTGGGCATTGCTATGCAGCAATGTACTGATAGCCAACCCAAAAAAAAAGTCAACTCAGGATTTTCACATTTTTTGGTGAGTTCAAAATGCTACTTTTTTCATGTTGCCACTTTTTGGCCCATCATGATCCTGTACATACCCAAGTCTAAATCAGGTAGTTGTTATTGCTAAGGTGGAACACTCCTTTCTTTGAAGGCCATACACTTATGATTGGGTCAAGTGTTCTTTTCTTTAGAAAATTCCTATTGCATTTATGATAGGTTAATTATGATTTGATTAGATGGGTTATGAAGAACTTATTTCAAACAAATATCTTTATGAAATAATTATATTGGCATGAAATTAAATATGATTTGCATTCCAATGTAAAAACTACAAACAATGGAAACAATTCTTTCAACACATAAACTATTATGTAGTAGTCAATTAAAATGAAAAAGCTTACTCTATATTAGTTAGGATACACAACTATGATAATGATCTAAAGTTACTTATTTATCCTAGAGGAACTAAGTATATAGTATACAAAGAAAACCAACAAACCCACAACTACCCCTATTTTGAAGGAGTTTAGTTTTCTCCCCTTCCTGATCTCAATAATATTGTCTAATTATTTTAAAGAGAAGAAGGGTCATAACAAAACTTTATTCAACCCAGTAAATAGCTTGGTTAATGAAACTTGACAAAAGCAACAAAATAATTGCTACATTTGGCATTTCATGTTGAATGAAGAGTGGTGACAATAATTTACTTATAGTTTAATAAAACAATATTTTTATAAGGATTGACATTATAAAGATAATTGTTACTTATAGTTTAATAAAACACTATTATAGTTTTACCAGCATATACTCTTGTATGTTTGCATGGCTTCTTAGCTAATATATGGGTAGAAAAAGAGAGAGAGATAGAGATATATGGGAAGATAAAGAGAGATGGAGATATATGGGAAGAGAAAGGAAGAGAGGTGGAGATAGAGAGTCAATGGATAGGGGGATAGGGAGGGAGAGATGGTGAGAGATAGATAGGGGGAGATAGAGAGGGGGAGGGAGAGAAAGGGACAAAGATAGAAAGATATAGAGAGAGAAGTGAGAGGGAGATAAAAAGAGAAATAGAGATAGAGATATAGAGTAGGAGAGATGGAGGGAGAGATGGAGTGAATGAGAGAGAAAGGGGGGAGAGGGAGAGATAGCTCAAAAGATAGAGGGGGGAAGAGGCGGGAGTGACATAGATAGTGGGAGATATAGAGATATAGAGAGCATTAGGGAGAGATATATCAATCACCCTCCATATATCTCTATCTATTCATCCTTATCTGTCTACACCTCTCTATCTCTTTGTCTCCCTTTCTATTTGTATGTTTATCACTATCTCCCTCTCTCTCTATATTTTCTTCCCTATATTTATCTTTTTCTCATTAAGTGTGCAATGGGTACATTGAAGAGGTCTTAAAGGAGAATTATCATATCTTTAATCAAATGGCATGCTACCTTGAGCATAACTCCCAAAGGACACATGCCATCCTTGGATTGTTGACATGAAATAACCAATCAAAATCTAGTTTCTTTCTCTCATATTAATACATATTACTATTATATTAATTATATTTTGTATTATATAAAAATATACTTGTTATTAATTATTAATTATAATAATTTTTTACGTATTTAATAATTTTGGTAAAGAATATAATATATATAATTATAATAAGTTGAATAATTATATTATTTATTATGTAAAATATAGCTAATATATACTTAACTATATTGTAGAATATTCAAACCTAGCTAAATGGCGCCAAAATTTTGAGCTTAATTAACATACTGTAAAAGCTAACAAAACTAGGTTGTAGCTCGTCAAATTAGACAAGTGAAAGGTCAATGCTAGTGCCGAGGAAGATTTTGGAGTAGTGAAAACAAGTTCAATGCCAACGTCAAGGAAGAGCTCAGAGTAGTGAAAATAAGGTCAATAACAACACCAAGGAAGAGTTTGGAGTTAAAACAAGGTCAATACCAGTGCTGACCAAGAGTTTGGAGGAGTGAAAAAAAAGTCAATATCAGTGCCGAGGAAGAGTTTGGAGGAGTGAAAACAAGGTCAATACCAGCACTAAGGAAGAGTTTGGAGTTAAAACAAGGTCAATGATGAGCTCAGGATATGCTCATAATTTGAGTATCATGATGTACTTTTAATATCTCAACTTTTACTGCTAATGAATGTTTTAACTATGTGATTAAAGACTTTTTATCTAAAATTGGGTAGTATCTTGTAGCAATACATTCCTATATTCCTGTAGCCTAACATCTCGATGTGTCTTATTAATTACCCTGTTTGACCTTCCAAATGACTGATATAACGCATATGGTTTCTGAATAATGAAATAGATTTTAATATGTGATAAATGAATGTATCATGTTGTTTGCCACACATGATTTATTTTTCCTCTATCACCTTGTGCATCATAGGTTGTTGAAGTGAGCATGATCAATTCAAGCACAACAGATCGCGACCCTACAGTCCATTCCATTTCCTGCATGACATTGAGGAAGTTGTTCTGGCGAAGACTCTCTAACCGGGTCATTGGGAAGAAACTTTGATCATTAATCCAAGAAGAGTGGAATGCTAAATTCTCTCTAGATTGGGTTGAACGGATATGCTTTCATTTATGAGAAGTTTGTTACTCAGTTTCAAGATTCATTTTTGTCCACGACTTTCTTTGTTTGAGTTAGTTAGTTAGTTGTTTTTCTTGTTTAAATAAGTGTTCCTCCTGGGCAAGTGAACAAGCATAGCATGTAAAAGTTAGTATGATAATGAGAAGTAGAATATGTAAGAGTTAGTACTATGATAAGAGATAGAGTTTCGTGTTAGTTTTCATATGAACAAAACAATGTACATCATTCTGAGTTTATGAATAAAAGTTGATGAAGTTCTGAGTTCAATTCTTGCATAGCTGGTTGATGCTTGCTAAGGGGGACCACTTGGTAAGTATCTATAGTTAGTTTTTTATCTTCTCTTGATCATAAGTTAGATTTCATTCTGCAAAGTTTCAGTGTAAACTCAGTCTTATATTGTTCCTACAGCATCAGGAATCCATCCATGTGTTTATTCCTGCAACATAAGGCCAGTTCATAGTTTGTTTCTTAAGTAATAGTAGTCGTGATGTCTACTTTGATTAAGTTATGCTTTAGTTAAGAAATCTTTAGGTTACATTCCTATAGCTTAAGTATAATTCCTTTCACATAGTTATTTCTGGTAAATCGTGACTGAAACTAGTTTTTAGTGCACATACAGTGCTGCTCCATTTCAAGTATATGTTCCCTAGTTTGACAAAGTAAATGAACGACCATAAGAAGATATTAGTCACCTGCTAGAATGTCCAATTCCTAGGTTAGGATTTGTCATGACTTTTATATCCTTTTATGGGCATGACCATTTTTTGCCGCCGTTGTCGAGGATGGTGTCAAGTTAAGAACCTATCATAGTCATTGTCAGCAGTAGTTTAGTTTGTTATTCAAAAATTCTTTCAAGTTACGGTTCATTCTATTACATGCATAGAAAAATAGATGCTCTAGGAATATTCCTCCTTGACCTTCCATTCATTGATAACAACCCTGAAATAGCTTATAATCTATTTGAGGAAGAAGGAGACCAAGATATCAATCCATTTGCTGAAAACCTATTTGTTGAACTACCATTTGATCTAGATGATGAAGAACATGAAGAAAATCCATTTGCTCTAATACTCCATCAAGTAAATATGGCACGAAATCCACCTAATTGACCTCCTTCTTTTGAATTTCCCATCATTGCTCAACAAGACAATGATAACCTTAAAATATTCCTTCTTCATTACTCCCCAAGTTCTATGGACTAGTTACAAAGGACCCAAACACTTTCTTGTTTGAGATTGACATCCTTTTTCACAGCTATGATTAGACTTCAAATGCTCACAAACTAAAGTTTTTTCCTTATACTTTGAAGGAAAGAGCTCTTAGATGGTTCATGAGTTTGGGAAGAGGTGTTGTTGATAGTTGGGTAGTTATGCGAACAAAATTTCTTGAGAAATACAAGGAATATTATAAGAGTGGTAGTAAGGGAGATGATATATTTAAAATTCAACAAAAGGAGGATGAAAGCCTAGAAGACTATATCTCAAGATTCTTGTTTTCCCTGAAAAATAATTCAGACCATACTCTCAATGAAGAATCTCATAAACTGCTTTTTCTAAGTGGAATCAGTGATACCTATACTGATGCCCTAGACTTGATGGGAGGAGGTGATATAACCCAACTACCTTGGTATTATATCAAGAAAATATGTCTCAACTACTCTCAAGCAATTGTTAAGAAGGGTCGAGGTCATCAAGTCACAGTGGGAAAGTCTTCAATTAATGGAGTTTCATGGATGGAGATCACAAATTTTCTGTCTAATTTCAAGTAGGATATCATAAAAAACATGGCTACACAGTTGGATACTATGCAAGCTTAGAAGAAACATGAGGAGGCTGAAGCAATCTTGGCTAAGTTCTGTCCACATTGTAGATAGAAGAAACAAGACTGTAGATGTAAGATGGTGGCTAACCTAGAGACTAAGCAGTTACCTACTGACTTTAAGATGGTAGAGAGTGATGATGACCAAGTATTCTTCATTGCACAAAGGTGACCATGGGCTCAAAGATAAGGTATGTCTCAAGATCCTTTGACTTTTGGTAATCCTTATTCTAATTACAATAAACAATGGCAACCTACATATGGCCCATCACCACCCTAGAATACTTCTCAATCACCCTGGCTTAACTATCAGAGTCCTCAATGGAAATCTCCTCAAGGAGGTTGGCAATAGCCACAAGGAAAATGGACTCCACCTCAAGGTAATTGGCAGTAGAATCCTCAATGGAGAAGTCCACATCAATGGCAAAACCAATCCCTTGGATCTCTATAGTTTCAGTAGCCACAACCTCAGGCCCTTATGCCACCTCCTACAACACTTGCAGCAAATACTGGCCCTCCAAAACAAATTCCTATGCCTGCTCAACCATTTCCAAATCTCAATAATAAGCAGCAACAACAGCCTATGTATTTTGCAGAAGCCAATCAGTATCTAGCCTATGCCCTAGATATTCATGATATCCATCTGAGATCTGGAACCACTCTTCCTACTCCACATCCCCCTGTAATAACAGAGATTCCAAACTTTTCCTCTGAGCAACTTACTGATCCTACAGAACATATACCTATATCTGATACTGTCTCTAAGGGGCCTATCCTGTAGCATCAGGCCAAACTATTTTTTCCCCAAAAATTGCAATTTACATCCAATTCTATGGAAGAGCCTACCTTTGATATTTTGGATCGGCTAAAGAATGTACACATTCAAATCCCCCTTTTTCAAGCCATCAAAGATGTCCCAATTTATGGAAAAGCCATTAAGGAGGCATGTTTAAAGAAACTAGGAAGAAAGAAAAAGGATCCCCAAACTATCCATGTTCTAGGACAATTGTCAGATATTATGTTAGGGAAGGTAGTCATTCCAAAATATACTGACCCTAGGAGTCCTGTGGTACAAATAAATATTAATGGCCACATAGTGAAGAATGTTTTGATTGACCTTGGTGCAGCCATCAATGTAATGACCAAGAATACAATGGAGTATTTGAATATTTTAAATATTCGGTCTACACCTACCGTCCTACAGCTTGTTGATAGTTCCACTGTAAAACCTAATGGAATGGTAGAAGATGTTATTGTCATCTTGGAGTCTTGGGAATACCCAGCAAATTTTACCATATTGTCTACTAAGACCACTTTGGGAGGATATCCTATCATCCTAGGTAGACCATGGTTAGCCACAACTAATGCTTTCATAGGATGTCGTTTAGGAGACATGACAATTTATGATGGTCAGTCAAGAAAGAAATTGGCTTTATACCCACCTGCTCAACCTGAGCTAGACTTGTCTCAACCAATTTGGCCAGATTTAGGAGAGGAAACCGAAGAAGTTAATTAATTGGCTCAACTAATGATGCTGCAAAATAATCTATTTTTCCAGCTTCAAAGTGAAGATGACCCTCTTTTACACATTTTGTAGTCCAACTCTGATCTGAGTAGCCCATTTGTTCCAGATAACTATTTTCAGCAGTGTTTCCTACAACAACTGAATTCTAAGAGCCTATCACTTGAATCACCTATAGTTTATCATAATTTACTTCCATATGAAATACAAACACCACCTTTATCAGCAACATCCATGGATGATCTTATCAAGCAAGTAGAAGTGTCTCTAGGCCACTGTCTAAATATCAATAATAAGATGCCTCAATCTCAACAAGCTGCCTTAGTCACAATGTTGCAAGAACAACACAAAGATTTTGCATGGGACTATGGGGATATGAAGGGAATAGATCCTCAACTTTGTACTCATAGGATCTACATTAAGGAAGATTATTCACCTATCAGGCAGCCTCAAAGAAGGATAAACCCAGCACTCAGGGAAATACTTAAAACAGAGCTCCAGAAATTGCTTGATGTTGGTTTTATCTACCCCATTTCAGACAGTTAATGGGTGTCTCCATTGGTGATTGTTCCTTAAAAAGGTAGAAAATGGAGAGTTTGTGTAGGCTACAGGGAGCTGAATATAACAACTAAAAAGGATCGCTTTCCACTGCCATTTGTTGACCAAGTACTAGACTCATTGTCTGGGAAAAAGTATTTCTCTTTTTTGGATGGATATAGTGGCTATAATCAAATTAGAATTACCCCTGAGGATAAAAAAAAACAACTTTTACCAGTCCATGGAGCAATTTTTCCTACTCCGTCTCACCTTTTGGACTGTGTAATGCACCTGCAACGGTAAAGGGTGGTCATTAGTATTTTTTTGCTGACATTTCTCATGATTCTATGGAAATCTGTATGGATGACTTCACTACTTATGGAGTTACTTATGAAGAAGTATTAGCCAATTTGGAAAAAGTGTTGAAAAGATGTAAGGAGCAGAATTTGTCTTTGAATAGTGAGAAATACTTTATGATGATGCAAGAGGAAATTGTTTTAGGCCATCATATCTCTCAAGCATGAATTCAAGTTGATCCTGCAAAAATTGAAGTTATTCTAAGTTTGCAAACACCTATAAAACAAAAGGATGTTAGAAGTTTCCTAGGAAATGCTAGATATTATAGAAGATTCATCAAATATTTTAGTAAAATAGCCAGTCCATTATACGCCTTATTGACAAAGGATTCTGAATTTACCTGTACTAAGGCCTATGACAAATCTTTCTTGTAGCTTAAGAATTTACTTACTCAGGCACTTGTTCTTTAAGGGCCGAAGTGGAATCTGCCTTTTCATATACACACAGATGCTTCTGATTATGCCATAGGGGTAGTTTTAGGATAGAAAGAGAATTCCATAGAGCATTCCATATATTTCATTAGCAAAAATCTTCAAGGCCCTAAATTAAACTATACTATCACAAAGAAAGAATTGCTAGCAGTTATGTATGCCCTGAACAAGTTTAGGCATTATGTCACTGGTTACCAAATATTTGTTCATATAGATCATGCATCAATAAGGTACCTCATGAATAAGCCTACCATATCTGGCAGATTAGCAAGATGGCTCCTATTGTTGCAAGAATTTGATATCACAATTATTGATAAACTAGGTCGGGCTAATGTGGTGGTTGATTTTTTTTCAAGACTTCAAACAAATACACCTCCTAAGGTAATTGATGATAGCTTTCTTGATGAACATCTATTTTCTATTGCTACTCAAACTCCATGGTATGCAGATATTGCAAATTATTTAGCAGCAAACAAGATCCCATCTCACTTCTCACCAAAGGAAAGGAAATTTTGGTTGAGAAAAGTCTTAACTTTTCATGGATTGCAGACTATTTTTTTACATAGGACCTGACCAAGTCATGAGACGATGTGTGAGGAAAAATGAGACCTGTGACATTTTGCATGCCTGTCATGATGAGCCATGTGGAGGA
>VDFB02075321.1:47480908-47528919 GCA_007258455.2 Sequoia sempervirens | reverse complement strand
CTCTTAATTACTCTTAGGTTATATGTGTGCAAAACCAAGATATCTGATTTTCTTCAAAATAATTACAATTTTAAAATCTTTTCAAATTAGATATTAGAAGCGAATTGGATATCAAAAAATCAGATATCCAATTTGTAGTACTTTGTCTTGGGCATTGCTATGCAGCAATGTACTGATAGCCAACCCAAAAAAAAAGTCAACTCAGGATTTTCACATTTTTTGGTGAGTTCAAAATGCTACTTTTTTCATGTTGCCACTTTTTGGCCCATCATGATCCTGTACATACCCAAGTCTAAATCAGGTAGTTGTTATTGCTAAGGTGGAACACTCCTTTCTTTGAAGGCCATACACTTATGATTGGGTCAAGTGTTCTTTTCTTTAGAAAATTCCTATTGCATTTATGATAGGTTAATTATGATTTGATTAGATGGGTTATGAAGAACTTATTTCAAACAAATATCTTTATGAAATAATTATATTGGCATGAAATTAAATATGATTTGCATTCCAATGTAAAAACTACAAACAATGGAAACAATTCTTTCAACACATAAACTATTATGTAGTAGTCAATTAAAATGAAAAAGCTTACTCTATATTAGTTAGGATACACAACTATGATAATGATCTAAAGTTACTTATTTATCCTAGAGGAACTAAGTATATAGTATACAAAGAAAACCAACAAACCCACAACTACCCCTATTTTGAAGGAGTTTAGTTTTCTCCCCTTCCTGATCTCAATAATATTGTCTAATTATTTTAAAGAGAAGAAGGGTCATAACAAAACTTTATTCAACCCAGTAAATAGCTTGGTTAATGAAACTTGACAAAAGCAACAAAATAATTGCTACATTTGGCATTTCATGTTGAATGAAGAGTGGTGACAATAATTTACTTATAGTTTAATAAAACAATATTTTTATAAGGATTGACATTATAAAGATAATTGTTACTTATAGTTTAATAAAACACTATTATAGTTTTACCAGCATATACTCTTGTATGTTTGCATGGCTTCTTAGCTAATATATGGGTAGAAAAAGAGAGAGAGATAGAGATATATGGGAAGATAAAGAGAGATGGAGATATATGGGAAGAGAAAGGAAGAGAGGTGGAGATAGAGAGTCAATGGATAGGGGGATAGGGAGGGAGAGATGGTGAGAGATAGATAGGGGGAGATAGAGAGGGGGAGGGAGAGAAAGGGACAAAGATAGAAAGATATAGAGAGAGAAGTGAGAGGGAGATAAAAAGAGAAATAGAGATAGAGATATAGAGTAGGAGAGATGGAGGGAGAGATGGAGTGAATGAGAGAGAAAGGGGGGAGAGGGAGAGATAGCTCAAAAGATAGAGGGGGGAAGAGGCGGGAGTGACATAGATAGTGGGAGATATAGAGATATAGAGAGCATTAGGGAGAGATATATCAATCACCCTCCATATATCTCTATCTATTCATCCTTATCTGTCTACACCTCTCTATCTCTTTGTCTCCCTTTCTATTTGTATGTTTATCACTATCTCCCTCTCTCTCTATATTTTCTTCCCTATATTTATCTTTTTCTCATTAAGTGTGCAATGGGTACATTGAAGAGGTCTTAAAGGAGAATTATCATATCTTTAATCAAATGGCATGCTACCTTGAGCATAACTCCCAAAGGACACATGCCATCCTTGGATTGTTGACATGAAATAACCAATCAAAATCTAGTTTCTTTCTCTCATATTAATACATATTACTATTATATTAATTATATTTTGTATTATATAAAAATATACTTGTTATTAATTATTAATTATAATAATTTTTTACGTATTTAATAATTTTGGTAAAGAATATAATATATATAATTATAATAAGTTGAATAATTATATTATTTATTATGTAAAATATAGCTAATATATACTTAACTATATTGTAGAATATTCAAACCTAGCTAAATGGCGCCAAAATTTTGAGCTTAATTAACATACTGTAAAAGCTAACAAAACTAGGTTGTAGCTCGTCAAATTAGACAAGTGAAAGGTCAATGCTAGTGCCGAGGAAGATTTTGGAGTAGTGAAAACAAGTTCAATGCCAACGTCAAGGAAGAGCTCAGAGTAGTGAAAATAAGGTCAATAACAACACCAAGGAAGAGTTTGGAGTTAAAACAAGGTCAATACCAGTGCTGACCAAGAGTTTGGAGGAGTGAAAAAAAAGTCAATATCAGTGCCGAGGAAGAGTTTGGAGGAGTGAAAACAAGGTCAATACCAGCACTAAGGAAGAGTTTGGAGTTAAAACAAGGTCAATGATGAGCTCAGGATATGCTCATAATTTGAGTATCATGATGTACTTTTAATATCTCAACTTTTACTGCTAATGAATGTTTTAACTATGTGATTAAAGACTTTTTATCTAAAATTGGGTAGTATCTTGTAGCAATACATTCCTATATTCCTGTAGCCTAACATCTCGATGTGTCTTATTAATTACCCTGTTTGACCTTCCAAATGACTGATATAACGCATATGGTTTCTGAATAATGAAATAGATTTTAATATGTGATAAATGAATGTATCATGTTGTTTGCCACACATGATTTATTTTTCCTCTATCACCTTGTGCATCATAGGTTGTTGAAGTGAGCATGATCAATTCAAGCACAACAGATCGCGACCCTACAGTCCATTCCATTTCCTGCATGACATTGAGGAAGTTGTTCTGGCGAAGACTCTCTAACCGGGTCATTGGGAAGAAACTTTGATCATTAATCCAAGAAGAGTGGAATGCTAAATTCTCTCTAGATTGGGTTGAACGGATATGCTTTCATTTATGAGAAGTTTGTTCCTCAGTTTCAAGATTCATTTTGTCCACGACTTTCTCTTGTTTGAGTTAGTTAGTTAGTTGTTTTTCTTGTTTAAATAAGTGTTCCTCTGGGCAGTGAACAAGCATAGCATGTAAAAGTTAGTATGATAATGAGAAGTAGAATATGTAAGAGTTAGTACTATGATAAGAGATAGAGTTTCGTGTTAGTTTTCATATGAACAAAACAATGTACATCATTCTGAGTTTATGAATAAAAGTTGATGAAGTTCTGAGTTCAATTCTTGCATAGCTGGTTGATGCTTGCTAAGGGGGACCACTTGGTAAGTATCTATAGTTAGTTTTTTATCTTCTCTTGATCATAAGTTAGATTTCATTCTGCAAAGTTTCAGTGTAAACTCAGTCTTATATTGTTCCTACAGCATCAGGAATCCATCCATGTGTTTATTCCTGCAACATAAGGCCAGTTCATAGTTTGTTTCTTAAGTAATAGTAGTCGTGATGTCTACTTTGATTAAGTTATGCTTTAGTTAAGAAATCTTTAGGTTACATTCCTATAGCTTAAGTATAATTCCTTTCACATAGTTATTTCTGGTAAATCGTGACTGAAACTAGTTTTTAGTGCACATACAGTGCTGCTCCATTTCAAGTATATGTTCCCTAGTTTGACAAAGTAAATGAACGACCATAAGAAGATATTAGTCACCTGCTAGAATGTCCAATTCCTAGGTTAGGATTTGTCATGACTTTTATATCCTTTTATGGGCATGACCATTTTTTGCCGCCGTTGTCGAGGATGGTGTCAAGTTAAGAACCTATCATAGTCATTGTCAGCAGTAGTTTAGTTTGTTATTCAAAAATTCTTTCAAGTTACGGTTCATTCTATTACATGCATAGAAAAATAGATGCTCTAGGAATATTCCTCCTTGACCTTCCATTCATTGATAACAACCCTGAAATAGCTTATAATCTATTTGAGGAAGAAGGAGACCAAGATATCAATCCATTTGCTGAAAACCTATTTGTTGAACTACCATTTGATCTAGATGATGAAGAACATGAAGAAAATCCATTTGCTCTAATACTCCATCAAGTAAATATGGCACGAAATCCACCTAATTGACCTCCTTCTTTTGAATTTCCCATCATTGCTCAACAAGACAATGATAACCTTAAAATATTCCTTCTTCATTACTCCCCAAGTTCTATGGACTAGTTACAAAGGACCCAAACACTTTCTTGTTTGAGATTGACATCCTTTTTCACAGCTATGATTAGACTTCAAATGCTCACAAACTAAAGTTTTTTCCTTATACTTTGAAGGAAAGAGCTCTTAGATGGTTCATGAGTTTGGGAAGAGGTGTTGTTGATAGTTGGGTAGTTATGCGAACAAAATTTCTTGAGAAATACAAGGAATATTATAAGAGTGGTAGTAAGGGAGATGATATATTTAAAATTCAACAAAAGGAGGATGAAAGCCTAGAAGACTATATCTCAAGATTCTTGTTTTCCCTGAAAAATAATTCAGACCATACTCTCAATGAAGAATCTCATAAACTGCTTTTTCTAAGTGGAATCAGTGATACCTATACTGATGCCCTAGACTTGATGGGAGGAGGTGATATAACCCAACTACCTTGGTATTATATCAAGAAAATATGTCTCAACTACTCTCAAGCAATTGTTAAGAAGGGTCGAGGTCATCAAGTCACAGTGGGAAAGTCTTCAATTAATGGAGTTTCATGGATGGAGATCACAAATTTTCTGTCTAATTTCAAGTAGGATATCATAAAAAACATGGCTACACAGTTGGATACTATGCAAGCTTAGAAGAAACATGAGGAGGCTGAAGCAATCTTGGCTAAGTTCTGTCCACATTGTAGATAGAAGAAACAAGACTGTAGATGTAAGATGGTGGCTAACCTAGAGACTAAGCAGTTACCTACTGACTTTAAGATGGTAGAGAGTGATGATGACCAAGTATTCTTCATTGCACAAAGGTGACCATGGGCTCAAAGATAAGGTATGTCTCAAGATCCTTTGACTTTTGGTAATCCTTATTCTAATTACAATAAACAATGGCAACCTACATATGGCCCATCACCACCCTAGAATACTTCTCAATCACCCTGGCTTAACTATCAGAGTCCTCAATGGAAATCTCCTCAAGGAGGTTGGCAATAGCCACAAGGAAAATGGACTCCACCTCAAGGTAATTGGCAGTAGAATCCTCAATGGAGAAGTCCACATCAATGGCAAAACCAATCCCTTGGATCTCTATAGTTTCAGTAGCCACAACCTCAGGCCCTTATGCCACCTCCTACAACACTTGCAGCAAATACTGGCCCTCCAAAACAAATTCCTATGCCTGCTCAACCATTTCCAAATCTCAATAATAAGCAGCAACAACAGCCTATGTATTTTGCAGAAGCCAATCAGTATCTAGCCTATGCCCTAGATATTCATGATATCCATCTGAGATCTGGAACCACTCTTCCTACTCCACATCCCCCTGTAATAACAGAGATTCCAAACTTTTCCTCTGAGCAACTTACTGATCCTACAGAACATATACCTATATCTGATACTGTCTCTAAGGGGCCTATCCTGTAGCATCAGGCCAAACTATTTTTTCCCCAAAAATTGCAATTTACATCCAATTCTATGGAAGAGCCTACCTTTGATATTTTGGATCGGCTAAAGAATGTACACATTCAAATCCCCCTTTTTCAAGCCATCAAAGATGTCCCAATTTATGGAAAAGCCATTAAGGAGGCATGTTTAAAGAAACTAGGAAGAAAGAAAAAGGATCCCCAAACTATCCATGTTCTAGGACAATTGTCAGATATTATGTTAGGGAAGGTAGTCATTCCAAAATATACTGACCCTAGGAGTCCTGTGGTACAAATAAATATTAATGGCCACATAGTGAAGAATGTTTTGATTGACCTTGGTGCAGCCATCAATGTAATGACCAAGAATACAATGGAGTATTTGAATATTTTAAATATTCGGTCTACACCTACCGTCCTACAGCTTGTTGATAGTTCCACTGTAAAACCTAATGGAATGGTAGAAGATGTTATTGTCATCTTGGAGTCTTGGGAATACCCAGCAAATTTTACCATATTGTCTACTAAGACCACTTTGGGAGGATATCCTATCATCCTAGGTAGACCATGGTTAGCCACAACTAATGCTTTCATAGGATGTCGTTTAGGAGACATGACAATTTATGATGGTCAGTCAAGAAAGAAATTGGCTTTATACCCACCTGCTCAACCTGAGCTAGACTTGTCTCAACCAATTTGGCCAGATTTAGGAGAGGAAACCGAAGAAGTTAATTAATTGGCTCAACTAATGATGCTGCAAAATAATCTATTTTTCCAGCTTCAAAGTGAAGATGACCCTCTTTTACACATTTTGTAGTCCAACTCTGATCTGAGTAGCCCATTTGTTCCAGATAACTATTTTCAGCAGTGTTTCCTACAACAACTGAATTCTAAGAGCCTATCACTTGAATCACCTATAGTTTATCATAATTTACTTCCATATGAAATACAAACACCACCTTTATCAGCAACATCCATGGATGATCTTATCAAGCAAGTAGAAGTGTCTCTAGGCCACTGTCTAAATATCAATAATAAGATGCCTCAATCTCAACAAGCTGCCTTAGTCACAATGTTGCAAGAACAACACAAAGATTTTGCATGGGACTATGGGGATATGAAGGGAATAGATCCTCAACTTTGTACTCATAGGATCTACATTAAGGAAGATTATTCACCTATCAGGCAGCCTCAAAGAAGGATAAACCCAGCACTCAGGGAAATACTTAAAACAGAGCTCCAGAAATTGCTTGATGTTGGTTTTATCTACCCCATTTCAGACAGTTAATGGGTGTCTCCATTGGTGATTGTTCCTTAAAAAGGTAGAAAATGGAGAGTTTGTGTAGGCTACAGGGAGCTGAATATAACAACTAAAAAGGATCGCTTTCCACTGCCATTTGTTGACCAAGTACTAGACTCATTGTCTGGGAAAAAGTATTTCTCTTTTTTGGATGGATATAGTGGCTATAATCAAATTAGAATTACCCCTGAGGATAAAAAAAAACAACTTTTACCAGTCCATGGAGCAATTTTTCCTACTCCGTCTCACCTTTTGGACTGTGTAATGCACCTGCAAAATTTCAAAGGGTGGTCATTAGTATTTTTGCTGACATTTCTGGTGATTCTATGGAAATCTGTATGGATGACTTCACTACTTATGGAGTTACTTATGAAGAAGTATTAGCCAATTTGGAAAAAGTGTTGAAAAGATGTAAGGAGCAGAATTTGTCTTTGAATAGTGAGAAATACTTTATGATGATGCAAGAGGAAATTGTTTTAGGCCATCATATCTCTCAAGCATGAATTCAAGTTGATCCTGCAAAAATTGAAGTTATTCTAAGTTTGCAAACACCTATAAAACAAAAGGATGTTAGAAGTTTCCTAGGAAATGCTAGATATTATAGAAGATTCATCAAATATTTTAGTAAAATAGCCAGTCCATTATACGCCTTATTGACAAAGGATTCTGAATTTACCTGTACTAAGGCCTATGACAAATCTTTCTTGTAGCTTAAGAATTTACTTACTCAGGCACTTGTTCTTTAAGGGCCGAAGTGGAATCTGCCTTTTCATATACACACAGATGCTTCTGATTATGCCATAGGGGTAGTTTTAGGATAGAAAGAGAATTCCATAGAGCATTCCATATATTTCATTAGCAAAAATCTTCAAGGCCCTAAATTAAACTATACTATCACAAAGAAAGAATTGCTAGCAGTTATGTATGCCCTGAACAAGTTTAGGCATTATGTCACTGGTTACCAAATATTTGTTCATATAGATCATGCATCAATAAGGTACCTCATGAATAAGCCTACCATATCTGGCAGATTAGCAAGATGGCTCCTATTGTTGCAAGAATTTGATATCACAATTATTGATAAACTAGGTCGGGCTAATGTGGTGGTTGATTTTTTTTCAAGACTTCAAACAAATACACCTCCTAAGGTAATTGATGATAGCTTTCTTGATGAACATCTATTTTCTATTGCTACTCAAACTCCATGGTATGCAGATATTGCAAATTATTTAGCAGCAAACAAGATCCCATCTCACTTCTCACCAAAGGAAAGGAAATTTTGGTTGAGAAAAGTCTTAACTTTTCATGGATTGCAGACTATTTTTTTACATAGGACCTGACCAAGTCATGAGACGATGTGTGAGGAAAAATGAGACCTGTGACATTTTGCATGCCTGTCATGATGAGCCATGTGGAGGACACTTTATAGCCAAGAGAACAACTATGAAAGTGCTTAATACAGGATACTATTGGCCCACACTACACAATGATGTTGTAACCTACACCAGGAAATGTGACAGATGTCAATGCATGGGGAGACCAACAAGATCTGATGAAATGCCCCTAAATCCTCAAGTGGTAGTTAGTCCCTTTGAAAAATGGGGCATGGATTTTATTGGGCCTATTGATCCTCCATCCAATGGGAAATCATACATTTTTATGTGTACTGATTATGTAACCAAGTGGGTAGAAGTAAAAGCAATGACACATGATCATGACAATAAAGTTGCTAAGTTCCTGTGTGAGCAGTTTTTACAAGGTTTGGAGTCCCAAGGGAACTTGTTACTGATCAAGGCACTCAGTTTACATCCAACTTAATCATTGCATTTATGAATGCTTACCAGATCAAGCACAAAAAGTCTATCCCCTATCACCCTCAAGCGAATGGTCAGGCAGAGGTTACCAACAGGAAAATTGAGGCAATCCTTAAAAAGACAGTCCAATTACACAAGAAGGATTGGAGCAGTCACCTTCCTGAAGCAGTCTGGGCCTATAGGACAACATGGAAAACAACTACATGGTTTACTCCTTTTGAGTTACTCTATGGTAAGATTGCCATGTTACCAATAGAGTTTGAACATAAAACCTTGAGGACTGCTCTCTAGCTTAACATTGATATCTCTGAGGCTCAAAAGGAATGCCTCCTATAGCGGAATGCATTGGATGAGATGAGGAAAGTTGCCCTGCAGCATACTGAAACTATCCAACAGCAAAGAAAAAAATGGCATGACAATCACATTCGAACTAAGTAATTCTTTGCTGGTGATTGGGCGTTGCTTTATGATTCCAGGTATAAGGAAAATCAAGGTAAGCTAACCACACGTTGGCTTGGTCCTTCTGAAATAGAAAATGTGTTTGCTAATGGCTCAGTGCAGTTAGCTACAATAGATCCAGTTCGATTCAAGCTATTGGTTAATAGACACCGTCTTCGGTTGTATCATAAACCAACATCCAAAGAGGAATTTATGTAGCAATTTTTTTCAAATGCGGCCACTGATCTTCCTATAGCGAAAGACTTTGGTCTTTCTCCTACAGCATTTCTTTAATTCCATGTTGCATTCCCATAATAAAGGTTTCCTTTTTAAGGGAGCCACTTTCTCCGCTTTTCATCCATACCCACCATTCATTCCCTTTTCTTCCATGCCATCCATCCTATCGTACCGTCCTCATTCATGGTTTCTATTCCAGCCGTCATTTCATGATGCACTGTGATTTTCCCAGCACGTATGAGCATTAATTGAAAGGTACGCGATATCTTCTCTTAATCACATTATTTATTTGTTTCATTTATTCAACAACTATTATGTACATATCAGTCTTTATTGCCCATGCTTCGCCTATCCTTTGGCCCATGTGTGGACACATATCAACTTTTAAGTAGGGTGTGGGATAATCCATTTCAAACCTTTTCTTATGTCACTGTCACAACTAATAAGATATTTTTATTTCTTCTTGTACTTTCCAAATATGGCTATGTGTTTTATCTAAACAACATTAAATGCTTGATATGAGTAGTTCATAAAATCATTACATTCAATTATCTTTCGAGTCATTCTTGGAAAAGAAGAGAAAGTAATAGTAGGACAAAAAGAAATAGAAAGAAGCAAAAAGAAACAAAGCAGAAGAATTTTCGTTTGAATTTTCAAGAAAGGTTTGAGTTCTTGGAATCTCAGTTGGAGTAATTTGCAAATATGGGTGGTCAATTGGTAAGACATGAGCCTGTAGCTCATGAGCTCTTAACACAGAATCCTCAAACAGTGTAGGCATTCAATAATTGTGGCTGGCTAAACTATTTTCTGAGGTTAGATTCTTTCAATGAGGAAGCTGCTGGTGAATTTTTAAGAACTTTTTTAGAAGGGGAAGCTTCAATTTGGGCTTTGACAGTGGTTGTAATAGAAGAACGAATTGCTGAAGTAACTGGGCTTCCTATAGCAGGGGAAAATTTCTCTTCAGATGTTGTTTCTGCTAGGGCAGAGTTTACAGTACCAATAGATGGACCCTTGGAGGTCTCTAAACAAGGATGCAAACGAGTTTTTTTGTCCTTTCCATATTCAGAATATGTTGCATTTATAATCAGGTATTTAACCTGTGAGGGATGCTTCTCCTATTTACATTCTTACCATTTTAAGTTATTGAGCCATATGAGGCATGGGTTAGCTGTTAATGTCCCAATTTTTTTGTTAAATATGTTAAAACAAAGTGTCCATGAAACCCAGAGGGGAATGGACAATGCAATTTCCCATCATGACCTCATTAAAATATTGATTGAGAATTCCCTAAGGTATGTCTCTCCCCTTTCTTGGCAAGAATTTTTTACCCAAAAGGGTCTGCAACTTCTAGGGCCACCTAGAGCAATCCCTATAGTACCTGCCCCTACAACATCTATTCCTACAGCCTCCACACCATAGCCCTCTACCAGAGTACAAACCAGGTCTGCTAGTAGAAGAGAAAAATGAAAAATGAAGGTAGGAGATTCATCTAGGGCAGAACAAACCCTAGTGTCTGACCCTCTTATTCAAAGACACCAGTGTCCCTCTCCTGCAACACCTTCTCCTGTAGCAGTTCCTCCTCCAGCAACACCTATTGCCACCATAGTTTCTCTTTCATCCTCTTCTGTTGAGTCTGAATCCTCTAGGCAAGTCAGGAAGAGGAAAACCATGAGAGTGCCTCCTACAGCTATTGTATTTCCAAAAGGAGTTTTAGCAAGGAAACAATGTAAAGTCACCTCAACATCTGCTCAACCTAAAGTTATAATAATTTTAGAGTAGTCTGAAGAATACAACCATGATGATTCTCAAAATGTTCCTAAAAATGTTTCACATAGCTCACCTGTTGTTCCTGAGGAAATGCACAATGAACCAATGGAAATTGATGAAGCACAATATGATAGTAATGAAAGGGGAATGCCAAGTCTTCATGACTTGGCTAAAGCAGCTAGGAAAATTTCTAAAGAAGTACAATCTCCTCCTACACAGCAACATGAATTCATCCTACAGTAAGAAGAAGAATTGACTGTGAAATTGGTTTGTCCAATGAAGCTTCATTACCCCCTACAACTTATCAAGCCATGGTTGTTTATAAGAAGACATTTTTTATTGAATTTTTAGAATACCTTAGGACCACATGGAGACCAGTCACATTTCAAACCCTGAGTTTCCACCACTTAGCCAAGACTGAAATTGAACAAATTATTTGGGAGGAAGAGAAGAAGAAAATGAAAAGAGAAATTGAAAGGAAGAAACATGAAATCTAGGAAATGAGAAAGAAAATGGATGAGATGATGAAAATAACTAGTAAAATTGTGGAGTGTAGACCACCGCCTAGGGTTTATGCTATGTGCTTAAAGGAACAATTTCTTTGGTTTCAATTAATGTGAATTTTAAGGAATTTAGATCTTGTTATTCATACATCCAAAGAATTTTATGATCCATACCAGGTGGCTCCTAATTGGATAAAGAATTCTTTATGTGAATTTTACTTGCATGGATTGATAATTCCCTCTAAAATAGAGTGGAATCCAAGTCTTTACATTGGTGATGTCCATTTGAGGTCACTTATGTCATGGGCAGCCAATGAAACCAATTATGGCAGACAACTGGAAGCCTATGAAGAAGTTGAAAGGGATGAGCCCATACCACTATGATCAGAAAGCACAGATCCTTACACAATGCTAAAATCTTGGCTCACTGTTGCATATGGGTTTAGTGACCAAGCACAAAGAGTAAAAATATTTGATGTCAGAAAGCAAGTGTATGAGGAATTCAAAAGTCAATCGTATCTATTCTAGAAACTTGCCTCTTCTAGAATTGAAAAGAGATGGGAGAAATTGACTGTTGGACTAAGGAAATCTGAGCCACATAGTCCCCTGAATTTTGAAGCAGCCCTTGGCAGGACAGAGAGGTACATATAGCTTGGTCTTCAGAAGAGGTTCGAATTATGGTTGCCTATAACATTTTTACCTTTGGTTTTAATGTGGCCACTTTATCCCTATCAAGCTACAAATGTTAATAAGGATACATAGAAACTCAGCTATGAAAGATGGCAAGATTTCAGAGGTTTCTATTATAAATTTGGGACTATGCAAAAAAGACATACTACTCCTACAGATTTCATGGAAACAACCAGGAAGCTTAATGCTGGTGGACAATCATCAGGTTAAGTAGGGGGTAAATGATGAACTCAGGATATGTTCATAATTTTAGTATCATGATGTACTTTTAATATCTCTTCTTTTACTGCTAATGGATGTTTTAACTATGTGATTAAAGACTTTTTATCTAAAATTGGGTAGTATCATGTAGCCAAACATTCCTATATTCCTATAGCCTAATATCTCGATGTGTCTTATTAATTACCCTGTTTGACCTTCCAAATGACTGGTATACCGCATATAGTTTCTAAATAATGAAATAGATTTAATATGTGATTAATGAATTTATCATGTTGTTTTCCACACATTCTTTCTTTTGCCTCTGTCACCTTGTGTATTGTAGGTTGTTGAAGGGAGCATGATCGAGTCAAGTGCAATGGATCTTCGCCCTGCAATCAAGTCCATTTCCTGCATGACATCGAAGAAGTTGTTCTGGCGAAGACTCTTTGACCAGGTCATTGGGAAGAAAATTTGATCATTAATCTAGGAAGAGTGGAATGCTAAATTCTCTTTGGATCGGGTTGAACGAATATGCTTTCATTTATGAGAAGTCTGTTCCTTAGTTTTAGGATTCATTTAAGTCCACGACTATTTCTATTTGAGTTAGTTAGTTAGTTTTTTTTCTGGTTTAAATAAGTGTTCCTCTTGTGCAAGTGAACAAGCATAGCATGTAAAAGTTAGTATGATAATGAGAAGTATAATATGTAAGAGTTAGTATTGTGATAAGAGATAGAGTTTCATGTTAGTTTTCATATGAATAGAACAATGTACATCATTCTAAGTTTATGAATAAAAGCTGATGAAGTTCTGAGTTCAATTCTTGCACAGCTGGTTGATGCTTGCTAAGGGGGGCCACTTAGTAAGTATCTATATTTAGTTAGTTGTTTATCTTCTATTGATCATAAGTTAGATTTCATTCAGGAAAGTTTCAGTGCAAACTCAGTCTTATATTGTTCTTGCAGCATCAGGAAGCCATCCCTATGTTTGTTCCTGCAGCATAAGGCCAGTTCATAGTTTGTTTCTTAAGTAATAGTTGTATTGCTGTCTACTTTGATTAAGTTATGCTTAAGTTAAGAAAGCTTTATGTTACATTCCTATAGCTTAAGTAGAATTCCTTTCACATAGTTATTTATGGTAAATCATGACCGAAACTTGTTCTTAGTGCACATACAGTGCCACTCCATTTCAAGTATACATTCCCTGGTTTGACAAAGTAAATGAATGACCATAAGAAGATGTTAGTCGCCTACTAGAATGTCCAATTCCTAGGTTAGGATTTTTTGTGACTTTTATATCCTTTTATGGGTGCGACCAGTCAATACCAGTGCTAAGGAAGAGTTTGGAGGAGTGAAAACAAGGTCAATATCAGTGTCGAGGAAGAGTTTGGAGGAGTGAAAATAGGGTGAATACTAGTGCTAAGGATGAGGTTGAGGGCACTTAGGGAAAATTGACAACCAAGGGGCAATGTGTACTGTAAGTCTGGCACCCCCATTCTCTTTAACCTTCAATTTTCATGCCTAGTTTCCAAAGATCTTCTCATACATTGGCACCCCCATTCTTGTAAAATGGTATAAGTTAAGACAGAAAAAATAAAATAGTTGATACAGAACATATCCACCAACAATCTCATTCAATCATTTTAATTAATTCCTTGAATTAAACCTAAAACAAGAATCATACACACCACAATAGTGAGATGAATGAAACAACCCTTGATCATTTTATTCAAAATTCAGATATGCTTGTACAATGGAGAGACATGAGTTTGAATTAATCATATCAATTCAAATGTTAGTACTATCATAAAACATCAAATCCCCATGAATTCAAAACCTACTACAGAATGACTCAAAAACTAAATTGCATTTTCCCTAAAACCATCAGACTTTACAATTTTCTTTGCAACTTCATCTAGACCCGACCAAAAATATCTAGCTTGCTAACCCATACTTCTGGCCTTGAAATCCTTCTTATAGAAAAAGGAGGAGCAAACAAGCATCGAGCTAGAAATCACATGTGTCACCAGCCAATTGGATCACCTTGTGATATTCCAAAAATTTGTTACAACAACAATCTCCGTAGATAATCTTCTTGTTCATCATTCTTGCTTAGAATGGTTGATGCAGCAACAAAAAACTTCAAGAATTTCGTGCCTAGACTGTCACCAAAAAAAAAAACTAGAATTTGTTGTAACTACAACAACTAATTTTTCAACCATTAGTAGCCTACTCCTTTTAACTTTTCCTCAGTTAAATATACATTTACCCATTTCTGGTACTCTTCATTAGTTGGCCAATCAAAATTGATCACCTCATTCAACTTGACACTATAATATTTGTATTTAACTGCCACTTGATTCGCTTCTCTTTCAATAGACTCCAAGAATGAGATGATGCTAATGATTTTGTCCATACAGCTCACCAACAAATCATAATCTAAGTTACCCTTCTTTTCAGGGTTTTGTAGTCCAAACATGATATAAAGTGGCTCTTACACTTTTTTTATTACTGTAGCTTGTGTAATTGTAAGATGCATGAATAGGGTGTAGGATGAGAAATAAAGAAGGTATAGTTGTTGTCCTCAATAGTTTTGTGAAGAAAAGTGTGTGAAATGAGAGGTTCAAGCTTAGGTTTCAACAAAACATGTATGGGAGATCTAATTTTATGAATTTTTATCCATGTGTAGACCTAATGGGTTGTTTCAAACACTGAATATAAATGATATACATAAACACACACACACACATATATGTATGTATGTATGTATGTATGTATGTATATGTATTTTTAAATGTAAATGTAAATGCAATTACTGGATGCTCTCCTAGAACAATAAATGCAACATATCATTAAAGAAATATATATCTATGTATATAAATGTGTATTTTTAAATGCAAGTGTAAATGCAAAGAGCATATGGTTTTGTAGTGTTATAGATACAACATATCCATAAATTAATGTAATTGAAATTCTAAAGTCTTCAATATATATAATATGAAATCGATCAAACTATTAAACTACATGAGAAATAAATGAAACAGTAAATGCATATGTATGTATATTTGTAAATGTAGGTGTAAAATAAATAAGAATAATGAAAATTATAAAAGAATACAAGGAAATGTCTCCTCCCCTCTTGGTAGTGATAACCTCCTCCACACACAACCCTTAAAAATTATGAATAGATGAATATAATCTTTGAAGAACTCAAAGTTGATTCTCTCCTACCTGATGCAATTAGTAATTTTATCCTTACAAACATTTATAGTGATTACTAGACGCACATAAATTGATTCTTCATAATAGAAGAATTTGATCATACTTTTCCAATGATGGAATTATGAGAAAACCTTAAGTGAAATGAATAATTCCTAGCAAAGTTCTTTAAATCATGTCCAATTGTATAAAAGAAGACCACTGCTATGTGTACCTGGATACCATGGAGAAAGTCTAGTGTTTGGGCTCTTTCATTAATCATCCTACCTTAAAACATACCAAAAATATCCTAGCAATTAGACATAGGAAGATTTAATATGACTTAAAAAAAAATTATTGCCTAAGTGTAAACTTATGATGACTTAACCAAGCCTAGTACACACTCCCTCCCCATTAACCACTTTGACATATGGAAATTAAATGTAAATTTTTTGCTATTTTTAGTCATGTAGGTGTCTAATAAACCACTTGGTGGTGTTTCCCTTCAAGTTTATTTACTTGAATGAAGAGAAAAAGTACTTTGATTACAATTAGAGAATACATTTGAGGCCTTAGTTGTGTAACTGGTAGACCATAGTCACAATTAACACTTGTTACAAATTTTGGGAGTTAAAACGTTAAGTAGATTTGATTTGTGATGGAAACATTTGGACAGTAGTAACAATAAATTGCAATCTATCAAGACTTGATTACCTTATAACCTACAAAATTCTACCAATGAAATGATAGATTAATCATAATGTCACCTTGGGATCACATCACCATGAAAGAACTTCATCCAACATCCTTATGAGTGCAAGTAACACCAAATAGGTATTTTTCAGATATGTCTTCCTCAAGCGAGGGAAATTCAGGAAGAGAAGAGGAAAGCGAGACATGTAGTATGTCTAAAAGAGGGAGATCAACTAGAGGTAAAAATATTAGAAGAAAATTTTGTAAATGCATGAATTTTTTTCTTGTTAAAGCGGGGTCATTTTCTTATGATGATCAGAGATAGGCGATGTCGAGGTGCCCTTGAGGTACAAACATCTATGGAAACAATGGGTACCCAAGTAACTTCCTCCAATAAACACTAATTTTTGTGTCAATGAGAGGATATATCACATAGCACCATCATCATTACATGGTTTGAACTTATTTTGCATGGATGACATAAAGGTCTATTATGTAAAAGTAACTGAATTGATGGAGTATGTCGGACCCTGTTACAGTTACAAAGATTGGATGCAACTGGTTCAATATACATGAAGTATGCATAGGTATGCATTGTCAACAAATTATATATAAATAAAAGATAAAGATAAAAATAAAGGAGTGGCTATGTACATTGACAGAAGGCCAAAAGCATCAAGGAATATTGCAGGGTTTATAAACAATACACAACCTAGGTCAACAAATAAGCAACCCAATTGCATATTTGAGGCGCACAATAGAAACCATGTATTCGTATGTGTGATAAAATCAATAACTGAAGGCGAAGAGTTGCTAATCAATAACAATTTTAATCGCTTAGTTACAAACATAGTTACTATGGGGGTGGTACGTACTATGTATCATTTTACCCAATCTCCAATTAATGACTCCAATATACCATTTTATTCTTATGTTTTTTTTCTTAATTCTATTGGTTTCATTTCAGTAATGTTTTTTATATTTAATTTTTGTCACAGTGGGACATTGATCATATGGAGAAGGCTCTGGCCCAGAGCACAGATCACAATGTATCTTTAGGCACTTCTACCCAATAGGTTTACCTCATTGTAATTGCACAAATTAGATACGAGCAAAATGTTTTATTATTATGGTTTTTTCATTAGTTTTTGGGTTAATTTCGATAATGTTTTTAATATTCTTGTTGCAGTCGACTAATCGGGGAATGGCACCAACAGTAGAGGAGAGCATCCATAGTGAGGTGCAGTCAATATTTTGTGATGATGACATTGCTTATTCAACAAACCCTCTTGATACAATAAAGGTCCAAAAAAATGCAATGAAGAAATGGTTAAGTTGATGTTCATAGTGCCTCAAATAGATGAGATAAAAGAGAGGGTTAAATATTGACTTAGAGACTACAAAACTTGCAAGTAAGCTATCATGAGGTCTTTAATTATAACATAAGGTAATTCATGGTTTTATATTTTGTACTCTTTTATGTCATCAACTAAAATATGTGTTGTTTTTATAGGGTTATTTTCCTCCTCATGATGCTCCTAGCCATGATCAGGGTATTGCAAGTGTTCCCCGAGGAGTAGGGGTTGTTACAAATGTCCATCCTAATCTTCCTATGCATACACCACATCCTTTGACCCCATCATCCATGCCTATATTGTCATATGAAATGTTAGCAACACATACCATGTAGGCATCTGTTCATGCACCCTCTGAAAGTGAACACATTCTAGAACATGTGTCAGGACATGTACCTAGGGATGCAGAGCCCACTAGTACTGGTGATGTTTTAGCAACATTTCCTAGATCTTCCCATATTACTAGTATGGGAACATTTTCGGTCACACTTGTGGTGACCGAGGATTTCGTTTCCATAAAGATAGAGAGGGTCCCAGGTACTTTAAAATGTTTTAATTATTATTATATATAATCCAATTGAAATTTACTTATTGATCGCTATTTTTAGACTATTGATCCCATGATCATTTTGCAAGAAATGATGTTTTTTAGAAACATCTAAGTGATATTACATTGGAGCTATTCGGGCCCACCATATGTACATGATGGAATGCCCAAAATAAAGATTTAAAAGATGAGCTCATTAACTGTTTAGTTGTGTTGTTCAGTGATAAAACATTCAACCGAACCAAGGTCCTTTAGAAAGATGGTACCTGTCAAAATTATGTGAGGGACCAATATAGGTCACATTTAGAGAAGAATAAAAAGTACAAACGTCCCCCCATGATTCCAGAGAGGGAGTGGAAGGACTTGGTGTCAGATGGAAAGGAGAAGGCTGAAAAAAAAAATGAAAGACACCACCGGGCCAAGGAAGGTATGTGATACTATCAACAATGTAATTATATACTGATTACTCTTTCTTTTTACATAATCTAATGTATTTCAAACTTTTCATAGGCTGGCCAACACATTGAAGGAAAGAAAGGAAAAACTAGAAAAACATGGGCAACACAAACTTGGCTTTGGTGGTTATATGAAATTAGCCGTACAAATTGTAAGTATCAATAAATTGAATCTAGCATCCAAATAATAAATTGAAATCAATTTTGGTTTTATCACACCATAGAAGAAAAATTCATGATCTTATGAAAAAATGTAGAGCTCTAAATTCAATAGAGTTCCCACAGAGGATGGCCTAAATATTTCCTTCTAGGAAGGCTAGGGAGCCATGGATTAACGCCTAAGAGTCTTGACTGGGAAAACACAACCTTCCACTACATCCGACACACAGGTAAATAAACTCAATAAAGTTTATTTAAAATTGAATACTTGTGCAATCTATTCAATATTAATTTCCACCATAAAGTAATTACATGCCTATTTGTTTTAAATATTCAAGCAATGAGAATACTGCACATGACATTGGAATGAAGCTTGGTGAGGGTGGAGCACAACTTGCAGATGAAGGTCATGATGTGCATCCTAGTACTTTAGAGCATGTAGAGAATGATCAACATGTTGAGCATGATTAGGCTAGAGAAGATTAGGAACATGATGTGGCCCCATCAAGTAAAGAGGACCACTCTAAAGTTCTTTTAAACATATTTAATTGCAATTGGTGTATTAATTAATGTAACCTTTCGTGTTTCAACTTTAGGGCATGTAGAGTGTCATCAATGTGTTAAGCATGATTAGGCTAGAGAAGATTAGGAACATGATGTGGCCCCATCAAGTAAAGAGGACCACTCTCATGTTCTCTTAAACATATTTAATTTCAATTGGTGTATTAATTAATGTAACCTTTCGTGTTTCAACTGTAGATCATGATTTAGAGGATGTTCAACATGTTGAGCATGAGTCTATAACAAAAGTTTAGGAACATGATGTGGACCCATCAGGTAAAGAGAACCACTCTAATATTCTTTTAATTAATAAAACACTTGTAACAATAATAATAAAGCATATCAGTTTAACATTTCTTTCTTATTGCAACAGACCCCCCTTGAGGCGGTGTCCACGTCATGAGCAGATAACTAGGTGTACATTAAGATCATGAGTAGAGGGTTGAACAACTAAAGGGGGGACACATATTGATTTAGAAAATGATACTCCACTTCAGCTTTATGTAGCTTTAAAAAAGAAACAAAAAAAAAGTGATTGTAATCATATCATGACAACCATATTTTTGATAATATGTAAAAATTGAAAGAATGAATATTGTATGTTAATGAATGAATGTGACTATGTTAATTAATGAATGTTATATGTTAATGAATGAATGTTATATGTTATGAATGGATGAATGAATGTTATATGTTATTAATGGATGAATGAATGATTAATGCTATATGATTAGGTATGGGGAATTGAGAGTGATGTGAGGAGGGGGAGGGCATCGGCCAAATGAGCTTCCACTATCATGTGGTTGGCCCTGTTAAGTAGAGAATATTAAACTATTCTCAAAATAAAGAGAATCTCAATAAGGTAATGCACTTTTCAATATAAGAAATGCATCGTTTGAATCATCAAACCAATATGCAAACATGAAAGAAAGTGCTAACTTTTCACTATGGTGGCAAAAAAATGATTCTTTATACCCTGAATCCATGCTCTACATCATAATTTTAAGTTTTTTCCATTCCAATGTTCTGAGTTTAGTTTGTTTGTATGGCTTTGTATGAATACCACATTGTGGTCTGAGTGGATTTGGTTTCAAAGCTCCGTTTCTTCTATTTTTAGTCGTGACATAACTCTAAAATTTGACTTTTGTGCATAACAGGTTAGTGGAAAAATTGACAGTCTGAAGGGTTTAGAAGCTCGATTGAGATAGATACATAGATATTTGGATCTTGTTGTTGATGGGAGGCTTCGACTTAACCATGAAATTTTGTACCATCTGTAGTTATGAAAAAGTTTCTCTACTTAAATTCATTCTTGATCATAAATGTTGTAAATGACATTAATGCTTCAAACTTAAGATTCTTTTCATTGTTATAATGATCAAAATGTTATACTTTGCTATACATTCAAGAATTCTCTTTCCCCTTACCCTTTGCTCTCTCCCCCCTTCTTTTAAGAATTTTCTTTGTCATAAAAGATTCACATTTTTGTCTCATTTACACAAATTTATCTAAAGCACTAGGAGTGAATAAAGACATGTAAAAGATGATGGATTATGTCTAAACAACAACTTTCCAACTTATAGCTAATTAAATCCTTAACATTTGAATAGTTTAGAGCTTGAATAATGCTTTTATATGCATGTGTAGAAATAAGGGAGCCTATGTGAAGATTGAAACATAAATCATCACTTTGGTATTTTTCCTTAGGTAGTGAAATGATATTTTGAGTAATAAGAACCTACACACACATTGATATTTTTTGACATTGCATTGAAGAAATTTTTTTCTCTTATACCATCCCTCAGCTAGACATGGAGGTATATAATATTGGTTTTTGGGTTTATTCTATAAGTAGTTAATTTCATAGAGGAAGACTAAAATATTCTTAATGTCCTATGTCAGGTGTGAAAGCATATGAATCACTTGCTGAAGGAACCATTTTGTATTCATCCAAAAACTGGTTTGTTCTTTTTCTTATGTTTCTTGCATGTGTTTTTTTAGGCTCTAGAGATGTAACTCGGCTCTTTCCTTTGCACTTTTCATCTATTTTGATGATTACATTAGATTGTCCTCATAATTTTTTATGTAGATCTGTTTGCAACCTTATTTTCTATGAATCAATTTGCAAACCACTCACATATTAAGGGCCATTTCACTAACTTGTACTCATCCATTACTTCATATGTTGCAGGTTGTGTCTGTGTGCCAATAAATTATAATGATTGCAAGAACTTTAATCCTACAAGTGTACCCAATCTTTCTCAAGTAAAAGTATTACCTTATTTTCTAGTACTTTAAATGGTTAATTGAAGGTGCTTCTTTAGATTTCAGATAGTTGAACCCTGGATTAAAATTTGGTATTAGATGGGCAGTATAATGATAAAACTGAGGTCCATTGAACACAAATTATGAACATAATTTACTGGACTATGAATAGTGTTACAATTATAATTATTTCTCCTTTACCTGGGTATGTGTAAGATCATCATGAAAAAAACAGGACCTTAAGTGGCAAAAAAATTAGAAAAATCAGATTTAGGCAACTTGACATAAAAAATTGAATAAGTTATCTATATTATTTCAAAAATATGTAACAGTAGAAATTGTAGCAAATTGAATGTAGTTTCTAAACTACTAGGTTTGATTAAAAAAAATAAAAATCTATATGGTGAAAATATGAAATTTCAATGTAGTATTACTTAAATTTTAGGGAAAAAATAAGATTTAGGTGTCTGTCTGACCACCCTAACCACAATAAAATGATAAAAAAAAATTATAAATTTTTTGATATAAGCAGAGGACTCATGTCCCAATGTGATGCATATTTTTTTGTAACTATTTTCCATGTAAATAATTAATTATGAATTTTTTATTACACATTTTAAAAAATATAGGAAAATCATATGTCTGACCACCTTAACTTGGTTAAAAATTCATGAAATTCAATTTTTATTTTTTTAATCCCATAGTATGCAAAGCATAGAATGTGATGCATGTTTTGGATTCAAAAAATGTGATACCGTTTGAAATCTATAGATGTTTTTCAACCAGTCTATCAATAAGGACTTTAGTCATAATTTGAATAGAAAATGACTAATAATTACTTATTAAATTCAAAGTAAAGCATAATTTATATTGGTGGAAAGTTGAGAATCTCCTTTAAAAATCCTTTTCATTTCATCAATTTTGGGTAAAAAAAAATCATCAGCCACATACCCATCATATTGCCACTTTTTGGCCCATCATGATCCTACACATACCCACCTACCTCTACATTCATGAAAAAGATAGATCCCTATAAATATAACCATGAAAGTGTTGAAATCTGTAGTATCTACAGGACTCAGGAAACTATCAAACATATTCTTTTTGATTTTTTTTATGCTTAGGAAATTTGTACTTATTCTGCCATAAGCTGAAGGTCTGGAATAATAATGGTAAAATTAATTGGCATGATATTTTGTTTTATTATTTCAAGCTCAAGTTTGATTGTAAGCTATTAAGTAGTTGAAGGAAAGTCCCAGCGATCCCCAAAGTCACAGTGATAAGTTATCATTGGTTAGAATCGTAGCGATACACTTAAGACTATAGGGAGACTCGGATCATTGGTATGACTGCATGACACCATAGTGATATATGATCTATTAGCTTTCGGTGAGACTCAAAACATTGATAAGATTGTGTGACACCAAAGCAATGTGTAATATTGATTGTCAAAGAGACTCAAGGCATCAGCGAAACTACATGATGTCTCAGTGGGTGTCTAATAAACATGGAAAATGATGAATAATTTTTTTAAACAAAATTGCATTTTTTCTTTGACATTTCGACGAACACAATCGACGAATCACCGAAAAAGGTCCAATAAAGTTGTTATAGCTGCGATGAACGCCTCGTCATAACTCTTTGTCCATTTCATCGTAAGTGTGATGAAGTCCACCAACGAATCACAAAAAAGGTCTAACGAAGTTGCTTAGCTACGACGAAGGCTTCATTGTAACTCCTTGCCCTTTAGGATGTAATTTCAACAAATGTCACTGACAAACCACATAAAAGTTTTGACGAAGATGCTTAGTTGTGACGAATGCTTCGTCGTAAATACTTGCCTATTTTGTCGAACTGGTGACAAAATTTCAGTGTTCTTTTGATGCCAATTTTGTCAATATTCCAATGAACATCTGAGCCATTTTATGATGTCGATGAAAGACAAATCTATGTCATTATTTTGATGTTTAATTCATCATCATACTTGCGATGAAAAAACAACGACAAAAATGTTTTCGTCATTTTGTTGTTGCGTCGACAAAGACTTGTCGAACCACCAATGACCGTCTGTCAGAAAATGGTGTCAAATTTAGTAGTTTCTTAGTCGCAACATCATCTCAAAGAGGGGCAAAATGTAAACACTAAAAAATATCCTAAGCTTATGAATGACATTTTTCATATCAATTCCTCCTTCTACTTGCATAATTAAATATTTTTAATTATTTTATTATCTTCTAAGTCATATTCCTCTATTAATTAAATAATTCTTAATTATTTAATTAATTCATTTTCTCCTTATTCTCCCCTTGATTAATTAAATAAATTATATTTATTTAATTACGTCACTAAATAATCCTTTCCCGTGTAATTAAATAAATTCATACTTATTTAATTATTCATTCTACATTTTCTACTATAATTAAATAATTATTTTAATTGTTTAATTATTCATTAGCTTTTTCTTCCATAATTAAATAAATTATATTTATTTAATAATTTTCCACCTTTTGCTCCAATATTAAATAATTATTTTAATTATTTAATATTTTTTTTGTTTTCCTCCACTTTTAAACTAAATTGTTATTTTAATTAAAAGTCAACTTGTCACATGTCTTCTATAATTAAATAATGTTTTCATTATTTAATTATTCACATTCCCTCCTAAACTAAATAATTTAATAATTATTTAATTTTCTCTAGCAACCTCTTTATCTGTGTCATTCTTATCTCTTCATGTATCATTTAATTTCAGCCCTTGATTGAATTATTTTATAATTCAATCTTAGCCATCCATTTCTTGTCATTGCCCCAATTTAACCCTAACCCTATTTTATATAACAACTTTCATTCTTGTCCATTGATTAAGACATCTTATTGACATTCAATCTTAGCCCATCATTCAAATTTTTCTTTTCTATAAAAGACCTTTATCCTTGTCATTTTGAAATCTACACTCTATTTACATCTAGACATCAACATCTTTTAGGTGAATGTCATGTTGCTAGAATCATGAGCAACCACATTCAAATCTTCAACAACTCAACATACTCCATTCAATATTTTGAGGTTTGTATTGCATTTTATTTGATTTAAATTATATTTTATACATATTTCTATTATTTCCATTTTTTATTAATGGTATATAAGTCTTAAGAGAGTCTATTAGAAGGTGAGTTTAATATTTTCATGTTTTGGGTAGGAAAAGTGATCCTATACTCAATTAGGGTGACTAGAATTATCTCATTTTCACGTGAATAAACATTTAAACATAAAAAAAACTATGGTTTAATGATTGAATTGATGTCATAAGAGGAGGTAAACTCCTAGGGTTTGTGTTGTGAGAATAATAAATTTGATGTGTGATTTATCAAGCCTATTTGACATGTATCCCTAGATCTAAAACTATAATTTGTTACACAAATGGAAAAGAAAAATTATAAAATTGGCCTAGGTCTAAGAAATGATAAAAATGAGGAACCTACATAGTGAATTTGAGCTTGAATTGGTTGGTCGAGGGTGTGATGTTCCCTAGACTGAACTCCTTTTCTAAATTTAATAGTCTTAAAATATGGATTAAGTTCTACACATTTTTTGAGATTGTCACCTTCTAAAACCTATGGATTTGAATTGCACACATGAAATGGGAGGGAAAGCTTGTGTTTTATAAGGGCTTTCTCAAGAGAGAATACCCTTAGTCGGTCAAAAGCTAAAAAAATAATAATTGACTAAAACTAATAAATGATAATGTTATCTTGTTATGAAAACACTTGAGGAAGAGATGCAATACATAAGTTGATTGATGGATGCCTCGATTGCTTGATATACCAATAGAAGTTTAGCTTAGATACATAATAAATTGTTGAAGCTAGCATGTACATGATACCTTCTCCATAATTGTCTGCTAATTGATCTCCCTCCTTAAAATTGATTTCTAATGTTCAAAATGAGAGGAAATCATGTTTTGATTAGATTAAAATAGGAAGGGCCAATGCCCATAATGAAGCAGCCATAGAGGTAGGGATGACTCATGAAAAGTGATACCACAAAAAATAGGACTCATAAGAAGTGAGCAAGGGGAATATAAACCACAAACCTATGCTTTTGACTGGAGCATAAAACCAAAAGAACAAACCATAAACTTATGCTTTTAACCGAAGCATAGAACAAGGAAAAAATCAAGCTTTTTCTCGAAGCATAAAACTAAAAAATAGAGACCAACTCTAGAGAAATAGTAGCAGCAAAGGGAACAACTTAGAAAAAACTTCCCAGTGTAAAGCCTAGGAAGAGCGATACACAAAATAAGTATTAGACCATAACAAAGAGTTGGTAATAGAAAATCCCATGATAGTGCCCCGAAGACCAGAGGAAAACATGTTTATATATGCAATTTGATTTATTATTTTTGGTTAGGGGTTGACTTAGGATCATTTTAAAACTATAAAAGGTTTCCAATCAAATTTTCAAATATTCAAAAGTTTATTTTTTTGGTCTAGGGCACCCCACACCTATGATTGAACATTTATTTTTGGCCAAAAATGGTGGGATAATGAGAATTTAAATATGTTTTATTAATTTGGTCAAAAAATGAGTAAATTATTATTAGAATTAATGTTATAAGAAAAATAGGGTGTCAACATTGTGTGAAATTGTCAAGGGTGATGATTTTTGACACTACATTTAACCTCTACTTTAGTAAGAGTATGATCTTAAATTCATAATCACACTAAATGAATAAATATCCATATCAAAAAATTGAAGAGATAAGATGACACCAAGTTGAGGGATGTGCAAGCTGCCAACTTAGGATCTCATCAATCCATAATGTTAAGAGAAACATGTATATAAGACAAGAAAAATTCACTCAAACAAAAAGAACTTAATGGAAAATCAATGGAGTACACATTAAAGGAATACATGAAGAATGCACAAAGAAAAAACACTCTATACAAGGAATACACAAAGCATACATGCAAAATATAGGAATTAGACACACCAAAGATACAAAGTAGACACACAATCAACAAAATACAAACACAATAAAAATAAAATATAACACAATGTTAGTATGCTAAAAAGGATTCAAGTTAGTAAGGTAAAGAGACCTTATTCTTAAATTTGTCTCAAATATTGAATGTTATCCATTGAATGTTTTGTTTAAAAAAAATGGTGCTCTCATAAGGATATTAAATCATGCATGAAACACATGTCTTAACCAGGAAGAAAGGTGTGTTATGCTAGGTGGAAATGCAAATCTTGAATTCTCAAATTCATGAATCAACAAGCTTCATTATGCTAAATCTATTGACAAACTTTTCAATCATGCTTCAAGGAGCGCACATCATCATCTTTTATGTTTCCAATCCACATTTTCATCTTTAATTTTTTCATCATCCATGTCAACATTCATCACATCATTCTTTGTTTCACTAGCTATAACAAATTAAATCGCATGTTTTGGCATGGGATTTATAAAGATTTGTAACTTTTGGTTCAGATGAGCTATAGACTTATTACGTTGATCATTCACACCTCCAATTAGAAGATGATTAAAAACAATGAGGTCTTGCATAAGATGTTTAAGACACTTGCAATATTTCGTATCATGTCCATTTTTTCAGTGATAGTGGCAATAAGAATTTGAACTATAGCCTACAAATAATGGTTTATTAGGATCAAGAGCTCAAAAAGGAGGTAGAGAAAGCATATTATTTTCTAGGAGTTGCAACATGATATTATGAAGGGTATCAGTTAGAGGAGTAAATTTTCTATTCTTATCCACAAAGGAAAATGTTTTTTTTGTCTATATAGTAGCCACTTGGTTATCATCTTGTTGATTTGGTTGAGGTGAATTAAGTTGTAAAAATATCCTATTCTATTTCTTGAAAGGTTGGTAGCTATTTTGAGTTGTAGCTTTAGACTTTTTAGGATGGCTAAGGGAATTTTTCACATCATGACCATTAGTTGTATTTTTTTAATCATGAAGGGTGGTACATAGTTGTTTCAAGGATTGGAATTTCAATATCTCAAGTTTAGTTTGGATTTTTTTTTGTAAATTATCAATAAACATTCGTTCAAGGTTGGCATTAGGAATCTTAATGTTTATTTGTGAATAAAATATTTGATAGTGTGTTATGAAATCAATAACCTTTCCATCATCCTTTTTCTTGAATGTCATTATATCAATTAGGGTCATCTTGAGACCCATGTGAATGTGGAAGTGGTTGTAAAAGGCATCAATAAGCTCATTGAATGAGCCAATTGAATTATTTGGTAAGGAGAAAAATCACTCTAAAGCAGTATCCTTCAATGACCTAGGGAATAGTTTATCCAAGAGCTTATCTTCAAAGATAAAATCACTACATAGGGTTGTATAAGCAAAAACATGGCTAACAAGATCTCCTTTCCCACCATATTTCTCAAATATAGGAACTTCTATACCTTGTGGCATTTGTCTTCTCAATATCTCTAGGGATAATAGGTTGGTTTTGATATATTGTGAAGGTTGACCATTGGTTTTTTTATTTATGGTTGTGATTTTTTGTTGAATGGATGCCATGTTTTTCAAAAGTGTGTTAATGATGTCATCATTGTTGGTAGTGTAAGGTGGAGTGGTGTATGTATGCAAATGGAAATTGAATTGTAAATTTGTGATGGAGAATGGTTGAGGAGATATTGAATTTGAATGCACAAAGCTAGAAGGATTCCACATGGAAGTACCTAAGGAAGTTCTGACATTGCTAGTAGGTTGAGTTGTTGTGGTAACTTGAGTACTAGTGTATGTAGGAATGGAAATGGGTATTGTAGAAGGAGGAATTGAAGTTACACCTTGGCTTTGGGTAGACCCCAAATATTGAGTACATCTAGTGATGGTAGGGACAATGTTGTTAACATAATGCATATTGGTTGTAGATAAGGAAGTCATGGGAAATGAAGTATGCATGTTATGATCGGTAGGGGGTTGATTATCAACCTTATTATAAAGAGAGTTAGAAAACCCAAGATCCATGGTGAATGGTATATCATGGGATGACATGAGTCTCAAACTATGTCTCACAATAGTATTTCTAATAGGACACCAAGTTGTAAATCTCATACAAGTTTCATAAACTTAGTGTGCAAACACAAAACAGAAAGAGGCTTAAAATGCAATGCAATGACCTAAAATGTAATGTGTAAATGAAAATATTAGATTCTAAACATGGTAATTTATTGATTACACTATGCAACAATCTAAAATTGAAATCTTATAAATGCAATTTTGAAATCACACAATGCACCAAATTTACCAAATTGTAATGACAAAAAATGTATCCCTTTAAATTTTCACATTTGTTTGGGCCCTCCCTTTTTAAATTAAGCTTAATAATGCCTTGATTTAGTGTTGTAATGTGTTTAATAGATTTACATTAGGTATTGGTCCCTTGTAAGCAAAATGAACCTAATTGTGCGCTATTTAGGGTGTTGTAAAGTGTACATTTATGATTTCACACTAATATAGGGTTTTATTAGTAAATTGGAATTATTTATGCTTTAATTGACCTCATTTTGAATCCATAAGCCTTAATTAATGTATCTTTCTAAGGATAATGCTGACATATATCAATTGAAAAATAAAAAATTAATGTTTTAGGATTGTATGGCCTAGATTTAGTGATCTAGGACTCATAAACCACCTTGGTTGTATGAGTCCCACCTAAGCTTTTGGGCCCCAATTCTAATTTCACATTAATCTAAGAATTTATTTAAAAATATGTCCCAAATCTTAGCATAATGGGACTCATATTCCACCTTGGGTGTATGAGTCTAGTGTGGCTTAAACCTAAATTAAATTCAAATTCTGGGCAGGATTTTATTCTCCTAGATCTGTTGCTAGATAGTAGTGTTGTAGTTTCAAGAAATTTGGCATAAACAAGTATAAATACAAGGTTATTTCACTCATTTTTCATCTAGAAAGTTTACAAGTGACCTAGCAACTTGAGTATTCATGCATTATAAGAAATTGAGTTCACAAGAGCATACAAAAGTTTACAAGAGCATTCAAGAGTTGATTATCAAGCATTTTAGAGCATTATTCAAGTATCAAGCATCATTTCAAAGTAATCATGCACCATGTTTTTTTCAGCTAAAATTTTTGATGTAGGGTTTCATGATTCAAGCAAGCATTTAAGTCAAGATCCATATCATTTAAGCAAGAGTAAAGATCTACATCTTTGGAGCCATTTCGTACATGTTTATATCACTTCATTTCTAGGTTTTGGTGAGTTGTAACACATCATTTTGTTCATTCATCATTCCTCCTTTCTATTTCATTTCATTTGAAGGTTTGATTACTAAAACAGGGTTTGACCAAGGAAAACCCATTTCTACTAACAAAACAACATTTTTCCCTCTCTTTAGTGTGTGATTTGTAGATCTAAGTTGAAGACACATTGAAGAGCAATATTGACGAAAATTTGTCAAGGATCTACAAAGTTTTCAAAGTTTTAATCTTGTTTACAAGACTCCCAAAAGGTATCTATAGAGTAGAATTTACCATTTCATATCTAGAAACCAGGTTGAGAAGATAGAGGAGAGATTGAAGAACAAATTCAGATCTTGATCCTCCAAAAAGCTAGATAGGACTAATACACCACTTCTGGTGTATGAGTCTCAGTGCATCTTGAAAGGTTGAATTTTGTTACTTCTATGGTTAGGATCTATAGAATAACAATCTTCAAACTCTCTCATTCAAGGAAAACCTTAAAGATCTCAATCTAAAGTGTGCAAAGGAGAAAGAGATCTTGCTATAGGTTTGTTCTAGGGTTTGATTATAAACCAAAGAGGGGTTCACCACCAAGATAGGGTTTGAAAATACTAATGAGATGCAAGTGTAGACATTGAAAATTGGAATAATGCATTTGATTCAGTCATATTCATCCATTCATCAAATAAATCAAGTTTATTTGGTCAATCTTCTAAAGTCATCAATTTAAAATTAAATAAATCAACTTGATCCTAAAAACATCCTTGTTGATTAAATAAATCAAATATTTATTTAATCAAGTTTAAAATCACCTTTCATCCCCCTTTTGATTTAAATAAATCCCAAAAACTAAGTCAAATGGGTCAAAGCATCTAACATCATCTTAACTAAGCTAATCTTGATTAATCTAATCTAACCACCCATTACATCCTCTAGTTTTTCCCATGTGCACCAATAAATCATTTTAATTCATTTATAAATTTAGCATTTTCCCTCAACATGGCATATTTGAGGAATATTCCCTCAAGTTTGAATTCAAAAACAAGTGGACATGTACACCCAACAAAGCATTTATGAGCTCTTACATGGCTCTTACATTTCTCTTGCACAAGTCAAACTCAAAATTTAACTCTCAAATTCAAATTTGAAATCTCCACCTCTTATGCACATTGACCAAAATGTGCTCATCCTCTAGCCTATCACAAGTTGACAAGTGGCCTCTTTTCATTGGCTTTTTTTTAGTCCCACATCCTCCATGTTTGGAATTCTTATATCATTCTATTCTATAAATAAAGATCATCTCCATTAGTTTAAGCATCCACAATCCATGCAAAGTTACTCTCTTCAATTGAGAATAATTTTTTCTATTGCATCCTCATCATTAGCATTAATCTTAGCATTCATATCTATAATATTGATCTACAAAGCTTATGCAAAGTCACTCTCTTCAATTGAGAGCTGATTTTGTCCATTGCATCCTCATCATTAGCATTATCAAGGGTTGGGAAAGGGTCACTTCTCACAAGTGACACCAATCCACTATGGAATAAGTTATTCATTATGCTTTTTAGAATTTCAACTAGTTTTGTTGTGTTGTTTGTAGATAATAATGGATTATTTCATAAAGAGTGTTATTTTTTTTGTTTTCTTTAGAGTAACTTCATGATGATATACACTATGGAGTAGAGTTTAAAGTTGCAGATTTGAAATGGTACTACATTTTGGCACTGGAAGCTTTCCATGTTAAACACTCCAAGTAAAATCAGTGTGTTGAATGGGTGAGCTATTGGTATAGTGTTGTTCTGTCATGTCAAAATGAATGACAAATGTTATTGCATATACTAAATGAGTGCCTGCATCACATCAAAGCTACTAATTTTCTCCTCATTTTATGTTCCTTCTACACCATCGAGCTTTTTGAATTTTTAATCATTTCTAGATTTTAATAAAACTGTGTAGAATATTGGAATGACATCTTAGAGTTGTCAAGGAGATGTGATATGTATTTCATTAATTATCTCAGAAGCGCTTTCCTTCCTAGTGTCTTTCTATTAGATCCATAACCAGTGATCACATGTGCTTTGATAGAATCCATTTACAAAAAAAATCTTGGAGCTGCATGCATTTTTGAAATCGACCTTACATTTTCAAGCTTAGATTTAGTGGAAGATATCAAGAAAATATGCTAGAACTACTCTAGGGAAACTTCAAAGAAGGGGTGAGCTTACCAATCTTCCATGGGTAAGTCAACTATTAGTGGAGTTTCAAGAATGGAGATTACTCATTTGGTGGATGACTTTAAGCAAGACATTATAAATAATCTAGTTGTAACTTAGCTAGATACAGTTCAAGCCAAGAAGAAGCAAGAGGATCCAGAGGAAATGTTGACTGAGTATTTCCCCCACTGTAAACAAAAGAAGAGAGACTGCAAATGCAAGATGGTAGCTAACTTTGAAAGCAAGCATATTTTACCTAAGTTCAAACCAATCTAGATTTTAAAATACCAAGTCTACTATATTTCACAAAGGAAGCCTTGGGCTCTAAGATAAGGTATGTCATCGGATCCACTATCCTATGCTAGGCCATATTTTAATTCCTATTCATCTCGTAGCCAATGGAAACCCCCATATCAATCCAGTTATGGAGGATATCCACCACACCCTTGGAGTAACCTTCCAAATGCTTGGCCTAGTCATCAAATTTCTCCACCCCAATGGAAACAACCTCAAGGGAATTGGAAACAATTTCATGGGCATTAGAAGAAAACAAATCAATGGAGAGGAGGAAAGTAGTGGCCTACACAAAAAACCAGTTACATGTAGCCACCTTCTCAGCCCCAACAATCTGCTATAATGCCTCCACCTATTAATACAAGCTCAAATGCACATAAGCCTACTCAGCTACCAGCTCATCTCACATCCAATCCAAATAACAAACCACAGTAGTAGCCTACATACTCTATAGATTCAAATCAATTCCCTACATATGATGTGAGTGTAAGTGACGTCTACTTGAATTCATGAACTACTTTACCGACCCCTTCCAAGACAATTATCACTGAGCTTCCTATGGAAGAGGAAGAGGAACCTTTGAATGATCCCATTCAGCCAAGTGTACCTAAAAATCCTAAACCAATCCAAGTCAAGCACATTGAACAACAACCACCATTTCCTCAGAGATTGGAAGTTTCCAAGAAGATGGAAGAAAAGAAGGATACAAGTTTTGATATCTTGGATCAGCTGAAGCATGTATGTGTCTAGATATCTCTATTTTAGGCCATAAAGGATCTTCCAATCTATGCCAAGGCAATCAAGGAAGCATGCCTCAAGAATACAAGTAGGAAAAAGAAGGAACCAACTATAGTTTATGTGGTGGGACAACTAGATGACATCATGTTGAGAAAAGTGACTATCCCAAGTATAATGACCCAGGTAGTCCTGTGGTAGTAGTTGATATAAATAGGGTCCAATTAAAGAATGCTCTGATTGATTTATGGGAAATAATAATGTAATGACCAAAGACATCTTGCAACAACTAAATATTGCAAGCATGAGATCTACTCCTATTGTCTTGTAGTTTTTTGATAGCTCTATTGTTAAGCTTGATGGTGTAGTGGAGGATCTTGTGGTAGTTTGACTCCTAGGAGTACCCAAGAGACTTTATGATTCTTTCTCTTAAAGTTACACTAGGCGGGTATCCCATTATTCTTGGAAGACCTTGGTTAGCAACTGTAGATGTATATATTGGATGTCAATTAGGTGACATGACCATTTCAGATGGGAAGAGCACAAAAAAGTTTATTCTTTATCTTCCTGCTTAGCCATCTTATAATGAAGATAATCCTCTATGGCCACATGTTGGTGAAGTAGCTGAGGAAGATAATTCTAGCTTATGATGCTAAGCATAAGCTCTTTCATGCAGCTCCAAGATGAGGATGAAGTATTGGCTAAAATTATTTAGAACCATTGTGAATTGGAGGAAGCATCATCTTCTCATTCTGGTACTTCATTCAAGATACTTCTACCTACTCTTCCTATAGCCACTATTCCTGCAAATGTTCTTCCTATAGCCACTCTTCATGTAGCCACTCTTGCTATAGCCACTCTTCCTATAGAAAAAACTTCTTGTAGCAATAGGTATGTCCCATACATTTCTTCCATATGAACTAAAGGTACTATGTGTTAATGAAGCAGCCATGATAAAGCTAACTACACAAGTATAGGTCTTAGAAGGAAAATATCTGAATGTTAATAGTAAATTAAGTGGGGACCAACAACTATTATTGGAAACTTATTAAGGACCCATCAGCATACATTTGTGTGGGATTATCATGATATGAAGGTATTGGACCCTAAAATTTGCACACATAGAAATTACATCAGATATTATTGCACCCCAGTAAGATAGCCACAAAGAAGAATTAACCCTACACTAAGAGAAGTTGTAAAAGGAGAACTACAAAAATTGCTAGATGCAGGATTTATCTACCCCATTTTAGATAGTTAGTGGGTGTATCCATTAGTGATTGTGCCCAAAAAAGGAGGGAAAGGGTGAGTTTGTGTTGATTATAGGAAACTTAATGCTGCTACCAATAAGGATCATTTTCCCTTACCCTTCATTGATCAAGTTTTGGACACACTTGTAGGAAAGTAAAACTTTTCTTTTCTAGATAGATTCAATGGCTAAAACTACATACAAATTGCACCAGAGGACCAAGCGAAGACCAAATTTACCTATCTTTGGGGGACCTATTCCTATTTGGTGCTTCCATTTGGCTTATGCAATGCACCTACAACTTTCTAGATGGAAGTCATTAGCATATTCTCAGACATTTCTCATGATTGCATGTAGATTTATATGGATGAATTTACCACTTATGATCATTATTTTAATCAAGCATTAGAAAATCTCAGGAGATTCCTATAGAGATGTGAAGACCAAAACTTGTCCTTAAATAGTGAAAAGTGTTTCATCATGATTCAAGAAGGTGTATTTATTGTGCACTACATCTTCCACAAGGGAATTCAAGTAGATCCTACAAAGATTGAGGTAATAAAAAATCTTCCTACACTTGCAAAACATAAGGATGTTAAGAGTTTCTTGGGCCATGCAAGATATTATATGAATTTCATGAAGGATTTCAGCAAGGTAGCAACACCATTGTATACTCTTCTCACTAAAGATGTTGAATTTCAATGGACTGAAACCTATGACACGACATTTTCCAACTTGTAGGAAACTTTGACTCATGCTCCTATACTCAAAGGACCTAATTGGGAAATTCCTTTCCACATCCATATTGATGAATCCGATTATGCCATAGAAATAGTCTTAGGATAGAAAGAAGGAGCTATTGGAAATGCCATTTACTTTGTCAGCAAAAAATTGCATGGAGCTGAATTCAATTATATAGTGACAGAGAAATAAATGTTGGCAGTAATCTATGCACATAACAAATTTAGACATTACATAACAAACTACCAAATCTTTGTGCACATTGATCATGCAACCATTAGATATCTCATGAATAAACCTTTGATCACAAGTAGGTTGGCAAGATGGTTATTGTTGATGTAGGAGTTTGATATAACCATTGTGGATAAGCCAGGGAAGGCCAATATTGTTGTAGATTTTCTTTCAAGGCTGACTACATCAGAAGACAATCATCCCATAAATGACTCTTTTCTTGATGAGTGTCTATTCTCCCTCAGTATACAAGCAACCCTGTATGATGACATAGAAAATTATTTGGTCACACAAAGAGTTCCTTCTCACTTCTCTCCAAAAGACAAAAGGTCACTCATTGAAAAATATTTTCCTTTCCCTTGGATTGTTGGATGTTTGTTTAATACTAGACTAGACCATGCCATGAGGAGATGTGTGAGAGAAGATGAGACATATGACATTTTGCATGCATGTCATAACAAACCATGTGGAGGATATTTTGTAGCCAAGAGGATAGAAATGAGTATTTTGAACACAAGATATTACTCGCCAACACTCCACAAGGATGTAGGAAGGTATACTTGAAAATGTGATAGATGTCAAAGAATGGGTAGACCAGCTAGATTTGATGAGATGCCACTTTTCCCTCAAGTATTAATCACTCCCTTTGACAAGTGGGGATTGGATTTTGTGAGACCCAATGACCCTCCATCAAATAGTAAGTCTTATATGTCGGTATGCATTGATTATGTGACAAACTGGGTACAAGTTAAGGCCATGAAGCATGCAACAGATAACAAGGTTGTAGATTTTCTTTATGAGGAGATTTTCACAAGATATGGAGTCCCAAGAGAAATAGTGACTGATCAAGGGGCTCAATTCCCATCAACCCTTGTTGCAACACTAGTCAATGAGTACAACATAAGGCACAAAAAATATACTCCTTATCACCCCCAAGCTAATGGCCAAGTTGAGGTGACCAATAGAGAAATTGAAGCTATTCTAACCAAGACAGTAGTTATTCATATAAAGGATTGGGCAAATAGATTACCATAAGTTGTTTGGGCCTATAGGACAACCTAGAAAACAACTACGAGCTTCACTCCATTTGAGTTGTTGTATGGAAAGACATCCATGATGCCTATTGAATTTGAAAATAAGACTCTTCAGACTGTAGTAGACTTGGGGATGGATATTTCTGAGGCACAAAGAAAAAGAATCATGTAGCTAAATAGTTTGGATGAGATAAGAAGAGCAACCCTGAATCATATAGAGGTAGTGTAGAATCAGAGAATCAAGTGGTATGACAAATTTATTAAGGACAAGAAATTCCAACCAAGCGATTGGACCCTACTCTATGACTTGAGATATCAGGAAAATGCAAGAAAATTGTAGACAAGGTGATTGGGACCATATGAAGTCGCTAAGGTCTTTCCTAATGGACTTGTTCAACTTACTACCATTGACCCTATCAAATTCAAATTACTTGTCAATGGTCATCACCTCATATTATATCACAACCTAGCTTCCAAAGAAGAGTTCCTAAAACAATTCACCTGACACTCAGCACCAGAGCTTCCTATAGCCAAAGGAAGTGGACCTAGTGTCCCTCTTTCTGCATAATTAAGGTACATACTTTTCATAATAAAGACTTCTGCTCTTGTGGAAGTCCATTTCTTCACCCATTCACCCATCCATCACCACCTTTCTCTCTCTTCCATCACTTTATTCCACCTCACCTCATTCTGCTTCATCTTCATTAATTGCTCAATTTATTCCCTAAAAGGTGAATGACACTCTCTCCACAATCTTTGCAACAAATCCTCCACAAATTTTCATTAATTGCTCAATTTATTCCCTAAAAGGAAAAGTACAATAGAAAAATTGTGTAGCCTTCTATCTTTGCATTCATTTTTTTTTAATGTGTTTTATGACATTCTTTAATACATACACATTGTGAAAAAATACATGGTATTATACATTTTGGGCACATTCCACTAGCTTCTTTATTCATTTACACATACACATATCCCTTTATATTTACTCCAACAATATCAATTTATAGATACTCTTATGCATTCATCTTATTTACATGCTTATGATGCATATTTATGAGCTTGCCTCCAATTAGTGATGTGCAACCTCCATTTAGTTGTAATTATATTTTACAACAAGTCCACAAATGTAGGGGTTATCTTGTAGTCATACAGTTTTAATTTCAAATTGAAAATTTACAAGAATATATTTTATTTTTGAGCTTTGTCACCCTTCTACTTTGCTCCAATTAAATACACTTTTAGACATGATTGGATGGCATGGAGAGTATTGGAAGGCATTCAAAGGATTCATTCTAATGATCAAGTTAAATTACAAGATAGTCTTTTTATAGAGCAATCAAACTTGACACATTTTGATTTGGAGCAATAATAAAAAATGGAAAAATGTATTTTAGATGCTTGCCCATATAATTAACCTAAATTAATATGAAAAATGTTTAATTTTCTTACATATTTCTGTTGCTTGCCCATATATTTTTTAGGTCACCTATTTCTGTACAAAAATATAGTTATTTATTTCCATCCATTACCCTACCTACTTTTTGACTCATTTAATTACCCTCGTAGAAGTTCCTTTAGGGCATTCGCCTATTTATTCTCTCTACCCATGCCCTTTTACTCCAATCTCTTCTTATATATCGTATAGCGTTCACTTGTTTGAACGGCCTAGAAGGTGCAGGTTTGTGAGCTAGGACTCCATAGTTAAAATTTTTGTGTTGTAGGGTTTTTACAGTGAAGCTCTCAATGGAACGGGCGAAGTCTGCGGGTCAGTAAATAACTCTTTCGGTTCTGAGTTTTTATCCCCCATTTTTTGCATTACAATGATAGCCTTTCATTTTCTTTTTGTAGTGCCCAGGTTGATTCTTCCATTGACTGAAGAGGAGAGCGCAAGGCGCAGGGAACTACTTCAACGTTTTCCTGTGATGAAGCCTACAAGGAGGGTATGCATGCGTAAAAACTGGAGGCCTAGCTTAGAGCAGAAGCAGATATTAGAGTCTGTCTGGGCTAGTGGTAACAGAAAACCATGCGAAGCTCAGATAGCTGAGATTACTGCTCAGCTACAGCCATTTGGGAGAACCGAAGCCAAAAATGTTTTCTATTGGTTTCGAAATGCAAATACCCGAGACAAACGCAAAAAAGAACAATCACAAACCAGAAGTATGTGATTTTCTTACCCATTTAGTTTTTATATATTATTACAGAAAATTATATTTAATAAAATGTCATGCCATATAAATTGGATACGGTTTAAATAATGCTGGTTAAAATAATTGTTTTTTTCTGTGGAATTAGGTTTTATATACATAATACATATATATAAAATCTGTACAGTTATCTCTTATCTGACGATAAATCACTGAATATGATCTAGAAGATTAAAAATTAGGCCCAGGTTAGGGTAATCAGTTTGAAAAGATGATCCTGTGGCTTTAAATTTTATACAAAATATTATTTGTTTAGACTTCTTTTTTCTAAATTATCCCGTTGACATAGAAATATATTTTGCAGGTCTTGAAACCCCTGCACAATCAAACAACCTGGCTGACAAGATTTCTGTAGAGGTAAGTAAAATAATTTCTTTAACAATTTTTCTTAGTTGATTAGAAAATCATTGCATTATAAAACCTATCTATATTAACTCATAACTTTACCAATTCATGTCCAGGAGGAACAAGTAGTGGTGGAGACAACATTGGTATTATTTCCTCTGCATCCTGACAGAGGAGGTTTATTATAGACCAGGAAACAACACGCATCTTTTGTACTAGGTTTTTATGAGAGGAGAACACTAATATTATCTGTAGTTGCAAGATTAGCCTTTGTAAATGCATATCTACTGCTATTCTGTCATGATCATTGGCTTATTTTACTGTAATGGTTGAAAAAATACCATTGATCTCAAGTAATGAAATAGTTTGTTCTACAGAGAGTTACAGACTTTTATTTGGGATGGTAAAATGAGCTTCACTTGACATACTGTTTGAGTATGCACCAAGCAATAGAACGGAACTTCTGTTTATCTTTTAATTCTGCATGTAGTGAACAATGTCATTTTTAATATTTTATTGAAAAGGAGAAAGCGTGAGACATAAGTTTTATTGTTGCCGGATTTGAATTTTCCTGCTTTAAATATATTTTGCTGGGAATTTGTAGCTATTTTAGATGTCAGAAGCGTTTGACTACGTTCCGAGATCAGTGTTACCGGTCTTCTTTCCAGGAACTGGCAAATTGCATTTTAACGGTCGAATGTGATTATAATTTATAGGGAAGGGGCAATACCGCGTGAGCGTGACTTAGTTTCGGTGAGGTTCGCTTTATTGGGATTTACAATCATTATTTATGTCGTTGACAAAACAACTGTATCCATTAAAGATATTAAAATATGTTGAAGCGTTTTTTGAAATATTAATATTTTATTTAAATATAATATATAAAATAATAAATATTTTAATTCATATTATTTAATTAAAAAATTTGTATGAGAAATATTATTTAATTATATATAAAGTATTATTTTATTATATATAGAGAAAATCAGATATTAGAATTTAATTTATAGTTTGAGAATAGATAAAAATGAAGCTCAATTTTAATAATAATAATAATAAATAATATCAAATAATAAACTTCAATTTTTCACCTTCTTCAATTTGAATGTCTTAATTAATAAATTTTAGATGTAAAATTTACCAAAATAAATCTTTCATTTCCTTTTTCACATTTAATGGCAATACTATACTAGAAATTTCAACAAAACAAAACTTCCTCTCATACCTATGGATTTACACAATAACATCTACAAGTGCTTTATTTCTTTTACTACAACATCATTTGGATGGATAAGGCACAATCTTTTGAAGATCTTGAGAAATTACAAAATGACTCATGATTGATATGGGATGGATACAGAGATTAATATTGAATCACTTGAAGAATGTGACATATGTGCCTTTCTCTACAACACTCATATGACTTAACACCTATGCACCTTTGTCAATGCCGCACATAGAAAAAGAATGCACCATTCATCTCCTAGATAAAAGCATGGTCAAGAAACAACCCTTCAGACATGCCTTGTCTATGTGCCCATTAAAGTTCACACAAGCTTTCACCATCTTCTTCCTACACAAATATATTTTTCTATTCATGCCTTATCCCATAATCCTCATTTATGTCTTGAAGATACAAGCCACATTCTATTCTCTTTACCTTCTAGATTTGTTGGAATAAGTCAATAATTGAATTTTTCAAGTAGGAAGAGTTTGCATAGTGTGTAGGTGGAAAAATAGGGTTCATCATAATGAATTGATCACAATGATAAACCAGTAGGCTTTTCCTCCTAAACATGCAATTTTTTGTATGATATGATGCAAATAACAATTAGAAAACAATCCTAATTGTTATAGCAACAATAAGGGGAGTTTTGGAAGGCTGAAATGATGTGTACCTTAAATAAAACTTATTGTTTTTAGGCCAAAAAGGATTCATTCACCTTTACTGGCAAATGGGACCCTGTTAGGGTTTCTAAAAACTAAGATCTAGGTTCTATTGCTCAATATTTGCACTATCAACTCCTTGGTGCTCATCTTCTGAAAAGCTAAAACAAATTTTGTAGTCTTGTTTTCGTGTTCTTGCAATATGAGTGATAAATTTTGCAAGTTGACAACTTTGACAATTTTGCTTCAATCTAGTTCTCCACTTGATCTTCAAACTATGAACCTACAAATACAGATCAAGGGGAAGAAAAACTTGTTGATTGTTAGAGGATAGGGGTTTTCCTAAATCATACTCCTTTTAGGTAATTAAACCTTGTGATAAAATAATTTAATGGAAGCATGAAACATGAAATATGCAAATGATAATACCTTGGAAGATGTCTTGGAATGTAAATATGCAAACTAACATGAAGTGGCCATGTAGAATGTAGATCTTGATCTTGAATTAGATGTCAAACAATGCTCAAAAATAGATCTTAAATGCTAGATCAACACACATTAGCTCAACCACATGCTTGATGCACTATGCCTTTGACATGATGATATGACCTTGAATTGTTGCAATAAACTCTTCAACAATTTTCTCTTGAATGCCTTTGAAATTCTCTATAATGCTCTTGTGAGAGATTGCTTGATCTCATTAAAGTCTTCTAGGATTGCTTAGATGAAACTATGTGAATTAACCTTATATTTATACTAAATCTAAGGATTAATCCCGAAATTCAAATCAACCAAGCCGACATCAGATCTAGAATTGAAAATCATTTGGAAGATGTTGCACAACATGTCTTCCCATTCCTAAAAGGAATATGAGGGGATGAGGATGATGTGTGATGTCTTTGAACTATTCTCAAATATTTTCACATCGATCATGAAATTTGATGCACTCAAAACAAACGTTCTAGTCCACATTGCTAAAGAGGACAATCCAAAATATAATAGAGATGAATGTAGAACACAATAAAAAGACAAATATATCTCCTCTGAAGAAAAATAAGCCTCCTCAAACTTCTATCCAAAAATATTTGTACTCATGCCAAATTGTGAAGAATGATCATGTAGAGAAAGAACAAGAGGGTCAAAGTGTTCCATCACAATGACTTAAGAATAATCATCTCTATCAAGAAAAATATGTATATAATAAAATGTGTCTCCCAATTATAAAATATGGGATTCAATAGTTAAAGAAAGAGTATCAATCAATTATGCATCCCATGTAGCCATGTCTAGAAGAAGTTGTATATCATGCTACACTAAATTACAAGAATCATGAAATGCAATAGTAGATGGAGGTAATGGAATGCAAGGCTCAAGAATAAGAGCTAATGTGAGAATTTCCAAGTTCAAGTAGCCAAAATTCTCTTAAAAATCATGGTCCATAGTAGAAGTTCGATCAACATCCAAAGGATCAAAGAGATAATTAGAATAAAAATTTATAAATTTTTATAAGATTCCTGATCAACCATACCAATAGAAATAATCACTCTACTCTCTAGGTATCTAATGATAACTAAATTAGGAGTGAATTCCACAATCCTCCCTACTACACCCTTAATATTAGTGTACATCGGGTTATGAATAGTTAGCTTGTGGCTATCTTAAATCTTAATTAAGTCATGTTAGCATTATTATATTATTATTTAGTTGTTTAGGCCAGCCTAGGGATTATATAGGGTTATCTAAGTCAACTTTGGGTGATATCCTAGGCATAAATAGGTATAAATAGGAGGTTGTGAGTCTTATTTCATCATCATTTGTGAATTGTGTTTTCATTGGAGATATTTGGAGGTTTTCCCCCTTGAAGTGGCTTGTTATTCTTAGTTATTCTCAAGTATTTGCAACATATTTCATATCATCTTCTTCTATTGTGCAAGTTAATCCATTACAAGTGGTACTAGAGCACATGATCTTGCCACCGTAGAGGCAAGGTGTCTTCTTAATATTGGATGTCATTTTCGAAGGCACATATTTTTTCAGATTTTGGAGAATTTTTTTAATTTTTAAAGGGTTTTTGAAGAAAATATTAAAGAAGGGAAATTCCACATCTTAGATGAATTGGAGCATAATTGAGTGAATTTTTTCATAATTAGGGTTTCAAGACAATTTATATGGAAGTTGCATATCTCTCACATCCTATCGAATTGGAGTTTTATTTTTATTGAATTTTTTAAGAAATAATGGAGGAGACTATTGTCCATGTTTTAGAGAAATTGAAGCATAAATAAGTGAGTTATTACAAAATTAGGGTTTCCAATAAATTCATTCTCAAGGCTATGATTCTACTAATTTCTTTGAGGTTTTTTTTGGGTTAGGGTATCTTGTCCCTAGTAAGTTACAATAATTTTTTTAGAGAAATTAAGTTTCATTTGTGTGATTTATTGCAAAATTATTGGTTTCCATCATGACGGGTCCTTCAACAAGGGGCAAAAAGAATGTTGTCACACTGAGGAAAACCTCTAATAAGGATGAGGTAACAATAGAGGATATTAGTCCCAATGAGGAAACTAGTAAGGTGAAGGAAGACATGTCCTCAATGAAAATGGATATGTGTGACCTAAGAGGAGATATCGAACATACGAAGCATGCTAAGTGCCTATATGAATGAACCAAGAAAGGAGTTCTCAAGCAACCAAGGTGAAAATTCTATGTCAACTAGTCTTGACCCAAATGTTAATACTCCTATGGGATCTAGGAATTTGATTCCAAAGCTGGATATGTGCAAGTTTGATGGCAAGGATCCTCTAACATGGATAAACCAAATGGATATTTTTTTTCAAGTACGTCAAGTTCCAAATGGACAAAAGGTGACAATGGCTTCCCTATATCTAGAACTAGATCATTTCATTTGGTATCATTGGCTTTGTACTAATTGAAGAAAGAAGTGTCTCACTATCTCATGATTATTTTGTATGGAGGAACTTTGAGCACAATATAGCAATAGTGTGACTAACAACTCCTTTAGTCATCTTGAAAAACTTCAACAAATAGGATCAATTAAGGATTATATTCAACAATTCCAAAATCTATCCTTAAGTGTGGATACAATTATAAAGGAGAACTTGAATGATTTATTCTTGGGTGGTCTCAAGGATCATATTCAACATGAGGTATGCATGGGCTAGTACAGGATCATGGGGGTCCAAGCTTGACCCTTAAGTGGCAATGAAAATTTAGAAAAATAGTGTTAGGCAACTTGACATAACAATTTGAATAAGTTATTAATACAATTTGTAAAATATGTAAGAATAGAATTTGTAGAAAATTGAATTTAGTTTCTAAGATACTATTCCTTTTTTGGAAAAAAGTAAATCGATTTGGAAAAAAATTGAAATTTCAATGTAGTAGTACTAAATATTTTAGGAAAAAATAAAAAGTAGTTGTATGTCTAACCAACCTAAGTACAAGCAAATTGTAATTTTTTATTTTTATGAGGAATCAGATTATGACCGCATTTTATATATTATAGGTAAACTTTTTACCGTGACCGGCAGTGCTGGCGGGACACACCAACCTGTACCACGGGAGCGCCGGAGAGTCGAACCCATGGTGGATTGTAATTTTTTTCAAGTAAATAATTATTTATGATTTTTTTTTGACATATTAAAACATGTTTGTCTGACCACCATAACTTGGTCAAAAATTTATGAAATTCGCCTTTTTTTATCCTATATTATAGGAAGCGTAGAATGTGACATCTTTCGAATTCAAACAATATGAAATTGTTTAAGAACAATAGATGTTCTTCAATTAGCCTATCAATAAGGACTTTAGTCAAAATGTTTGTGGAAAAGTAATAATAATTATCTATTTAATCCAAAATAAGGAATATCTTATAGTTTTGGAATGCTGAATTTTTTTTCAATAAACCCTTTTCATTTCATCAAATTGAGATAAAAAAAATGCATTGGCTACTTTTTTGTCATATCACCACTTTTTGGACCCCCCATGATCCTGCACTCACCCGCATGTTTAGTCCTATCTCTATAAATGAGTCTTTTATCTTAGCACATGGGGTAGAGGAGAAGTATTTTATTCCTAAGAAGCAAGGGACTAATGTGATAAGTGAGAAAGGATATTCAACACCTTCTCTTCCTCAACCTACTAGGTTGACTCCACAAAAAATTGAGGAGAAAAGAGAAAAAGGGTTTTGTTTCAATTGTGATAGAAAATATAATCAAGGACATAAATGTAGTGAAAATAAATTGTTCTATATTAAATTTCCAAGTGAGGAAGAGGATGAGGAACTTGTATTAGAGGATGAGGAATCACATGATTCCCAACCAATCATTTCTTGTCATGCACTCTTAGGTTTTAGTGCTCCACAAACTTTCAAGGTAGTGGGTTTCTTAGTGAAGTTGAAAATAACTATGTTGATCAACTCAAGAAGTGCTCATAATTTGATTAACAAAAAAATTGCTACTCATCTAAATTGTTTTATATATCTAGCTCAAGAGTTTCAAGTTTTGATTGTAGATGGTGGTATATTTATTTGCTCGAGGAAGTTTCATAGCATTAAATTATCCATGGGAGATCATCACCTTGATATCCCAATGTATGCGATATACATGGGGAAAACATGTTGATTATCTAGAATACTAAGAGGGGGGATGAATCAGTATTCCATAAAATCATTCAATTGTATACCATCCAATTATTAAAGCACATATAACTACAAACAAGAATGAATACATTGAAATGATCCTAACACCACAAAACAAATCAACACCAAATTTTTACATGGAAAATGAAAAATGGGAAAAAACATAGTGAAGATTAGCTCACAATATATTATATTCATATATAGTATATAAAAACACTTATTGCTAGGACTCACTATCCTTAAAAGGCTCACAACTAAAATACAAAATGATATGGATCACTATCAAAAGTATGAACTAATGGAATACACCTTCTTTGTGCATAGTTCACTTTCAATGAGGCTCTGAATATGAAGTACTTCCCTGCTTAGAAGTTGCATAAAAATTCTGCTTTGAACCTTAACTTCCACCACTATACACTGCTCACATTTGATAGAACATTTAATCTCACACATTCACTTATCTATCACACTTCTTCATAGACACTTCTTACTCCCTTTCAACTCCAAAATGTCTCATATATATATACAAGTAAATTTCATAAATCGGTTAGGTTGGCCTAATAAGATGTAAACAAACCAATCAAAAATAACTCTTGTAGGTACCACATAAGATTTAAAACATATTTTTTCCCATCTAATACTCAATTTCAAGTCAGCATAGATCTATAAAGGATTCAACTAAGATCTGCATTGTATAATTGATCTTATCAATACATATCATATATTAGGATAGCTAAGAATAAGACCTAATCACAAAAACTCCAAACCAATACATGCTTCCCAAAGTAAACACCTTCCATATCTGATTTTACTTTAGTTTCTCTTCACATTAGCATCACCAAGATTAGCATTAGAACTGTAGCATTAGAACATCCTTCTCAAGAAAATGCAAAGTCTCCCACACTAGTATACTAAACAGAGAAATGACTATAGTATACATAGTTGAACTCTATCATTGATAATTTTCTATACACAATAGAAAACTTCTCAATATCTTGAATATAGATGTATTAATGAGTCATACTAATTTGATTAAGAGAGTAGAGTCACATCTCTTCTTGTGGTGAAGTTTAGACCGAAAAACCAATGCACTAGACCATAACATTATCAACAAAGAAAACTTAACCTAACCTCTAATAGATCAGCTTCTAATATAGATGGTAATGTATACCAAATATGCTTCCCACAATGTTGACATCAATAACAACACTCGATCATCCAAATCAACTAACATATACACTTCATGCTCATGTTGCTAGGCTCCTAAACCTCCAACAATCTCCCCCTTTGGAATTGATGACAACATGCATGTTAAAAATATTTTTATCCTAATATAAAACAATTGAATGCTTCCTATTTCAAAGTTAATGCTCCCCCTTACAAAAAATTTTTTGACAAAAAAATTGTTTTTCTTCTTACTATCTATCTCTTCCCCTTTTGATGTCAATGGAAAAGGTCATGTAGGCATCCAATATATTTCCCTTGAATAAGTGTATGCATTAAAAGTTAATGAAAAGAAAGAAAATGTTAACCTAAAGAAGAAGATCCTTTGAGGTTCTTTAGGATATCCTGCCATGTACCTTTGCATTCTTCTCACAATCCTTTTGAACTTGCAAGAGTCTTATATAGTATTTCAAGCTTTGTTAAAGACTATATACCTTCTTCCATAGTGTTGGGATTGGGATTTAATTTTGATAGACTTCCAACACTATCAAGGGCATTGGATATAGGAATGTGCTTAATTTTTACCAAATATTTAAGTGCCACATACTGCTTGATCACTTCTCTTCTATGTTTCTATAGGAAAAATAATTTTTCCTATAGTTGCATAATGTAGGACCATCTCTGATTGTCCCTATTATTTTCCAAGCTATAAACATTTGCTTTAGTGCTCAACCAAATTTCATTCTTCATTGTTTCCATTTTCCCATTTAATTTCATATTAAATAAATTCAACTAGAAAGATACTAACTCTTGAGCTTCTTTTTCACAATCCTAAACATCCTAAATAATTCCATCAAAACTCTATGGTGTGCATTTACACATTTATTCTTGATGTCTTCTAGATTTTCTTTTGCACATCTTGGTTCTAACCCATTTCATATTTTCTCTTCCAATCCAGAGATGTATACTTTTAGTGAGTCAATCATACTCCTAAGATTTTCGAAGGTGGATATAGATGAATTAAAGCTAGCATTAAGAATCACTTCCTATAACTCCTTTAATGCTTCATCTAGGTCTTGAATGTTTGTGCTTTCATGCTCATGTTGGGATATCTCAAATTGACTTCTTTCTTGTTCTATGATTTCTTGTTCTACATCTATTTTATTAGGGTTCTTGGGGCTTTCTAGAAGCACTTTTACATAATGATCAACTTCTTCCTTAGTTACCTCATAATCCAACACAAAAATCCACACAATTCTAGATACAACTATTTCCATGTAACAAAAATTTGTAGGGACAATGAAATTGATGTCTCCAAAGTATTTTTCCACCATACTTTTTGGAATTCTTGTTCTATTATTCATCTTCATATGAAACGTTCCAAATAATGTTGGAAGATTAGTTTCTTGAGCATC
>VDFB02075321.1:47204484-47480808 GCA_007258455.2 Sequoia sempervirens | reverse complement strand
GAGTTACGGACTTTTATTTGGGATGGTAAAATGAGCTTCATTTGATATACTGTTGGAGTATGCACCAAGCAATAGAACGGAACTTCTGTTTATCTTTTAATTCTGCATGTAGTGAACAATGTCATTTTTAATATTTTATTGAAAAGGAGAAAGCGTGAGACATAAGTTTTATTGTTGCCGGATTTGAATTCTCCTGCTTTAAATATATTTTTGCTGGGAATTTGTAGCTATTTTAGATGTCAGAAGCGTTTGACTACGTTCCGAGATCGGTGTTATCGGTCTTCTTTCAAGGAAGTGGCAAATTGCATTTTAACGGTTGAATGTGATTATAATTTATAGGGAAGGGGCAATACCGCGTGAGCGTGACTTAGTTTCGGCGAGGTTCGCTTTATTGGGATTTACAATCATTATTTCTGTCGTTGACAAAACAACTGTATCCATTAAAGATATTAAAATATGTTGAAGCATTTTTTGAAATATTAATATTTTATTTAAATATAATATATAAAATAATAAATATTTTAATTCATATTATTTAATTAATAAATTTGTATGAGAAATATTATTTAATTATATATAAAGTATTATTTTATTATATATAGAGAAAATCAGATATTAGAATTTAATTTATAGTTTGAGAATAGATAAAAATGAAGCTCAATTTTAATAATAATAAATAATATCAAATAATAAACTTCAATTTTTCACCTTCTTCAATATGAATATCTTAATTAATAAATTTTAGATGTAAAATTTACCAAAATAAATCTTTCATTTCCTTTTTCACATTTAATGACAATACTATACTAGAAATTTCAACAAAACAAAACTTCCTCTCATACCTATGGATTTACACAATAACATCTACAAGTGCTTTATTTCTTTTACTACAACACCATTTGGATGGATAAGGCACAATCTTTTGAAGATCTTGAGAAATTATAGAATGACTCATGATTGATATGGGCTGGAGACAGAGATTAATATGGAATCACTTGAAGAATGTGACATATGTGCCTTTCTCTACAACACTCATATGACTTAACACCTATATGCCTTTGTCAATGCCGCACATAGGAAAATAATGCACCATTCATCTCCTAGATAAAAGCATGGTCAAGAAACAACCCTTCAGACATGCCTTGTCTATGTGCCCATTAAAGTTCACACAGGCTTTCACCATCTTCTTCCTACACAAATATACTTTTCTATTCATGCCTTATCCCATAATCCTCATTTATGTCTTGAAGATACAAGCCACATTGTATTCTCTTTACCTTCTAGATTTGTTGGAATAAATCAATAATTGAATTTTGCAAGTAGGAAGAGTTTGCATAGTGTGTAGGTGGAAAAATAGGGTTCATCAAAATGAATTGATTACAACGATAAACCAATAGGTTTTTCCTCCTAAACATGCATTTTTTTGTATGATATGATGCAAATAACAATCAGAAAACAATCCTAATTGTTATAGCAACAATAAGGGGAGTTTTGGAAGGCTGAAATGATGTGTACCTTAGAGAAAACTTGCTATTTTTAGGCCAAAAAGGATTCATTCACCTTTATTGGCAAATGGGACCCTGTTAGGGTTTCTAAAAACTAAGATCTAGGTTATATTGCTCAATATTTGCACTATCAACTCCTTGGTGCTCAGCTTTTGAAAAGCTGAAAAAAATTATGTAGTCTTGTTTTCGTGTTCTTGCAATATGAGTGATAAATTTTGCAAGTTGACAACTTTGACAATTTTGCTTCAATCTAGTTCTCCACTTGATCTTCAAACTATGAACCTACAAATACACATCAAGGGGAAGAAAAAATTGTTGATTGTTAGAGGATAGGGGTTTTCCTCAATCATACTCCTTTTAGGTAATTAAACCTTGTGATAAAATAATTTAATGGAAGCATGAAACATGAAATATGCAAATGATAATACCTTGGAAGATGTCTTGGAATGTAAATATGCAAACTAACATGAAGTGGCCATGTAGAATGTAGATCTTGATCTTGAATTAGATGTCAAATAATGCTCAAAAATAGATCTTAAATGCTAGATCAACACACATTAGCTCAACCACATGCTTGATGCACTATGCCTTTGACATGATGATATGACCTTGAATTGCTGTAATAAACTCTTCAATGATTTTCTCTTGAATGCCTTTGAAATTCTCTATAATGCTCTTGTGAGAGATTTCTTGATCTTATTAAAGTCTTCTAGGATTACTTAGATGAAACTATGTGAATTAACCTTATATTTATGCTAAATCTAAGGATTAATCCCAAAATTCAAATCAACCAAGCTGACATCAGATCTAGAATTGAAAATCATTTGGAAGTTGCTACACAACATGTCTTCCCATTCCTAAAAGGAATATGAGGGGATGAGGATGATGTGTGATGTCTTTGAAGTATTCTCAAATATTTCCACATCGATCATGAAATTTGATGCACTCAAAACAGTCGTTCTAGTCCACATTGCTAAATAGGACAATCCAAAATATAATAGAGATGAATGTAGAACACAATAAAAAGACAAATATATCTCCTCTAAAGAAAAATAAGCCTCCTCAAACTTCTATCCAAAAATATTTGTACTCATGCCAAATTGTGAAGAATGATCATGTAGAGAAAGAACAAGAGGGTCAAAGTGTTCCATCACAATGACTTAAGAATAATCATCTCTATCAAGAAAAATATGTATATAATAAAATGTGTCTCCCAATTATAAAATATGGGATTCAATAGTTAAAGAAAGAGTATCAATCAATTATGCATCCCATGTAGCCATGTCTAGAAGAAGTTGTATATCATGCTACACTAAATTACAAGAATCATGAAATGCAATAGTAGATGGAGGTAATGGAATGCAAGGCTCAAGAATAAGAGCTAATGTGAGAATTTCCAAGTTCAAGTAGCCAAAATTCTCTTAAAAATCATGGTCCATAGTAGAAGGTCAATCAACATCCAAAGGATCAAAGAGATAATTAGAATAAAAATTTATAAATTTTTATAAGATTCCTGATCAACCATACCAATAGAAATAATCATTCTACTCTGTAGGTATCTAATGATAACTAAATTAGGAGTGAATTCCACAATCCTCCCTACTACGCCCTTAATATTAGTGTACATCGGGTTATGAATAGTTAGCTTGTGGCTATCTGAAATCTTAATTAAGTCATGTTAGCATTATTATATTATTATTTAGTTGTTTAGGCCAGCCTAGGGATTATATAGGGTTATCTAAGTCAACTTAGGTGATATCCTAGGCATAAATAGGTATAAATAGGAGGTTGTGAGTCTTATTTCATCATCATTTGTGAATTGTGTTTTCATTGGAGATATTTGGAGGTTTTCCCCTTAGAGTGGCTTGTTATTAAGTGATAGTTATTCCTCAAGTATTTGCAGCATCAGCTGTATCATCTTCTTCTATTGTGCAAGTTACTCCATTACAAGTGGTACTAGAGCACATGATCTTGCCACCGTAGAGGCAAGGTGTCTTCTTAATATTGGATGTCATTTTTGAAGGAACATATTTTTTCAGATTTTGGAGAATTTTTTTTAATTTTTAAACGGTTTTTGAAGAAAATATTAAAGAAGGGAAACTCCACATATTAGATGAATTGGAGCATAATTGAGTGAATTATTGTAGAATTAGGGTTTCAAGACAATTTATATGGAAGTTTCATATCTCTCACATCCTATCGAATTGGAGTTTGATTTTTATTTAGTTTTTAAAGAAATAATGGAGGAGACTATTGTCCATTTTTTAGAGAAATTGAAGCATAAATAAGTGAGTTATTACAAAATTAGGGTTTCCAATAAATTCATTCTCAAGGCTATGATTCTACTAATTTCTTTGAGGTTTTTTTTGGGTTAGGGTATCTCGTCCCTAGTAAGTTACAATAATTTTTTTATAGAAATTAAGTTTCATTTGTGTGATTTATTGCAAAATTATTGGTTTCCATCATGACGGGTCCTTCAACAAGGTGCAAAAAGAATGTTGTCACACTGAGGAAAACCTGTAATAAGGATGAGGTAACAATAGAGGATATTAGTCCCAATGAGGAAACTAGTAAGGTGAAGGAAGACATTTCCTCAATGAAAATGGATATGTGTGACCTAATAGGATATATCAAACATATGAAGCATTCTAAGTGCCTATATGAATGAACCAAGAAAGGAGTTCTCAAGCAACCAAGGTGAAAATTCTATGTCAACTAGTCTTAACCCAAATGTTAATACTCCTGTGGGATCTAGGAATTTGATTCCAAAGCTAGATATGTGCAAGTTTGATGGCAAGGATCCTCTAACATGGATAAACCAAATGGATATTTTTTTTCAACTACATCAAGTCCCAAATGGACAAAAGGTCACAATGGCTTCCCTATATCTAGAACTAGATCAATTCATTTGGTATCATTGGCCTTGTACTAATTGAAGAAATAAGTGTCTCACTATCTCATGATTATTTTTTATGGAGGAACTTTGAGCACAATATAGCAATAGTGTGACTAACAACTCCTTTAGTCATCTTGAAAAACTTTAACAAATAGGATCAATTAAGGATTATATTCAGCAATTCCAAAATCTATCCTCAAGTGTGGATACAATTATAGAGGAGAACTTGAATGATTTATTCTTGAGTGGTCTCAAGGATCATATTCAACATGCAGTATGCATGAGTTAGTGCAGGATCATGGGGGTCCAAACTTGACCCTTAAGTGGCAATGAAAATTTAGAAAAATAGTGTTAGGCAACTTGACATAACAATTTGAATAAGTTATTAACATAATTTGTAAAATATGTAAGAATAGAATTTGTAGAAAATTGAATTTTGTTTCTAAGATACTATTCCTTTTTTGGAAAAAAGTAAATTGATTTGGAAAAAAATTGAAATTTCAATGTAGTAGTACTAAATCTTTACTAAATATTTTAGGAAAAAATAAAAAGTAGGTGTATGTCTAACCAACCTAAGTACAAGCAAATTGTAATTCACTTTTATTTATCCTATATTATAGGAAGCGTAGAATGTGACATCTTTCAAATTCAAAAAATATGAAATTGTTTAAGAATAATAGATGTTCTTCAATTAGCCTATCAATAAGGAATTTAGTCGAAATGTTTGTAGAAAAGTAATAATAATTATCTATTTAATCCAAAATAAGGAATATCTTATAGTTTTGGAATGCTGATTTTTTTTTTTCAATAAACCCTTTTCATTTCATCAAATTGGGATAAAAAAATGCATTGGCTACTTTTTGTCATATCACCACTTTTTGGACCCCATGATCCTACTGTGACCATGTTTAGTCCTATCTCTATAAATGAGTCTTTATCTTTATGGGGTAGAGAGTATTTTATTCCTAAGAAGCAAGGTACTAATGTGATAAGTGAGAAAGGATATTCAACACCTTCTCTTCCTCAACCTACTAGGTTGACTCCACAAAAAATTGAGGAGAAAAGAGAAAAAGGGCTGTGTTTCAATTGTGATAGAAATATAATCAAGGACATAAATGTAGTGAAAATAAATTGTTCTATATTAAATTTCCAAGTGAGGAAGAGGATGAGGAACTCATATTAGAGGATGAGGAATCACATGATTCCCAACCAATCATTTCTTGTCATGCACTCTCAGGTTTTAGTGCTCCACAAACTTTCAAGGTAGTGGGTTTCTTATTGAAGTTAGAAATGCTATGTTGATCAACTCAAGAAGTGCTCATAATTTGATTAACAAAAAAATTGCTACTCATCTAAATTGTTTTATATATCTAGCTCAAGAGTTTCAGATTTTGATTGTAGATGGTAGTATAGTTATTTTCTCAAGGAAGTTTCATAGCATTAAATTATCCATGGGAGATCATCACCTTGATATCCCAATGTATGCGATATACATGGGAAAACATGTTGATTATCTGGAATATTGAGAGGGGTGAATCAGTATTCCATAAAATCATTCAACTATGGGAGAACCATCTAGAAGCTCAGATAGCTGAGATTACTGCTCAGCTACAGCCATTTGGGAGAACCGAAGCCAAAAATGTTTTCTATTGGTTTCGAAATGCAAATACCCGAGACAAACGCAAGAAAGAACAATCACAAACCAGAAGTATGTGATTTTCTTACCGATTTAGTTTTTATATATTATTACAGAAAATTATATTTAATAAAATGTCATGCCATATAAATTGGATACGGTTTAAATAATGCTGGTTAAAATAATTGTTTTTTTCTGTGGAATTAGGTTTTATATACATAATACATATATATAAAATCTGTACAGTTAACTCTTATCTGACGATAAATCACTGAATATGATCTAGAAGATTAAAAACTAGGCCCAGGTTAGGGTAATCAGTTTGAAAAGATGATCCTGTGGCTTTAAATTTTATACAAAATATTATTTGTTTAGACTTCTTTTTTCTAAATTATCCCGTTGACATAGAAATATATTTTGCAGCTCTTGAAACCCCTGCACAGTCAAACAACCTGGATGACAAGATTTCTGTAGAGGTAAGTAAAATAATTTCTTTAACAATTTTTCTTAGTTGATTAGAAAATCATTGCATTATAAAACCTATCTATATTAACTCATAACTTTACCAATTCATGTCCAGGAGGAACAAGTAGTGGTGGAGACAACATTGGTATTATTTCCTCTGCATCCTGACAGAGGAGGTTTATTATAGACCAGGAAACAACACGCATCTTTTGTACTAGGTTTTTATGAGAGGAGAACACTAATATTATCTGTAGTTGCAAGATTAGCCTTTGTAAATGCATATCTACTGCTATTCTGTCATGATCATTGGCTTATTTTACTGTAATGGTTGAAAAAATACCATTGATCTCAAGTAATGAAATAGTTTGTTCTACAGAGAGTTACAGACTTTTATTTGGGATGGTAAAATGAGCTTCACTTGACATACTGTTTGAGTATGCACCAAGCAATAGAACGGAACTTCTGTTTATCTTTTAATTCTGCATGTAGTGAACAATGTCATTTTTAATATTTTATTGAAAAGGAGAAAGCGTGAGACATAAGTTTTATTGTTGCCGGATTTGAATTTTCCTGCTTTAAATATATTTTGCTGGGAATTTGTAGCTATTTTAGATGTCAGAAGCGTTTGACTACGTTCCGAGATCAGTGTTACCGGTCTTCTTTCCAGGAACTGGCAAATTGCATTTTAACGGTCGAATGTGATTATAATTTATAGGGAAGGGGCAATACCGCGTGAGCGTGACTTAGTTTCGGTGAGGTTCGCTTTATTGGGATTTACAATCATTATTTATGTCGTTGACAAAACAACTGTATCCATTAAAGATATTAAAATATGTTGAAGCGTTTTTTGAAATATTAATATTTTATTTAAATATAATATATAAAATAATAAATATTTTAATTCATATTATTTAATTAAAAAATTTGTATGAGAAATATTATTTAATTATATATAAAGTATTATTTTATTATATATAGAGAAAATCAGATATTAGAATTTAATTTATAGTTTGAGAATAGATAAAAATGAAGCTCAATTTTAATAATAATAATAATAAATAATATCAAATAATAAACTTCAATTTTTCACCTTCTTCAATTTGAATGTCTTAATTAATAAATTTTAGATGTAAAATTTACCAAAATAAATCTTTCATTTCCTTTTTCACATTTAATGGCAATACTATACTAGAAATTTCAACAAAACAAAACTTCCTCTCATACCTATGGATTTACACAATAACATCTACAAGTGCTTTATTTCTTTTACTACAACATCATTTGGATGGATAAGGCACAATCTTTTGAAGATCTTGAGAAATTACAAAATGACTCATGATTGATATGGGATGGATACAGAGATTAATATGGAATCACTTGAAGAATGTGACATATGTGCCTTTCTCTACAACACTCATATGACTTAACACCTATGCACCTTTGTCAATGCCGCACATAGAAAAAGAATGCACCATTCATCTCCTAGATAAAAGCATGGTCAAGAAACAACCCTTCAGACATGCCTTGTCTATGTGCCCATTAAAGTTCACACAAGCTTTCACCATCTTCTTCCTACACAAATATATTTTTCTATTCATGCCTTATCCCATAATCCTCATTTATGTCTTGAAGATACAAGCCACATTCTATTCTCTTTACCTTCTAGATTTGTTGGAATAAGTCAATAATTGAATTTTTCAAGTAGGAAGAGTTTGCATAGTGTGTAGGTGGAAAAATAGGGTTCATCATAATGAATTGATCACAATGATAAACCAGTAGGCTTTTCCTCCTAAACATGCAATTTTTTGTATGATATGATGCAAATAACAATTAGAAAACAATCCTAATTGTTATAGCAACAATAAGGGGAGTTTTGGAAGGCTGAAATGATGTGTACCTTAAATAAAACTTATTGTTTTTAGGCCAAAAAGGATTCATTCACCTTTACTGGCAAATGGGACCCTGTTAGGGTTTCTAAAAACTAAGATCTAGGTTCTATTGCTCAATATTTGCACTATCAACTCCTTGGTGCTCATCTTCTGAAAAGCTAAAACAAATTTTGTAGTCTTGTTTTCGTGTTCTTGCAATATGAGTGATAAATTTTGCAAGTTGACAACTTTGACAATTTTGCTTCAATCTAGTTCTCCACTTGATCTTCAAACTATGAACCTACAAATACAGATCAAGGGGAAGAAAAACTTGTTGATTGTTAGAGGATAGGGGTTTTCCTAAATCATACTCCTTTTAGGTAATTAAACCTTGTGATAAAATAATTTAATGGAAGCATGAAACATGAAATATGCAAATGATAATACCTTGGAAGATGTCTTGGAATGTAAATATGCAAACTAACATGAAGTGGCCATGTAGAATGTAGATCTTGATCTTGAATTAGATGTCAAACAATGCTCAAAAATAGATCTTAAATGCTAGATCAACACACATTAGCTCAACCACATGCTTGATGCACTATGCCTTTGACATGATGATATGACCTTGAATTGTTGCAATAAACTCTTCAACAATTTTCTCTTGAATGCCTTTGAAATTCTCTATAATGCTCTTGTGAGAGATTGCTTGATCTCATTAAAGTCTTCTAGGATTGCTTAGATGAAACTATGTGAATTAACCTTATATTTATACTAAATCTAAGGATTAATCCCGAAATTCAAATCAACCAAGCCGACATCAGATCTAGAATTGAAAATCATTTGGAAGATGTTGCACAACATGTCTTCCCATTCCTAAAAGGAATATGAGGGGATGAGGATGATGTGTGATGTCTTTGAACTATTCTCAAATATTTTCACATCGATCATGAAATTTGATGCACTCAAAACAAACGTTCTAGTCCACATTGCTAAAGAGGACAATCCAAAATATAATAGAGATGAATGTAGAACACAATAAAAAGACAAATATATCTCCTCTGAAGAAAAATAAGCCTCCTCAAACTTCTATCCAAAAATATTTGTACTCATGCCAAATTGTGAAGAATGATCATATAGAGAAAGAACAAGAGGGTCAAAGTGTTCCATCACAATGACTTAAGAATAATCATCTCTATCAAGAAAAATATGTATATAATAAAATGTGTCTCCCAATTATAAAATATGGGATTCAATAGTTAAAGAAAGAGTATCAATCAATTATGCATCCCATGTAGCCATGTCTAGAAAAAGTTGTATATCATGCGACACTAAATTACAAGAATCATGAAATGCAATAGTAGATGGAGGTAATAGAATGTAAGGCTCAAGAATAAGAGCTAATGTGATAATTTCCAAGTTCAAGTAGCCAAAATTCTCTTAAAAATCATGGTCCATAGTAGAAGTTCGATCAACATCCAAAGGATCTAAGAGATAATTAGAATAAAAATTTATAAATTTTTATAAGATTCCTGATCAACCATACCAATAGAAATAATCACTCTACTCTCTAGGTATCTAATGATAACTAAATTAGGAGTGAATTGCACAATCCTCCCTACTACACCCTTAATATTAGTGTACATCGGGTTATGAATAGTTAGCTTGTGGCTATCTTAAATCTTAATTAAGTCATGTTAGCATTATTATATTATTATTTAGTTGTTTAGGCCAACCTAGGGATTATATAGGGTTATGTAAGTCAACTTGGGTGATATCCTAGGCATAAATAGGTATAAATAGGAGGTTGTGAGTCTTATTTCATCATCATTTGTGAATTGTGTTTTCATTGGAGATATTTGGAGGTTTTCCCCCTTGAAGTGGCTTGTTATTCTTAGTTATTCTCAAGTATTTGCAACATATTTCATATCATCTTCTTCTATTGTGCAAGTTAATCCATTACAAGTGGTACTAGAGCACATGATCTTGCCACCGTAGAGGCAAGGTGTCTTCTTAATATTGGATGTCATTTTCGAAGGCACATATTTTTTCAGATTTTGGAGAATTTTTTTAATTTTTAAAGGGTTTTTGAAGAAAATATTAAAGAAGGGAAATTCCACATCTTAGATGAATTGGAGCATAATTGAGTGAATTTTTTCATAATTAGGGTTTCAAGACAATTTATATGGAAGTTGCATATCTCTCACATCCTATCGAATTGGAGTTTTATTTTTATTGAATTTTTTAAGAAATAATGGAGGAGACTATTGTCCATGTTTTAGAGAAATTGAAGCATAAATAAGTGAGTTATTACAAAATTAGGGTTTCCAATAAATTCATTCTCAAGGCTATGATTCTACTAATTTCTTTGAGGCTTTTTTTGGGTTAGGGTATCTTGTCCCTAGTAAGTTACAATAATTTTTTTAGAGAAATTAAGTTTCATTTGTGTGATTTATTGCAAAATTATTGGTTTCCATCATGACGGGTCCTTCAACAAGGGGCAAAAATAATGTTGTCACATTGAGGAAAACCTCTAATAAGGATGAGGTAACAATAGAGGATATTAGTCCCAATGAGGAAACTAGTAAGGTGAAGGAAGACATGTCCTCAATGAAAATGGATATGTGTGACCTAAGAGGAGATATCGAACATACGAAGCATGCTAAGTGCCTATATGAATGAACCAAGAAAGGAGTTCTCAAGCAACCAAGGTGAAAATTCTATGTCAACTAGTCTTGACCCAAATGTTAATACTCCTATGGGATCTAGGAATTTGATTCCAAAGCTGGATATGTGCAAGTTTGATGGCAAGGATCCTCTAACATGGATAAACCAAATGGATATTTTTTTTCAAGTACGTCAAGTTCCAAATGGACAAAAGGTGACAATGGCTTCCCTATATCTAGAACTAGATCATTTCATTTGGTATCATTGGCTTTGTACTAATTGAAGAAAGAAGTGTCTCACTATCTCATGATTATTTTGTATGGAGGAACTTTGAGCACAATATAGCAATAGTGTGACTAACAACTCCTTTAGTCATCTTGAAAAACTTCAACAAATAGGATCAATTAAGGATTATATTCAACAATTCCAAAATCTATCCTTAAGTGTGGATACAATTATAAAGGAGAACTTGAATGATTTATTCTTGGGTGGTCTCAAGGATCATATTCAACATGAGGTATGCATGGGCTAGTACAGGATCATGGGGGTCCAAGCTTGACCCTTAAGTGGCAATGAAAATTTAGAAAAATAGTGTTAGGCAACTTGACATAACAATTTGAATAAGTTATTAATACAATTTGTAAAATATGTAAGAATAGAATTTGTAGAAAATTGAATTTAGTTTCTAAGATACTATTCCTTTTTTGGAAAAAAGTAAATCGATTTGGAAAAAAATTGAAATTTCAATGTAGTAGTACTAAATATTTTAGGAAAAAATAAAAAGTAGTTGTATGTCTAACCAACCTAAGTACAAGCAAATTGTAATTTTTTTCAAGTAAATAATTATTTATGATTTTTTTTTGACATATTAAAACATGTTTGTCTGACCACCATAACTTGGTCAAAAATTTATGAAATTCGCCTTTTTTTATCCTATATTATAGGAAGCGTAGAATGTGACATCTTTCGAATTCAAACAATATGAAATTGTTTAAGAACAATAGATGTTCTTCAATTAGCCTATCAATAAGGACTTTAGTCAAAATGTTTGTGGAAAAGTAATAATAATTATCTATTTAATCCAAAATAAGGAATATCTTATAGTTTTGGAATGCTGAATTTTTTTTCAATAAACCCTTTTCATTTCATCAAATTGAGATAAAAAAAATGCATTGGCTACTTTTTTGTCATATCACCACTTTTTGGACCCCCCATGATCCTGCACTCACCCGCATGTTTAGTCCTATCTCTATAAATGAGTCTTTTATCTTAGCACATGGGGTAGAGGAGAAGTATTTTATTCCTAAGAAGCAAGGGACTAATGTGATAAGTGAGAAAGGATATTCAACACCTTCTCTTCCTCAACCTACTAGGTTGACTCCACAAAAAATTGAGGAGAAAAGAGAAAAAGGGTTTTGTTTCAATTGTGATAGAAAATATAATCAAGGACATAAATGTAGTGAAAATAAATTGTTCTATATTAAATTTCCAAGTGAGGAAGAGGATGAGGAACTTGTATTAGAGGATGAGGAATCACATGATTCCCAACCAATCATTTCTTGTCATGCACTCTTAGGTTTTAGTGCTCCACAAACTTTCAAGGTAGTGGGTTTCTTAGTGAAGTTGAAAATAACTATGTTGATCAACTCAAGAAGTGCTCATAATTTGATTAACAAAAAAATTGCTACTCATCTAAATTGTTTTATATATCTAGCTCAAGAGTTTCAAGTTTTGATTGTAGATGGTGGTATATTTATTTGCTCGAGGAAGTTTCATAGCATTAAATTATCCATGGGAGATCATCACCTTGATATCCCAATGTATGCGATATACATGGGGAAAACATGTTGATTATCTAGAATACTAAGAGGGGGGATGAATCAGTATTCCATAAAATCATTCAATTGTATACCATCCAATTATTAAAGCACATATAACTACAAACAAGAATGAATACATTGAAATGATCCTAACACCACAAAACAAATCAACACCAAATTTTTACATGGAAAATGAAAAATGGGAAAAAACATAGTGAAGATTAGCTCACAATATATTATATTCATATATAGTATATAAAAACACTTATTGCTAGGACTCACTATCCTTAAAAGGCTCACAACTAAAATACAAAATGATATGGATCACTATCAAAAGTATGAACTAATGGAATACACCTTCTTTGTGCATAGTTCACTTTCAATGAGGCTCTGAATATGAAGTACTTCCCTGCTTAGAAGTTGCATAAAAATTCTGCTTTGAACCTTAACTTCCACCACTATACACTGCTCACATTTGATAGAACATTTAATCTCACACATTCACTTATCTATCACACTTCTTCATAGACACTTCTTACTCCCTTTCAACTCCAAAATGTCTCATATATATATACAAGTAAATTTCATAAATCGGTTAGGTTGGCCTAATAAGATGTAAACAAACCAATCAAAAATAACTCTTGTAGGTACCACATAAGATTTAAAACATATTTTTTCCCATCTAATACTCAATTTCAAGTCAGCATAGATCTATAAAGGATTCAACTAAGATCTGCATTGTATAATTGATCTTATCAATACATATCATATATTAGGATAGCTAAGAATAAGACCTAATCACAAAAACTCCAAACCAATACATGCTTCCCAAAGTAAACACCTTCCATATCTGATTTTACTTTAGTTTCTCTTCACATTAGCATCACCAAGATTAGCATTAGAACTGTAGCATTAGAACATCCTTCTCAAGAAAATGCAAAGTCTCCCACACTAGTATACTAAACAGAGAAATGACTATAGTATACATAGTTGAACTCTATCATTGATAATTTTCTATACACAATAGAAAACTTCTCAATATCTTGAATATAGATGTATTAATGAGTCATACTAATTTGATTAAGAGAGTAGAGTCACATCTCTTCTTGTGGTGAAGTTTAGACCGAAAAACCAATGCACTAGACCATAACATTATCAACAAAGAAAACTTAACCTAACCTCTAATAGATCAGCTTCTAATATAGATGGTAATGTATACCAAATATGCTTCCCACAATGTTGACATCAATAACAACACTCGATCATCCAAATCAACTAACATATACACTTCATGCTCATGTTGCTAGGCTCCTAAACCTCCAACAATCTCCCCCTTTGGAATTGATGACAACATGCATGTTAAAAATATTTTTATCCTAATATAAAACAATTGAATGCTTCCTATTTCAAAGTTAATGCTCCCCCTTACAAAAAATTTTTTGACAAAAAAATTGTTTTTCTTCTTACTATCTATCTCTTCCCCTTTTGATGTCAATGGAAAAGGTCATGTAGGCATCCAATATATTTCCCTTGAATAAGTGTATGCATTAAAAGTTAATGAAAAGAAAGAAAATGTTAACCTAAAGAAGAAGATCCTTTGAGGTTCTTTAGGATATCCTGCCATGTACCTTTGCATTCTTCTCACAATCCTTTTGAACTTGCAAGAGTCTTATATAGTATTTCAAGCTTTGTTAAAGACTATATACCTTCTTCCATAGTGTTGGGATTGGGATTTAATTTTGATAGACTTCCAACACTATCAAGGGCATTGGATATAGGAATGTGCTTAATTTTTACCAAATATTTAAGTGCCACATACTGCTTGATCACTTCTCTTCTATGTTTCTATAGGAAAAATAATTTTTCCTATAGTTGCATAATGTAGGACCATCTCTGATTGTCCCTATTATTTTCCAAGCTATAAACATTTGCTTTAGTGCTCAACCAAATTTCATTCTTCATTGTTTCCATTTTCCCATTTAATTTCATATTAAATAAATTCAACTAGAAAGATACTAACTCTTGAGCTTCTTTTTCACAATCCTAAACATCCTAAATAATTCCATCAAAACTCTATGGTGTGCATTTACACATTTATTCTTGATGTCTTCTAGATTTTCTTTTGCACATCTTGGTTCTAACCCATTTCATATTTTCTCTTCCAATCCAGAGATGTATACTTTTAGTGAGTCAATCATACTCCTAAGATTTTCGAAGGTGGATATAGATGAATTAAAGCTAGCATTAAGAATCACTTCCTATAACTCCTTTAATGCTTCATCTAGGTCTTGAATGTTTGTGCTTTCATGCTCATGTTGGGATATCTCAAATTGACTTCTTTCTTGTTCTATGATTTCTTGTTCTACATCTATTTTATTAGGGTTCTTGGGGCTTTCTAGAAGCACTTTTACATAATGATCAACTTCTTCCTTAGTTACCTCATAATCCAACACAAAAATCCACACAATTCTAGATACAACTATTTCCATGTAACAAAAATTTGTAGGGACAATGAAATTGATGTCTCCAAAGTATTTTTCCACCATACTTTTTGGAATTCTTGTTCTATTATTCATCTTCATATGAAACGTTCCAAATAATGTTGGAAGATTAGTTTCTTGAGCATCTGAACTATTGAGTTTGTTATGAAATTCCTTATTTAGTGTGCTATTGGTTCTATGTTTTTCCATTCAACCTTTCCAATTATCAATAACTCCTTTATAAAGAAAAATATTAAGAAATTTGTTAAAGTTTCATACCAGAATGTACTCTTATTATTCTTCTTGATTTCTTTCATATTCTTCAATAGGTGTTGTCAAAGTAGCTCACAAGGATCATAGTCCATAACATTCTTAAACATATCAAAATGCAATGTATGCAAGAACAGTAGAAACAATGTACTCATTACTTGGTAAGAAAATTTTATGTCGAATAATCATCTTCATATTGAATTACTGTATCTTCAATTATACTGAAGACAATTTCTTTTCATTCGAGAGTCACATCAATGATGTCTATTTTCTCTTGATCATTGATAGTATTTCATCTCAGAACTAGTCTAGAGAACCACAACCTAGTCACATCCCTTATAGCTTCTCTGGTTATCAAGTGTGCACCATCAATCCAAATAGATTCACCATGAATCCTACTTAATTCCATTTTTATGTACTTGTCAAATTCAAACAAGGGGAATTTCCTCCATACATCCAGTTTATTTTCAACTAAAATTTATAAGCATTATAATTTTCTTCCAATTCATTCTTCCACAAAATACTTAATCCAATTGGTGACATTTCCCCAATTTTTCCATAAATGTATACAAAAATGTCTTTAGTAGGTAATACTTTAACGAGAATGCCAAAAAATGCACCCATTGAATCTTTTGACAAATTATTTAGAGAATAATTCTTTAATTTGATTTTCAATTTGTTTGAAGCACTCACTACCTTCAAAACGTTGATTGCATTAAAATGAAAATTATAGAAATTTTTTTTTTAAGTAGAATATCTCTATAATTTTCTCTAGAAAAGAATAGGGTTTTGATGTTCAACTTCCAAATCATGCCTTGAGTCCACTTCCTCTTCTTCAATTTACATTTCCTCTTTCTTTCCCATGAAAACCAAATCTTGAATTTTTGTTGTATGGAAATGCTCTAGTTTCTTCAAGCTTCCTCTTCACCCTTCTCCTCTTTCACAATTTTTTTTTCATCGAATGTGTTTTCCTTAAAATATTTGAATTTTTTTTTATTTCATCTCAAAAGCTTCTACAATAAATGCTTTAGATATCAAGTAGATGACCTTGAAATCAATGTATACTTCCATCCTTTCAAATTTTTTGAAATTCATTCTTCACACATGTGTGTCTGAAAATTCCTTTTGTGTGGGATCTTAAATTCGTAACCTTAAAAAATGATAAGACATCATATATGGAACAGGGGTTTATTAAATTTTTTGATTATTGCTCCGCCTTAGCCATTGCATGGAATAATTTTTGACAAGAGTATCTACACTAGAGGATGGCATAGATTAAATTGATGATTTTTATTTTCCTTTCTTTTCAGATTCTCCTTCCTTTCTCCAAATCCTTTCCATTTCCTTCTTAACTTCTATCGATTGAATCTTGATGGCTAGTTCATATCTCTTTTCTTGATAGTCATTTTTCATACTTCTACTTTTGTAGTCTCTGGTAAAGTTTCTTGATTTGTTGCAATCATAACAAAATAATTCTTCGATCTAAATTGTCTTTTACTCAATCTAAATTCACATTGGTTAGCCTTGTGTCCAAATAAATTGTAGTGATAACAATAGCCTTTAAATGAATAAAATTTTCTATTCAAATTTTGACTTCTACATTCCATAACTTTCTGTCCAATCCTCTTGCATTTAAAACATTGAATGAAGAATGATAAAGTATCATTCATTCTACTTTCACAATCTTTTTCCCAATGTCCAAATCTATTGCAAGAATAATATGCACCATTAAAAGATAAATTGCTCTAAGCATTAGGTTGTTTGACATAACTTCTTCTGGTATTACTTATTTGGTATTTGAATTGTCTACCATTGTTTTGAGTCTTCATGTCAAGGGCTTGAATTGATTTCAAAAAATTTCCTTCTTCAAATCCTAAACCACTTTTTCCTTAGAGGGTTTCTATCCTGTAATCAATTTATCCAATATTGCAGAGCTCATAGAAAACTTATCTTTATGTCTTCTATCCTTTTCCAACTCTAATTTCAGAATTTCCACTTCTTGTTCAAGAAATGCATAATCATCCATCTTCCTTTATGTTTCAACTTTATGATATTCTTCAATTTTTCTCTTTTCTTCTTATTTCTCTTTTAGTCCAGTTATGTCCCCATATGCTTTCTTTAATTGATTACTAACTTCATAGTAATTTTATTTTAGCTTATTAATGAAATCATTTTCTTTCTTTATTTTAACATTCAAATCTTCATTTTCTTTTGTATGCTCAATAGAGATCTCTTTTAGAGGAGTAAGTTCCATGTATTCAATTTTTGGGACCTTCCTCAAGCTATCATACTTCTTCATAGGAACTTGGTAGTGACAACAAATCATTTTTACCATCTTGAGACAAAACACTATAAACAACAAAGTTATTTTGTATTTTGTCTTGGAGGAGCTAGCAAACAAAATAATTCCATCAATTATGACTAACATAGAGGACAAATTCTTGGAAGGGGACACCCATTGGGGCCCCCCACCCGACATCGCATGGCTGAACAATCAAAGAAAAAATTTGAACTTGTTGAAGGAACACAAAGATAACCCTACTCATTAAATATTCTTGAATGTGACTACAATCTTGTTAGTCAATGATACAAGTTCCAAGACATGAAGGTAAAATATGAGGGAAATTCATATTTTGACATGTAAAATATTTTTCTATTGGAAAATGTACTTAGGAATATATTTCCTATGGGGGAGCTTTTCTACATCCCAATATAAAATATTTCATTGTTTTATCAAAGCTTTAGTGCATCATGCATGTTGTTGATGTAATGTGGTGATGTAGCATTAAAGATCAATTCAAGCATATTCAAGGCATTGTTTCACATCAAGTTTCAAGATCTACATTCATTGGCACCACTTCATGCTAGATTGTAGGTTTATCCCAAGGTTTCAATTAAATTTTGGTGAGTTGTGACATTGAATTTGTTCATTCATCAATCCTTTCATGCTTTTATTCATTTCAAGGTTCAATTACCAAAATTTATTTTGACCAAGGAAAACTCCTATTCCATAACAAACATTTTCTCTTCTTTGACATGAGATTATAGGTTATAGGGTAAAGATCTATTAAAGAGCAAGATTGGAGAAAGTTGAAAATTTATTGAAGTTTCATGAAAAGTTGTCAAATCATTAAAACTAAGCTACACTTTTTTATTATTGACTTTTTGATAGTGACCGACTAGAATATGGGAGTGTAGATTAAGAGGAACAAAACCTAGAAACTAATTTTTAGGATCCCTAGATAGAACCCATTCTCCATAGGGAGAATGAGTCCTTGGTGAGGTATGAAAAAATTATTTTTTACAATAGGTATACAACATTTGACCCTCTCTAGATCTACCTTTTGATTGTTAGTTCACTATGATTTGATTTATATTAATCATTTGCATAATATAACACACATATTGAGAGAAATATAGAGAAATAGGGGTTCATCATTACATCTCATTTTGGTGAACCCCCCCCATTTTTTTATGCTTCATTATGGTGAACCTAATGTTTTGAGCATTAGATTTTTCTAATTTTTTAGTCCTTTCATCCTAGATTTAGATCTTGTATTTATTTGTTTTCATTTGCATTGAATTAGGTCTCATTTAGGGCGTCTAATTTGCATTGCATCTAGGGTTTTAGGATTGCATTATTTTGAATTCATTAAATCTGTAAAAATAAAAAAGCTTAGTCATCTTGCATCTCATTTACATCATACAAACTTGCATTTGAAAATTGAAACAAAAAATTGCATATCAAAGTAGGTTCTCTATGTTGACATTTTGTAATAATTTGCAATTACATTTCACTTTGAATTCATAGAAAACTAAAACTTTCTATAAAAAACTAGAATTTGAAAAACACAAGAAAAAACTTAAAAATTTATAAAAAAATTGTTTCAAAACCCTAATCTAGGACCCATTCGCCCTACAGTGAATGAGTACCTAATCAAGTCATAATATAATTTTTTGAGCATTAAAATAAACACTTTTGCATATGTTTACTGCTATCAGATTTGTGTTACTATTTGTTGATTATTTGTTTCATCAATTTCATCATATCGAGCTTAATTTAGTAAATTTATTGTATGTGTGATTTCAAATTTGCATAAATAAAAGACTTCATTTTCACATTTTTGCATAGTGTAATAAAAAAAATACCTTTCTTAGAAAATGAAAATTACATTTACACATTGTATTCTAGGTCATTGCATTACACTTTACCCTCTTTCAATTTTGGGTTTGTACACTAATTTTGTGGAACTTTTATATGCTTTACAACTTGGTATCCTATTAACAATACTATTGTGAGATATAGTTTGAGACTCATATCATCCCATGATACAACATTCATTGCAGATATTGGGTTTTCTAACTCTCTTTCTAATAGTGGGTATGTGCAGGATCATGATGGGCCAAAAAGTGGCGATATGATGGGTTTTTGTAGGATATGTGGCTGATGGCTTTTTTTTAACCAAAATTGATGAAACGAAAAGGGTTTTTAAAGGATATTCTCAGCTTTCCACCAATATAAATTATTTTTTACTTTGAATTTAATAAATAATTATTATTTATTTTCTATTTAAATTACAACTAAAGCCCTAATTGATAGGCTGATTGAAAAACATCTATAGCTTTGAAATGGTATCACATTTTTTGAATCTAAAACATGCGTCACATTCTATGCTTCACATACTATAGGATTAAAAAAAAAGAAATGAATTTCATGAAATTTTGACCAAGTTAAGGTGGTTAGACACACAATTTTTTTTATTTTTTAAAAGTTGTAATAAAAAATTCATAATTAATTATTTACTTGGAAAAAAATTACAAAAAAATATGCATCACATCTGAGTCATCTACTTATATCAAAAATATTAGTAAAAAATATTATCATTTTATTGTGATTAGTCATCTACTTATATCAAAAATATTATAAAAAAATATTATCATTTTATTGTGATTAGGGTGGTCTTCTTATTGCATTGAAATTTCAAATTTTCACCAAATAGATTTATAAAAAAAAATAAAAAATTAGTAGTTTATAAACTACATTCATTTTCTACAAATTCTATTCTTACATATTTTTGAAATAATATAGATAACTTATTCAAATTTTTACGTCAAGTTGCCTAACTCTGATTTTTCTAAAAAAGTTTTTGCCACTTAAGAGCCTATTTTTTCCATGATGATTCTGCACATACCCTAGTGTTGATATTCAACCCCCTATGGATCATAGCATGCATACTTAAATCCCATGACTTCCTTACCTACAACCAATGTGCATGATGTTGTTCATATCCCACAAGCAAACATAAAAAGAATGGATGAATCCCTAGAAAAGTTGTACAAGACTTTGTGCATAATGAAAACATGGATATTAGTGTCATTTCTACTTTAGATAATCTCAGATGGAAATCACAAAGGGAATAGAGGTTATGCGAGTTTTAGGTAATATTATTAATAATAACATGTCTACCTTTGACTAGTTGTGCTCAAGCTTTGGGATATACTCAAATCCAAGGTGGAACTTCAATTCCTCCTTCTACAATACCCATTTCCATTCCTACATACACTAGTACTCAAGTTACCAAAACTATTCAACCTACCAACAATGCTAAGACTTCCATAGAAGCACTTTTCCTACCTAAAAATTGAAAATATTAAACTCACCTTCTAATAGAATCTCTTCCTAAGACTTATAAGACATTAATAAAATATTGTAAGTAAGACATAGGATTGGTCTTTAATGTGATATGAATGATTATTTTCCTTAGAGTTTCAACTTCACACAAAAAATATAAATGTTTAGCTTTATTAATATAATAATATATATTAAATTTGGGAAGAAGATTAAATTTAAAATTATTAATATTATTAAAACAAGATTAATTAACTAGATAATATGACAAGTATAAACATTCATAACATGAAAATAAAGATGCAATCATATGAAGTATTATAAGAAATTGAAAATAATATAAAAAAATCTAATCAAACAAATAAATCATGTGTAGCTAGCATAAGTTAGCTTGCAACACAAATATGACAAGAAAAACATGTACACACGTGTTATAAAAAGAGTTTCGTCACGAGAAGAATGAGGAGATTGATTAATAAATATAAGCTCCCAATTGTTGGTGAAGAAGCAATTATTTTAAGTGGTTGTAGGAAAATTCACTGCCAACAATTCACTACCGAAAAATTCACCACTATGACAAATTCGCCTCATGGAAAATTCACCATGAGCGTTGAATTTGAATTTGTAATGGTGGTGAATTTTCCGAGGGTGAATTCTCCATAGTGAATTTTAGTGGCGGGTGGAAAGAATTAGGGTATTGATGTAATAAATATAAGCTCTCAATTTCTACTTGTTGGAAGAATATGTATTTAATTGCAATAAATATAAGCTTTTAGTTTGGAGAGTCAATATGTTTTAACATTAATATTCAAAATTAAAAGTGATAATTATTCTTATAAAAATATATTAGATTGATCAATTTTGTAAAAATAGATATAAATTTTAATAATAGAGTAAACACAACAGAACAAATATTTGAACAATTATTAAAAAAATTAATATAATATTTTATAAAAATTTAAGATAGTATTTAAATATTAAAAAAAATTAAAAAACATTTCAATTTTTATAATAATTAAAACTAGCTAACTATATACTTTATATGTTCTTTTATCTCATAAAATAAACATGTAATCAAAAGTTTTTTGAAATAATAAATAAGTTGTATAAAGATAATAATATACACATAAAATAATTGTAATATACACATATAATCGAAACTATTTTTAAATAATAAGTTTTATAAGGATAATAATATACACATACAGTTCTTTCGTCAACGACTAAATCCCAACAAATCTAATCTGACCGAAATAATTGGTGACAACTCAAAAATGAAAAGAAACGAAGCCACCCTGTGTTGGACACTCTTCCCTATAAATTGCAATCACATTCAACCGTTCAAATGTAATGTGCCAGCCTACTTGAAAGATTAACCGTTTCTTCCCATTCGTTTACCATTCGGTAACACTAATCTCTTCTGACATCCAAAAAAAAACTACAAATTCCCAGCAAAATATATTTAAGGCAGGAGATTAAAAACCGGTAAAATTATCTAAAATGGCGGCGTTCGCTCCCGGAAGAATTGAAAAATAAACAGAAGTTCCGTTCTATTACTTGGTGAATACTCAAACAGTATTTCATCACATAGGAACATATTTTACCATCCCAAATTACTCGTCAAAATCGGAACCCATAACCTACCTCGTAACTCGTTTAGTATTACCTTCCACGTAACATATTTTTATCTTCATCAAAATTCATTGACTCTGCTCTTGCTTGACAACCATCCTTGTAAACCGCCTATTAGTTTTTGTCTTACATGCACATTCTGCCTATTTATACCATCCATCTCCTTTGTTTACCACCGGCTTTGGAGTTCACTGAGATACCCAGCTGCGTAACTCTTGTAAGTTTTGAAGTTCAAGGCCTGCAGAGCATAATGGATCGAAGATGTGCCGAAGGTAAGCGAATTGGGGTTGTTCACATTTTATTAAAAGAATCTAGTTTTCCCTTTTGGGATGATGATGTTTATTGTAGTAGAATATTTAATTATTTTTGTTTTCTTCAGATTCCAGATCTGGTGATGTTGCGGAGAGCACGAGCAATAGACGTGTTCACAAAATATGGAGGGCGACAAAAGACCAAAAGAAAATACATTAAACACCCTCCTCTGACCAAGTAAACGACATTACTGCTCAGCTGAATGCTTACGGCGACGTGGAGTGCAGGAATGTGTTTTATTGGTTTCAAAATGAGAGGAGGAAAGAGCGACTGAATAACACATGTAAGTAGTGTTTTAGGGTTTTATGAGTTTGTTGTTTTCTTTGTTTTTAGTTCTAACCCTTAAAAACTGTGTATTTCAGCCTCCCAGCCGCCTTCAATATTTCCATCGCCAAAATGGCCTTCTGAGGGGAGATCTCTTCAGGTATGAAGGCGGTTTTAAATATTCTGGCTTGTCTTGCGAATTCTGTGTCTTGTGAATAAGATTGTGGTAGATTTCTGAACATTATGTATTAATATGCAGGTAGAAGGAGAGAATAGCGGCGCTGTTGGGAATACATCAGTAGATCCGTCTCATATAACAACATTAGAGTTGTTTCCTTTATACCCCGATAAGGGAGGACGTTGATATGCTTGAAATAATGGCTTTTCTTTTATGCAGTGATAATTTTAACAGCAAGACATTTTAAATATGAAAATGCATTTCTCTTATTCTGCAAAATAAGCTACATTTTGATATTATGTAGCGCAGGTTTCTATATATGACATTTTAAAGGATGTATTGTTTCAGTTTCCCAAATATGAATAATCTGAAGCATTTGTTAAGATCCCCTAGGGGAATATATATGCGATGATAGAATGCGAGATATGTTTTACATATTGTTTTAAATTACTGAGATCATAGAGGAATAATATGTTCATTTAGCTTCTGAATGAAACCCTAGTATTAGAAAGCTTATAGAAGAAGGAAAAAAATACTAACAATCAAACTACGGTTTAGATTGAAAAAATAAAATTAACCCTAACTGACAAATACACTGCTTAGCTTATTGAGGCAGAAATTTATATGATTCGAGGGTTTTGGCTTATTGTCAGGCTATGGCATGCTGCATTGTACCGTCCTTATTCTTTCCTGGATGTTTAGTATTTCTTTGCCATCCTTTAATGTGCCTCCGCAATTTTGGTCTTAATTTACTTAAGATATTTCTATTTGATATACTTGTGCTCAGTTTGAGTTATAATGCCATTCTTTGGATTTTACCCCTGTAGCATAAATCATTTATGATATCTCAATTACACTTTTTAAAATTTAAAAAATAAGACATCAATTTAAAGTCCCTATTTTATTTAATAAAGTTTTAAATCCGATAAAAAGACTGATTTAAATAACAAAAGAAATTATCTTTGTCTGCAATGACATACTTTATCAATTATCATATAGATTGGTCTTAAATATCAAGAAGTCATAGAGGAAGTAAAGGTAACCATGCATGTCTTATAATATAGACCTATATATTTTCCTTAACCGTGAGTAGTACTCAGATCCCACCCCGAATAGCTAAAGAATATCTGATTTGTGAAGTCAATCAAGGATATCATAGTTAACCTAGGCTATTAATAATTATAATAAATTTTACACAATATAAACAATAGGTGTGGAGAAAATCCAAACATATAATTATGTTAAAAAGTTAGTACATGATATCTAAGTGATTGTATAGTATCTTTTCAATTAATTTTAATCTAAATATTTTTAATGTAAGACTTCTACTAAGAACCTTAAAGTAACTTTACGGTGTCTCTTTCAACCTTATTATATTGTACTACAAGGTAGGATACTGATAGCAATTGTTTTTGATAAATGGAAAAACAGATTTTACAGGGACCCAAAACCACCAAGTTTACAACAAAAGAGAAAGGACAAAAAAGTCCAACAGAAAAAATAGGCTGCACAAAAGGAAAAAACTGGAACAAGTAGCAGCCACCCGCAAAAGACCAGGAGGGTCAGACAAAAAAAAGCTAGCAGAAAAGCCAATAAAAAGACCAGCTGTGACTAACTCAGAGTCTTCAGAACAGACTTGGTCTCAGCCTCTAGGTTCTGCATGTCTTGAACTCCCTTCTTGAAGGTTTGAATCATCTACGATGTAGGAGGAGCCTTCCTCTTCAAATTGGCCCTGGTTCTCTTTGAAATACTAACATCCTCATCCTGGTTTTTATCATTGATCTCTTCTAGATCAACCGCCAAAGACCCTTGTTGAGCTTTATCCAATTTCTTAGTCATAGCATTGATAATGATGGCATTGTGTCTAGCCATCCTATTGTTTTGCTTGGCTATAATTTTATCAGTATTTTTCATTTTATCTAACTCCATTTCAACCCTTATGTCCATGACCGCTTGGTACTAGGTTTTTTTACTGGAACCATGATCTTTTTGCTCCGCCTCTTTCTTGCCAAGTGCTGTAACCTTGGCTCCCATTTCTTCTAGTTTACTTTGAAGGGCCCATTTTTTTTATTTTTAGCTCGTTGATTTCATGAAAAATCCATTTCAAAAATATGAAATGGTCAGCAACATTATTTCTAGCTAAACCCAAGACATCCATAGTGGGTTCCCTATCTAGGTTGAAGCAAGTTTTAGCAGGGTCAAGGGTTATAGGTGAACCAATTCTAGATTCTTTGTCCAATGACGGGGCAGTAAAGGATGAAGTATTGTTAGGACCATAATCCTCAGAATCAGGAGAGTCTTCAGAGTACGAAACAAAGTTTTTAGCTAGTAGATTCTTATCAATACTTCTAGTTTTAAGGGTAGAACTTCCTAGCGTAGGTACAGTGCAAGCTTTCATAGAAAGGGGGTTAGGGATTTTCTTACCAATCTAGGCAGAGGATGGGCTAAGAACTATTCTAACCGGGCTCAAATTTGAAAAATTCCCTGAGCAGCTGGGTTTAGTATCCTCCTCCTCAGAATCAGGAGAGGCATCCAAATTAGCAGGGGTAGGCATATTTTGGTAATGTTCAACAATTAACCTAATCAAGCCAGTATGCAAAATAGGGTATCTTTTTAGGCTTTTCTTGTGGTCATCCAAACTTTTTCTCAAAAAATAGAGAAGATAGTAGGGAATAGAAACCTTAACCTTGTAGCGAAAATGGTTGTGTAGGGCAAAGTGATAGCCGTAGACTCTAGTGAAGTGGCCATCCACAGTAATGTACTCCATGATAACATGGAGGACCTTTCTCCAAAGAGCTTTTATGGTATCGACTTCAAAGTAGCTGTGAGAAATTTTCACCAATTTCAGTCTTTCCTTCTCTTTCTTTGGAAATCCGATGACAAATTCATCAGAGCAAACCCTGTCCCTAAATATTTTGTGTCCATCAATGGACATTCTTGTCACTTTAGCTATAAGGTTTACATCGAGCTCAACTTTCCTACCACAAAGGGTAAGTTCCCCATTATTCCAATTCTTCTAAAAATGCTTAGTACCCTCCTGATTAGAACCATGGAGTTTTTTCAGAAAAGGGAGTAAGCCCCCACTTTTTACTTTATTCCATGCTTTAGAATTTCTTGTATGCAATCTCAAAGCTATTCGGGTCAACTCTTTTCCTATCTCCACCCATCTTGGCAAGCACAGTGGGGCAGACAGAGATGAAATCTTTACAGAAATGGTCCCACCAAATCTATGAACCCAAAAAATGTGCCAAGCAACCTTACAAATTAAGCAGCTAAGCTTGGTCCCATACAATCTAATGATTGTGATGTAATTACCCCATCCTGTCATCATTAATGAGGTGACACACTTCTTGCCCATGTGATTCATCATAGCTCAATAAGGCTCAACATTAGCACTTAGTTCACTAATATTTAGCCAAGTGCGCTATCCTTTACTCCTTACCCCTTCATTCACAAAAAAATCTGCCACAACATTGGCTTCTCTATAGGCATGTGAAATCTTTATGTTATCAAACTTGGCTAAGGTCGATATGGCATCATCAATCCAAGACCTAATTGTACGCGAGGGGGGGACTTACCTAAAAGATAATCAATAATGTTTTTGTAAACCCCTTCAAGCCAAAGGATTTTAAAATTTATACTATCGGCCAAATTTATAATATGAAAAGCTCTAGCAGCCTCAGCCAGATGATTGGTTTGGGATCCAAGAGGAGTGGCAGTCGCACCTAGAAAGTTTACAAAGGAATCCCTTATGACTCCCCCACAACCCACCGCCCTAGGATTACCTTTAGCTATTCCATCAAAGTTTGATTTGACCCATCCATTAGGTGGAAAAGACCAACAAACACCCTCTCTATTCTTCTTAGCTTGTTTAGGGGTGCAAGGCAAATCAAGACTTATATTCCATTCCTTAGCAACCATAAGATCATAGGATGAGTGAGCCACTTTCTTAGAGTGCCTAACATTATGGGAGATAGCATTGACATTTTCTTTCATAAATCTGATTATTTTATCAAAAATAATATCCATCGGTGCTTCTTTATCTCTATAAATTTTGTTGTTTCATTCTTTCCAAAGACCCCAAGCAACATGAGGGAAAGAGAAATCCCACGAGTACCGAAGTACATGATTGTGATTCGAGGCTTTCCATTGAAGGAAGAAGTCTTCAATAGACAAGGGAAAAACCCAAGATAGTTGCTAGTAATAGATTATTTTTTCCCAAATTGAGGTAGCAAAAGGACAGTGAAGAAACATATAATGCACAAAATTTTCCTCCATCTTGCAAAGAAAACATCTATTAGGTATTTGAAAGCCACGCTTGCAGAGGTTATCAACTGTGAGCACCTTATTTTGGAGAAGGATCCAAAAAAAGATATTAATTTTAGGGACCAAATGTTTGAACCAAGCCTTCGACCAGAAGGGAGGAGAATCCTAGGAAGAAGTAAGCTTGACAAAAGTAGACAAAACAAAATATTTGCTGGAGGGTTCATCATTCCAAACAAGACGATCATCCATCTAAATAGGGCAGAGTCTGACAGCCAATAAAGAAGACTAAATAGGAGCAAGAGCCTGACTGACAAGGTACAGATCCACCCATTTTTCATCCACACAATAGTCTTTCACATAAGAACCAAAAAGAGCTTTGTAATTCTCAGCCCACCCACTAAAGGAATCAATTTTTATAAGGGGCTCCTTAAACAACCATCTATCCTCCCAGAATCTTGTTTGGTTTTCGCTTCTTACTTGCTAGCTCACTCTAGAATCAACAACTTTTCTTCCATTGATCAAATATTCTAGCAGGTTGAGCCTCTGGGAAGAAGATGGGATTCCTTCATAATTATAAGAGATCTATTACTCTCTAAATATTTTCTTGCTAGGATATCAGTCCATTCTCCTGAGGATGAAAATATTCTCCAAATTTTTTTAGCTAGAAGAATCTTGTTAACCATTCTGATTCTTCTAAGATCTAAACCTCTGGCCTTTTTCGGTCTGCACACCAGATCCCATCCTATTAAAGGCAGTTTTTTTATTTTCTTCAACACCCAACCAAAGAAATATTTTTTGAATCTTTTCAACAGCATCTGCGAACTTAGCAGGGATTTTGAAGAGGCTTAGAGCATAAATCAAAAAATTCTGAAGAGTAGCTTTGAGGAGTTGTAGTTTACCTGCTTGGCTTAATAGAGCTCCTTTCCAACTAGCAAGCTTCTTACTAAACCTCTCAACTAACAAAATCCAAAAGGATTTCAGGGTTTAAGGCTTAAGGGTAAGCCAAGATAGGTGGCAGGCAAGGACTCCACCTTGCAACCAAGGATTCTAGAAATTTTGTTCTGTCTGTGAACAAGAGTGTTCAAGAAGAAAAGAGAGGTTTTCTATTTATTAATCATCTATCCTGATGCCCTCCCATACTCATCTAGTAGAGATTTCAAAAATTTTCCTTCCAAGATAGAAGATTTTTCGAAGAGCATGGTATCATCAACAAATTGTTGATGAGAAAAAATCAAATTGCTTGAGGATGGTTTAAGACCAAGAAGGGATCTATTATCGATTACCCTTTTCAAATTTCTTCCAATACTTTCAACCATAATAGTGAATAAAATAGGAGAAATAGGATCTCCTTGTCTTAGACCTCTGGAACTTTGGAAGAAAGTCATGGGAGATCCATTAACCATTATAGAAATAGAAGCAGTAGACACAAGCTATTCCACCATTTGAAGAACCCTGTTGGAAAACCCAAATGCCTTTAAAATTTTAAATAAGAATTTCAAATCAACTCTATCATAGGCTTTTGAGATATCAAGCTTTAACAGAAAGCCTTCAGTCTTAGATTCAACCGAGGAATAGATATTATCATGCACTGTCACAATAGAATCAAGGATATGTCTATGAGGGACAAATCCATTCTATTGAGGTGAAATCAGAGTTGGCAAGAGAATTAAGAGTCTAGAAGTCAAAACCTTCGAGATGATTTTATAGATCGAGTTGTAGAGGCTATAGGTCTGAAATCCTCAAAGTTCACCACTCCAAGCTTCTTAGGATTAGAATTAGAAAAGTAGCATTCAACTCTTTTAGGAGACTTCTAGATCCAAAAAATTCTTTAACAACATTCACCACATTTTCTCTAACAATCTCCCAAAACCATTGGAAGAAAAACATAGGGAACCCATCTGGACTCGAAGCTTTACTCCCTTCAAAGGAGAAAGAAACCTTCTTAACTTCCTCATTGGTAGGAATAGCTGAAAGCATATAATTATTTTCCTAATTGATCACATTAGGTATAGCCTCTATTAAATGATCTTGATCATTTTGGTTATTTTCATCATTCTCAGAAATAATATTTTTAAAGAATAAAACAACATGTTTTCTAAATATTTTTAAAGAACAAAACAACATGCTTTCTAATTTGCTCTTCCTCCTCATGCCTAATACCAACCACTTCAATTTGAGAAATTCTGTTGACAGTCCTATGTTTTGAGGTTGATTAATGAAAGTACCTAGTATTTTTGTCACCTGCAGATAACCATAAAGCTATAGATCTTTGTCTCCAAAACTCCTCCTCTTTTCCAATAATATCATGCATCTTAATAAGGAGCTCATTCTCTTTTTTCCTTTATATCATTCAAATATCCTTCCTTCTAGATTTTATTTTGAATCTCCCCTAGATCCATCTGAAGATCAGATTTAATCCTAAAAATGTTCCCAAAGGACTCTTTTTTCCATTTTTTCAAGTTGAATTTAACTTCCCTTAATTTTTTAGCCACTCTAAACATAGTTGTGCTAGAGATACTTATATTCCACCATTTCCTAATTTCTTCTTTAAAAGAAGGATGAGAAAGCCACATTTTTTCAACTCTGAATGGGATATTTTTCTTCTTCTTTAAAGGTTCCACAACAAAACTAATAGGGAAGTGGTTAGATCCAATCCTAGAGAGGGCTTTAAGAGAACATTAATAGTTAAAGAAGCAATTATTGGAGACTAAAGATCTATCTAATCTAACTTGTATGAGATCCATACCCTTTCTGCAATTTGACAGGTGTAGGAAGCTCCTCATAAAATCTAGATCAATCAGCGCCTGGTTGTTGATGAAGCTCTAAAGATCCTCTTTGTTGTTCGCATTGATCTGGGAACCTCAAAATTTTTCTTCATTCATTAAAGGCATATTAAAGTCTCCCATGAAAACCCAAGTCTCTCTATCAAAAATCCTCCTAAAGGTGGAAAATCCATCCAGAAGGATTTTCTAAGACCTTTTCCATTGGGGGCATAGATATTTGATTGGATCCAACTAAAATTATCCCTAATATGTGTGAATCTAGTAGCAATATTATTCGTACCTTCCAAAATAAGATACCCTTTGATTATGTGACTATTCCAGAAGGTAACAATACCTCTTGAAGCACCATTTAAGTTGTTTCCATGAGTACTACAATGCTGAAATAGTTTCATCTTTTCCACTTTTTCCTTTGAAATTTTCATTTCTTGAATAAGGAGAATATCGGGCTTATGATCTCTAACAAAATTTTGTAGAACATCCTACTTGTGGGGATTATTAAGTCCCCTGATATTCCAAGACATGATCTTCATGAGTTACCAAGGGAGTTGAGGCACTTCAGGATGGCTTTTTGACACCCATCCGCAATATCTTGAAAACTATTATGCTCTCTTGTACATTTAGTAGATTTTTTCCTTCAAGAGTTCTTTGTAGTTCCACAATCCGCCTTTGCTTTTGATCTGGTAGAAATGCCACTTGGAGTCTTCCATTTTTTATTTTTGTTTTTGTTTTTCTTTGATAAAACCTCTTCTTTGTCAATCTCTTCTTGACTATTCATCTCTTTACTTGATTCCCATTCCTTATCAATAAGGAGTCTTTTCTGCTAGGGTAATGTCTCTATGATGCCATTCAAATGAAAGGTTGAATAGTTGCTAGAAATTTCAGTAGAATGGTCCTGATTATCAAAGGAGTCCTTAAATTTTTTTGAGGACTTAGAATCTGTAAAGTGATCTACACTCGAAGGAAAAAAATCTTTAGAGGAAGGGAGTAGAAGATTGATGTTAAACTCCAAGGACAACCCTTGGATAGGAACATCCTCCAAACCATGGATCCTGTCTATTTTCTCAATTGGGCTCAGCTCTAGGGATAAGGGGTTAACTTCCTGACTCTACTTTTCTTCACCAACCATCTTATCCTCACTAGCTTCTTTTTCCTTAGTTGTTAAAGTATTCTCAAAATCCTTACGCTGGAGATCCTATGGAACCTCACCATTATTTCCCATATCACCATCAGCCTTATTAGGAGTAATTTGAACATTAGACTCTTTATTCTCAAGGCTTTCTCCTCTTCATTTCTTTCACCATACAAATTTCAAAGAACCAGCTAATTTCTATTTCTCTTTGGTGGCATTTAAGGGACATTTCTTAGCCCAATGCCTAGATTTTTTGCATTTGAAACAAGCAAACGGGATGGTTTCAAACTCTATTTTCTATGACTAGGATCCCAGTTTCGACTGAATCTCGATTGATGAGGGAAGGTTATCATTCTGAGAGACCCCTACACATATTCTTGCAAATACCAACCTCTTTCTAGCAGTTATCATAGAATCAATAGAAAGGAGCTCTCCAAAGGAGCTCGCAATACCATAAAAGACATTCGCGCTCCAATATTCTAGGGGAACACCCGGGAGTCTGACCCATATTGGGACATTCTCAAAAATAGAGTCTGAGAGGTCTAGATTAGAAGACCATTTCTTTAGAGCCAAGGAAGATTTCCCTATACCCCATGGACCACCACTTCTAACTGCCAAGATATCCTCTCTGCAAGTGAACTTAAATGCAAAAAATCCCTTTGGGAGTGCTGCTACTAAAAATTTTCCATTATTTCTCCATTTTTTTACAAGCTCCCTGACCACTTCAATTTTTGGTCTAGGGCCCATAAATTTCCCAACCTGGGTTCTTTCCATTAAAGCAATATTACGATCAGTTAACAGATCTGGCACAAAAATTGCAAACTTACCTTTTTCAGGGAAAGAGATATTTTGCACTAGAGGGAAAGATGACTTTCCATTTGGTTTTATCGTAAACAGAGAGGTCCAGGGTTTGTGATTGCCTCCAATGTCGCTAGTGGTCCCCACCACACCTTTGGATTTTTCATTTTTTTGACCGGTAGGGGAGCCCATAGGATTAGCTACCAGAATATCCTTTCCTCCCAGATCCACCAGGATTTTGTTTCCAGAATCTGCATCATCCAGATCAGCCTCACCTTGCTTCTTACTCTATCGCAATGCTTGTTTCACCTATGATTTCTCAGATCCTACCCCGCCTCCATTTCCACGGCTTGATCTTTCAAAATACTTCTTTTCCCACCTGTGCCCATGCTCGTGTGCCTCCATGACTTAGTGTGATGTATTAGAATTTACTGATAGTAATTTTTATTAATGGAATAAAAATATTTTTTCCATATCAATATACATTCACAATCCTAATATATATAAATTTAATGGTATTTCAGAACATTATTCAAATCAAGGGTATGGTCAACATCATGATCACTTTCCCTAATTACACAAGATAGTAATGAAAAAAAAATTCATAACCCAAATATTATAACCTTAATACATAAGATATGGAGACTAATATTTTTTTTCTACTTAGCAATATCTCAAAGATCGGGCCTTAGAGAGATTATACCATCTCAATTGGAGTTTATTAAGGAAGCCCTTAAAGAAAGCTAGACATATTCAACTCTCTATATGTAAGGAAAAGCCCAATGCAGAAATGCCTTCCTAATGCAAAATTCTTAAGGAAGAAGTGCAAAAAAAACTAAACTGAGTTACACAATATTAAGAAATGCATTAACAGAGTAAATCGATCAGACAACACAGACAAATTGAACACAAGATTTACGTGGGAAAACCCTTATGGAAGGAAAACTTACATACCAAGTAAAGGCACTTTGTATTATAGTAAATAGATTAGATACAGAGTTACTGACTTCACTCTTAGATGTTAACTCACAACAAATATGCAATACCTTGACTAACCTCACTCACCAATTACAGTTCTCCTCACCCTACGTTATAATGCTCGTAAAGCATACAATGTAGAACCACTCAACCACCACCTTCATGGAGCTGAACACCATTTAATTTTGCTAAAGAGGATTTTAATATACATTCAATGCATCCTATTGTTCATCCAATCTGATTTGATCTTGATCACCTCTACAAATTATGCCACTATCATGAAGATCAAATCTTAATTTAATTTGTTCATTGGAGTGATTATTTAATTTAATTTCCCTCCAATGTTAGTTTCCAGGTGAGCTGCTTACATTCACACTGACGACAACCACACAATTCACAACAAGGATGTGAATTGCATGATCATCCAATCGATAATCACCATCTACTTACACACATCAACATTCATCCTTATCAACCAGTTGAGTCCCACCATATTCCTTGACATGTTACCAAGTCAACCATTGTATTTCTTGGCACTGGTTAGGTCCACCACGACATGTGTCTAAAGTATGTACACCCTACAAGAGTCACTTAATACCGACAACAAGAGGCATGGGGTTAGAGGGCACCGTTAGATCAAAGTTATCCTGACCATTGATCAAATCGATAAGTGTCAACTGCTTAGATAAGTCTGCTCACTGCACAAGATCCACTCAGTCCTCACCACAAAGGAGTGTGGAATAAGCAAGCACCATTAGATTAATTTTATCACAACCATCGATTAATAAATGTCATCACCGTATCAACATGACATCAAAGTCATTGCAACTGACCAATCTCGTTCAAATTCACTATGTTGCTAGAAAACCAAACTTAAGAATCTCTATTAGAGGTTATGAATTTTTTGAAACCCATGACACGCTGACAATAAAGAGAACCTCTATCGCTAATTCAAGAGGTTATGAAATTTCAGAACCCCATGACTTAGGTTGTGAAGTTTCAACTTTCTATGATCTAGCGATATGTCAAAAAGTTATGAATTTCTAGAACTATGCAACATGAGGGCTGATAAAGGGACAAAGATCAAGTTTTAATGGAAGTTCCAAGCTAGCAAGTTGAGGAACATTTTCCAACATGCTCCCACTTGACGAAGACTTACTAGCTTCTTCCAAACTTGAAGTTATTGAAAATCATAGGCCCTTTGGCCCATCAATCTCACACACCACCTATACTTGTTCATCCTCACAGGGTTTCTCAATGTATCAACAAAAATTTCTAGAGTATTCACCTTTTCAAGGTTAAAATTTCCATCTTCCACCATATCATGAATGAAATGATGCTAAACATTGATATGCTTCATCCTAGCATGGAAAGTGGGATTTTTGACCAAACAAATAGCACTTCGATTGTCACAGAAAATCATAATCTGCCCCGCATTAAACCCAACATAAAAAAAAAAGTCTAAGCCAAATGGATTCCTTGTCAGCATGTGTTTCTAGGTCATGTACTCTACCTCAGTAGTAGGTAAAGTGACTATAGCCTACTACTTGCTTATCCAACTAATTTCTCCACTAAATAGGATGAAGATGTATCCATTAGTGGATCTTCTACTATCAACATCCCTTTCCCAATCAAAATCCACATAGCCATGAATGATAAGAGAACTCTGTGATCCAACTGAGTTTCCATGATAGCACAAAGCATACTTAGAGGTACCCTTCAAATACCTTAAAACTCTTTTCAAAACATCCCAATGTGGTCTTCTTAGATTAGCCATAAACTAACTAAGAACTCCCACTACTTGGGAAATATCTAGCCTGGTATAGACCATTGTGTACATTAGAATGCCAACAACACTTGCATAAGGCACCCTGGTCATGTCCTCAATCTCAATAGGAGACTTGAAACAATCTTCAATAGATAGCTTCATTCCCTGCAAGACTGGAACAACTAATTGCTTGCAATCTATCGTACTAAATCTCTCAAGGATAGTAGTAATATACTTGTTTTGACTGAGCCCCGAGCTTTATAATTTCCCTCTCTCTTTTGATTTCCATATCCAAAATATACCTTGTTGCACCTAAATCTTTCATCTCAAAATGTGTTGACAACTGAGATTTTAAATCAAAAATCAAACCCTTACAATTCTTAGATAATAACATACCATCCACATATAGGACAATAATAAGTAAACAATCATTTTTAATTTTGTAGTACACATAATGATCTAATTTTGATCTCACAAATCCCAATGAAAACAAAAAGGTGTAAAAATTTTGGTACCACATTCTAGGTGATTGTTTTAAACCATACAAATATTTCTTTAACTTTAAAATTAGGCTTCCTTTACCTTTTTCCATAAAGTGCTTAGGATGGGACATAAATTTCTTCTTCAAGATCACCATGAAAAAACATTGTCTTCACATCCATCTGCTCAATCTCTAAATCATACGTAGCTTCAAGTGACAAAAGAAATCTAATAGATGTCAGCTTAGCTATAGGAGAAAAAAAATCTCCATAATAAATTCCCTTCACCTAGGAATAACCTTTACTGACCAATCTAGATTTATACTTCTCAACACTACCATCCTTGACCAATTTTCTTATTAAATACCCATTTACAACCAACATGATTTCTCCCTTTAGGAAAAGGTACCAAATTATAGGTTTCATTCTTCTTCAATGATTCCATTTCTTCATTCATGGCTTCCAACCAAGAATCTAAATCAAACATATTAATAGTCTCCTTTAAAGTTGTAGGCTCATCAGTGCTAGTAATCAAAGCATATAGGCATAGTTTGAATCTAACATGGAAAATCCATACCTTTCAGGTTGTTGCTTTTCATGTGTAGACCTCACAACTAGTTGAGGCTGGGGTCATGGTTCTTCTTCCTATTCAAAACTATCCAAGCTAATAGATCTCTCCTCAGTTTCAAGTACACTTTGAATTCATAGTTCATCTTTATCTAGAGTTTGAGGAATTTCAACTACAACATTCTTCTTTTCTCTTTCTTCTATCTTTAACTTCAAATCAGCTGAAGAAGGTTTTAGCTCTTGAAAGATTATACTTCTATTGTACACAACCTTCTTAGCAATAGTGTTCCAAAGCTTGTATTATTTCACTCCAATGCCATAGCCAATGACAATACATCTGACAACCTTGTTCTCCAACTTGGATATTTTCTCATTCAACACATATACATATGCCTCACAGCCAAAGACATGAATATGTCAAAGAGAGGGATTCTTACCATACCACACTTCCATAGGAATTTTTTCAACCAAAGTTGAACTAGGTGAATGATTAATCAATTAACATGTTGTATCTATAACTTTAGCCCATAACCTCTACTCTAGATCAACACTACTCAACATACTCCTCACTCTTTCCATCAACATCCTATTTAGCCTTTCAGCAACTCCATTCTACTATGGAGTATAAGGTGTAGTTTTATACCTTTTAATCCCATGATCTTTGCAATACCTTTCAAAATCTATAGAATAAAACTCACCGCCATTATCTATCCTTAAGCATATAATTTTTCTTCCAATCTAATTTTCTACCAGGTTTTTAAACTCTTTAAATCAAGTAAATAATTTTAATTTACTTTTAAGAAAGTACACAAATTCCCTTCTCAAATAATCATAAATAAAAGAAACACAATATTTATATTTCTATAATAAAGGAACATTTATTGGACCAAACACATTAGAGTGAACATAATCCAATATGCTAGAAGATATATGGGGACTAGAATAAAATGAAACATGGTGTTGCTTTCCATAAATGCACAATGTTCACAGAAATTGAACTCAAAGTTACAATCAATAATCCCTTCTACTAGATTTTTATATTTCAAGGTTTTTAATCCCTTTTCTCTTATGTGGCCGAGTCTATGATGCCATAGCATAGTTTTCTTTACTGGGAGTTTTACCTCCAAGGAGTTTTCACTTAGAGGATCTTCATTCTCCTTCTCTTTACAAGTAGCCTTGCTTAAAATTACAAAGACATTGTTACATTGAATAACATGTGCATCTAGCTTGTACAGAGTGCCAATACGAACACCCTTGGCCAGCACCATACAGCCTATAGTCATTTTATAGCCTCCATTCAAGAATGAGAATTGCATAGAAACATCATTTAACTTACTAACAAAGAGAAGGTTATGATACAAACCTCATATGTGTAGTACAACATCAATTCCTTTGATTCTTTTTTCAAGGAATTGGATTTTGACTCTTCCATGACCAACAATTTCAAGAGATGAATCACTTTCTAGGTACACCTTTCCACCAACATACTTTTCATACTTAATGAACTAGTTTGTATGAGATATAATGTTAAAGGACACACCTAGATCAATTATCCAAACATCATCTAATGCTTGAGTTTCCAAAGCAATAATGAAGGCATCTGCATCACTTTGAGAAGAGTCATTTTCTAAATTTTTCTTCTTCTTCTTCTTTTTCTCCTCTTTGCAATCCTTCTAGATATGACCAGTCTACCCACAATTCCAACATTTCACCTTAGACTTCTTGCCGAAAGACTTTGATCTCCCTTTATATTTTGATTTAGACTTCATGTCTTTCTTCTTGCCCCTTTCCTTTGATCTACCCCAAACAACAAGGTCGTCCTTGGCCATCTTAAAAGACTTCCTTTGTATTTCTTCTAACAATAATGAAGCAACCACATCTTCCATCTTAAAGGTGGTTTTTGTACTTCCAATAGCCATTATGAGATAATCCCATATGTTAGGTAAGGAGCATAATAGAGTCATACAACAATCCTCTTCCTCTATCTTTACACACATAGAGGCTAGCTGAGAAACAATCATATTAAATGAATTCATATGGTCTACTATAGATGCACCTTCTTCCATCTTCAAGGAGTATAGCTTCTTCCTATGGAATAAATTATTCACTAGAGACTTCCCCTAATAAATTTCACTAAGTTTATTCCATAACGAAGATGCAATCTTCTCCTCATGGATGTTTAGGAGAAAAAAATATTCCAGAAAAAGCCTTACCACTCTTCTGGCCTTCCTATATTCATTCCATAAATAGCAATCTAGAGGTATCTATCCACCAATAGGTCCTCCATTTTGAGTTTCCACAACTCAAAATTACTACCATTGAAATTTTAAATTTCTACTATTCTTGATGTGCTTGCCATCTCAAAGTGTAAAAAAGACAATCAATTTTCTCTACAAGATTCCCACTGAACATAACTAGAACAAAAAATCAGCCCTATCTACAAGGATAACACAACTGGCCAAGATCTGATAAAAAATTTGAGGAAAATTTGAGTGCAGAAACACCATCCTAATGTAAAATTCTCAAGAAAAAAGTGTTGAAAGAACTAAACATAGTTATACAATATTAAGAAGCACATCAACAGAGTAAATTGATCAAACAAGACACATAAAATTGAACACTAGATTTACATGGGAGAAAAAACCACACATGACGTAAAGCCACTTTCTATTATATGTTAACTCAAAGGAACAATGCAATATCTTGACCAACCTCACTCACTGATTACAGTTCTCCTCACCCTCTATAGCAATGCTCATAAAGCATACAATATACAACCACTTAACCACCACCTTCATCAAGTAATTTTGATATAGAGGATTTTAATATGGATTCAATGCATCTTGTTGTTCATCTAATTTGATTTTATCTTGCTCATCTCTACAAACTATGCCATCTTCATGAAGATCAAATCTCCACTTAATTTATTTTCTAGAGTTGTTTAATTTAATTTCCCTCCAATGTCAGTTTCTAGGTGAGCTAATTATGTTCAGACTAACGACATCCACATAATTCACATCAAGCATGCGAATTGCATTATCATCTAATTGATAATCCCAATTTTCTTATACACATCATCATCTATACCTATCAAGTCCCATGATATGCCTTCACAAGTTATCAAGTCATCCATTGTACCACTTGGCACTAGTCGGGTCAACCACGACACATGTTTGAAACCCACACACCCCGCGGGAGTCACTCGAGACCCACCACAAGAGGCACATGGTTAGTGGGTGTCATTAGATCAAAGTTATTCTGACTGTTGATCAAACAGACAAGTGTCAACCATTCAAACAATTTTTCTCACTTCACAAGAGCTGATCAGTCCTCACCACAAAGGAGTGTGGAATAAGTGAGCACCATTGGATTAATTTAATCACAACCATCGATTAATAAAAATGTCATCACACTGTTAGCATGACACCAAAATCATTGCTGCTAGAACCAATCCCATATGAAGTTGCTATGTCACAAATTTAAATTCAACAACATGCTCTTTTCTTGTTATAAATCGCCATTTTCAATATTAAGTATGATTGTTATTATAACAATGGAAAAGGGTACCCCACCTTTTAGGAGATGGAGCATAAGGAGATAGGATTCCTATTTGACACTTGTTCCATTTAAGGAAACCTTGTAGATCTCAATCTGAATGTAGAAAGGGGGGAAAGAGATATTACAATAAGGTACCCTAGGATATGATTAATGACTAAAAAAGGGTTCACCACTAAGCTAGGACATAGAAATATAAGAAATGTAAATGGCATACAAGATACTATGCAAAACCTAACTAAATAACCTAGTAAATGAAAATAAAATGCAAAATAAAAGATTGAGAAAGTACAGAGGTGCACCTAGAAGAAGGATGAGGTCATAACAAGATTCAGTCCCACAATAGGGTTTATGTGCTAAAACTAGAATCTCACAATGGTTGATCTAAATACATTGAAATAGATAGAAAATGTGTTATACTGGGACTCATATGCCACAAGTGGCATATCAGTCACACTCTTCTTTTTTAGAGGGTTAAGACCTGTACCATTGAAAAATGGACCCTTCCCATTTTCAAGGTCTTTTAGATCTTGTTTCATAGTGTTGGAGCTATGTTTCTTTCGTTTTATGATGTATCTTGGCTTGAACATGCTTATTTTGGTGCTAAAATTCAAATAACGATGTCTTGTGAAGGTGTTTTGAAGTTTTGTAAGACATTTCTACATTCTTCAAGACTCTACTTAATGCAATTAGCCTAAAAACCACCTTTTCACTCATCAACAAGTCCTATTTTGAAGTGTTGTAAAGTCTTGTAACAAGATTTCATGCTTTTCGAGGCATATTTTCACTATTTACACCCAAGGTTCTCATGCTTTATTATGTTCTTTTATGCCATCATATGATTATAAAAGGTGTATTTTTGGGTCCTATTCCAAAAAACAACATTAAACACAACTTTATTTTTGACACTTGGTTTTGGGTCCTTGGTGGGACTCATTCACCAAGGGTGGTGAATGAGTCCCCATGGCCCCAAATTCAAAATATTTTAAATTTCTTTTAGCATTTTACTCAAATTCACTTCATCTCAACCTGTGATGAGGTATGAATGGATACTAAGGCACAAGATTTGTATAAATATGTTGGTGTGCGCAGGATCATCATGGAAAGATAAACCCTTAAGTGGCAAAAAATTTAGAAAAATCAAAGTTAGGCAACTTGGCATAAAAATTTGAATAAGTTATCTATATTATTTTAAAAATATGTAAGAATATAATTTGTAGCAAATTGAATGTAGTTTCTAAACTAATAGGTTTATTTAAAAAAAAAAATCTATTTGGTGAAAATTTGAAAAGTCAATGTAGTAGTCCTTAAATTTCAGGGAAAAATAAGAAGTAGGTGTCTGTTTGAGCACCCTAACTACAATAAAATGATAAAAAAAATTTATAAGATTTTAGATATAAGTAGAGGACTCATTTCTAGATGTGATGCATCTTGTTTTGTAATTTTTTCCATGTAAATAATTAATTATTAATTTTTTATTCCAAATTTAAAAAATATAAAAACTTGTATGTCTGACCACCTTAAGTTGGTCAAAACTTCATGAAATTCATTTTTTATTTTTTTAATCCTATAGTATATGATGCATATTTTGGATTGAAAAAATGTGATACCATTTGAAAGCTATAGATGTTTTCCAATCAACCTATCAATCGAGACTTTAGTCATAATTCAAATAGAAAATGAATAATAATTATTTATTAAATTCAAATTAAAGCATAATTTATATTGGTGGAAAGCTAAGAATCTCCTTTAAAAACCCTTTTCATTTCATCAATTTTGTGTAAGAAAAAGTCATTAGCCATATACCCTACACATACCCATCATATTGCCACTTTTTGGCCCATCATGATCTTGCACATGCCCATGTGATTCTAATCTAATTTTACATCCCCATTCATTCAATAATTCAATCTCCTCATTCAAGTATTCAATATCCTAACATATTCAAGCAATCTTCAAGCAATCAAGCATCTTGCATCATCAATTCAAGCACTTTCAATCACTTTGGAGAGCCATTAACATCACTTCAGATTTGCATATTCAAGGATGTGGTAAGTTTGTAATAATTTCATGTTATTCATTTATCATCTCCTTTGCATTTCATTCATTTCTATTGGGTTTGATTACTAAAGTGTGGTTTGACCAAGGTAAACCCCTATTCACTAACCCCCTAACATTTTTCCCCTTTGCATGTGTCTTTGCAACCTTTGTTTTGAAAATTTGACAAATTTAAAGGTGTTGAAAAGTGGATTTCAAGTCAAATAGGCTCTTCAAATTATTCCATCATTTATTCAAACAAATTGAGTGAATTTTAGCCCATTTTCTATAGAGTTGACCTTGACAACCTAATATTTAGACTTTGCAGGATCTAGAGTAGTAGTATTGTCTTCTAATTTTCTAGAAATCTTGGGGATGATTGATTCACTACCCTTGGTGAATGAGTCCCACCTAAAATATAAAAAATCTTCATTTTATCATAAATCAACTCCTGACTGTTAGAAATTAGTTTCCAACACTTTTTGAACAATGGGATTGATTCGCCACCCTTGGCGAATGAGTCCCACTGTGAAAAATAATAATTCTTCATTAGCATTCTAGACATTCCAGAAAGCTCAAAAATCATCTAGGTGCACTCATATTTGACCCTATACCTTCTTTTCTACATATTTCTTTCAATTTCTTCATCTTTCATAGTGGTTTGCATATCACAGTATGTTTTCAAACATAACATAAATTGCATCTTTGCTTTCATTCTAGATCATTTTAATCAATCAATTGCATTTTTTTTAGTTCATTTACATCATATTACATTCCATATTTCCTAATTTGGATGTCACATAAGCATTTTAGGATCTAATCTCTTTCCTCTTGGGTGAAAAACCCTATAAGAGTTAGAGAGTCCATTGGTTCCTAAAATCTATGTTTCATTTTGGTGAACTTGACTATTGAAGATTTTTAAACTTCTGATTGCATTCATATCTTGCATCCTAGTTTAAATTTTCATTAACATTCAATTAGGACATTGGATTGGTTATTGCATTCTAGGATCTTTCATTTTGCATTAGTGAAAAACTCATTTAGTTTTCATTCTTGCATTCAAATTCATTGAAAAAACTGAAATCTTGTATTTTTTGTCTATTTTTTCATTCTAAAAAACATTTAAATCATTCTTAAAATTTTGAAAAATACAAAAAAATTGCCTCCTGGGACTCATTTGCCACCTAGGGCGAATCAGTCCGTCTGCATATTTTAGACATTAATTTTGCACCGTTTTTAGCATTTTTTTGCATTTCTATTTCCTATATTCATATCTCTGTTATAGTTAGTAGATATTTTGTTATTTTTATTTTACATTCTTAGAATAGTTTGCATTTCCATCCACCCTTCCTTTGTGGTACTTGCATGAGTGTTTGGTGCCCTATTGATAATACTTTAGTGAGAAGAAGTTCTAGACTCATGGCATACTATGATAGTACTTTCATTGTGGACCTTGGGATCTCATGAGCTCCTACTCTTGGTATGAACAATGGTGCATTAGGCCCTAACAATACCACTTCCATGCCTTCCCCTTTCCATCCTATGCATGTTGACAAGCAAAACAAGTCTCTCCCACAAGAAAAGATTATTAACATTCATGAGGAATTTGCACATTTACAACAAGACTTTTCACTTGAAAACATTTCCACCACTGCTATACCTGCTATTGATAACCTTCATCACTTAATTGAAAGTGATGATGGATTGCAAGTTCTAAAACAAATAGTCAATATTTACAATAAACATGCCTCTTCCCATACTCCATCAACAAACATTCCTACCGCCCAAGGAACATCTAAAGTTCCTCCTCCTTCAACTATAGCTTCCATTCCAACTTATACCAATGTGAAATTCCATACAACTTTACATCAATATAATTATGTTGCTACTTCTTTCTTGATTTCCACTAGCATTCCTACTCCTTTTGTGGCATCACAACCTCCTTCCACCACCTCCACACCCCTTACTATTCCTTCCACTTCCCCTAACATCACCTACAATCCATCACCATTTTCCCTTCCACCTCAATCCCATTATCCTAATCACTTTATGACACAACTCCTTAACAATATTTCATCCATGCAACACCAACTTTCCACCATTAGTCAAGATCAAACTAATCCACCCACATATCTTGTTTGTAGCAGCCCTTTATCATTACAAATATTACATACCTCGATGCCACAAGGGATAGAAATTTTTAGGTTTGAGAAATATGGATGAAAATGAGATCCTATCAACCATGTCATTGATTTTATTGCCTTGTGTTGTGACTTTTTCCTTGATGATAAAGTTTTAGCAAAACTCTTACCAAGGACCTTGAAAGATATTGCTTTAGAATGGTTTTCCAACTTGCCTAATCATTCCATCCATTCATTTAATGAATTGGTGGAAGCTTTCACTAATCACTTTCAAGTGCACATGACACCTAAATACAATGGTTGACCTTATGTGATGTAGACAAAACACTGATGAAAAGGTAACCAATTTCATCTCTCGTTACCAGTCCTTATATGCTCAAGTTGATGTCCAAATTCTAGATGCACATCTACAAAAGATGTTTATTGGGAATTTTCACACTAACCTTCAAGATAAGATTACCATGATGAAATTCCATTCATTCATGGATTTTTGTACAACCTTATGTGAGTATGAAAAATTGGTTTCAAGTCATGAGTCAAAATCCACTTCTAGCCAAATTGACAAAACTGAAAACAACAATCAACACCAAAACAACACAAACAATTTATGAAAACCTAACCAAGGTTTCTTACAATTTAGTTCACCTAAACCCCAACCACAACCCACTTCACAAGTTTAGAATCCAATGGATTCCTCTAAAACAACCATTCCTTATCATTATGGTGATCCAAATTGACATTTCACTCCTTTACCTAATACCCTCCACCAAATAATGAACCAACTCATCCAAAAACACATGCTTACCTTACCACCTATTTTACCACTTTATCCTAATCAATCCTTACATCCTACCTTCAATCCTAATGCTTATTTTCATTTTTATCATCAAAATGGCCATGAGATCGGACATTGCAAGCATCTTAAACATCTAGTTCAAGACCTCACTGATTCAGGTGAATTGACCATTATGGGTGTTAATGATCAAGGAAATAAGTCCATTGCACCCCTAATCAAAATCTCCAAATCTTCACCAACCCTATGCCTAAACACATTTCTTTGTTTGTCAAGGCTAGTGAAACCTCAAATCATGATGTAATGATTGTTGATACACACAATGAACAACCTAATACATATCCTTCTGTTCCCCAAGAAAGTCCTATGGATAAACTTGTCACCATGATAGACATTATCCCTAGCAAGGGCCAAACCACTTAATCTCCTAATATTACTTTGTTTGGTAACGAAATACTACCAAAGCTTCTTGATGGTCCTCTCTACCTAGCCGATAGAATCTATGATAAACCTACTAATGGGATATTAATAGATCCCGCTTGTTGTGAGAATGTGATCACAAAGGATTTTCTAGTATTACATGATTTATATCAAGATGACTATAATACACCAACTACATGGACTAAAAAACATCATGGTTTTGCATTCCCTATGATTGGATTGATCGTGCTACCTTTACAGATAGGACCTAAGACTATGGAGGTAAATTTTTCTATTATTCCACAATATGACCAATTTCATTTGCAGCTAGGCATTCCTTGACTTCGCTCAATGAAAGCAGTCCCATTAGTCATTCACAAGTGCTTAAAGTTTTTTCATGGCAATGAGATATTCACTGTACACTATATTGGATTTAATCCTTTATGTTCCAAAGGTAAATTTTCATTTGAAGCCTTTTGGCATACACCCATCGAACCTATCACCCCTCGAAAGGACTTCTTTTACATTGCTTATCAAAAGTTTAAAACTAAAAAATATTTCTGAATTATCTCTTTGTAATACATCTTCGTCCACTTCCACTCATCCTATCTTGGATGAAACCATGATTACACTTGAATCTAATACTGAACAAACCATCACACCCTCTGAACAATCTCCTCCTAATACTTCCTAGCCATCATCTAAACAACCAAGAGACCAAGAAATAACTCCTGACTCACTCCCTCATATCAAACAAGTATATAAAGTGAAAGAGAAAGTGGTTGATCCTTCCTCTTTGGTTTCTCCTACTCTTCCCTTTTCAGAAGTAGAAAAACCTATACCAACTCAATCTACTCTTACACCTCCACAACTCCATAGTAGAATTAGATGAAATCGTGCTACTTGGGAACATTGGTGTCATCATCATCTCCTTGCTCATACATAAATCAATCATGATATCAATATTTACCCTTGATAGAAGAAATAGATGACCATCCTCCCTATCCTGACTAACCACATGAGATTTCAACCCAACAATTTGAACAAAATGAACCCATCCAACCCACACTCTTGATACATCCATGCTTAGAAATCACCCTTCGTCTTCCCGTCATTATTAATCTTGATGATGACGATGTATATGTGATGATTGGTAACATATCTAAAACAATAAACAATGGTTTGACCTCTTTATTTTCATCTACAATGATCTTAAATGATAAATCCTCTCCACCAAGTGAGGAACTTGGTACGACCCCTAGTTCGACACTTGCGATTCCGCCTTTAGACAGCCAATCACCTTCGCATTCCACTGACCAGGATTGGGAGGTGGATGACTTGCATTTTCCTACTTAGTCTTTTCTTCATATTCATTTTCCTTTTTCCTTTCATGTGTGTATCATATTCCCCCATATTGTGCATTTTTTGTTGCCTTCTCTTTGTACACTTCTTCTATGTGTATCTCTATTCTTTTATTTTTTGCCCCTTTTACTTTTTTGTTTTGTTTTGTGTTTGCCTTTGGGGACGACGTAAAGCAAAGAGACACCATAAGTCTTCCATGTTGACCCAAACAATCCTTGTCCATTTCATTTTGGTTTTGTGCTTTCCTTTTGGGGATGACGCAAAGTGTTGAGACACCTTTTGTCTCTTCTATGTTGACCCAAAAATCTCCTTCCTTTTTCTTTTCCTTTTTCCTTTATCTTTTCTTATTTTTTTCCTTTTGGGGATGATGCAAGGCATTGGGACCAAAATGTCTCTTTCATGTTGACCCAAAAGCTTTTTGACTTTTCTTTTTTATCTTTTTGCTTATGTTTTCCTTTTGGGGATTATGCAAAGCATCGAGACCACAATATCTCTTCCAAGTTGAGTCAAAATGGACTTTGCTTTTTCTCTCTTTGTTTCATTCTTCCAGTTCTATGTACTTTGGGAAATGATGATAGTTCTAAGCTCTTTCATAAAAAAATACATTGTAGTAACGAACATACTAACCCCAAATCCATAGATCCCTTATGTGTTTGGTGTGCCTTCTTTTATGGGGGGAAAATTTCTTCCTTTTTTTCTCTTCCTTTCTCCTTGACATGATGCAGCTTAACTTCAAAACATATATATTGGCATAAAGATTTTTGATTTGGCTCTCATGTCTTGTTTTCTTTTTTACATTTTCTTTTCTTCTCTACTTTAAATTAATTGCTCACAAAATGATGTGTAGCAATTCCTTTAAAGTGGGGGGCATACATTACCATTATTTCATTTGATTTCTTAGCGAAGCCTTGTCATTTGTGTGATGCATTTGCCACTTTTTGGATGACATTGGGTGTGATTTCTTTCATAAGTGTGATCTATCTTAGCATATTGCATTCCTTTTGGAGGTTTGATGTGATGGACTGCATCCCCTAAGTTGTGAATATACTATTCTTTGATTGGTCCCCTTTTGGAGACATTAGACACAATGTTCCCTAAGTGACTGACCTTGCATAAACTAAACAAGATTCCTTTGAACATATTACACATAACATTTTTACACATAACATTCTCATTCAACCACCTTGCATAACACAACTTGCATGCCTGTGGAGTTTTCGTATTTGTTTGTTTGGCCACCTTGCAAAGTACAACTTGCATGCTTGTGGTGCCATCCTATTTTGGTTATCTTATGAAACATAAACCAACATTTACATTTTTTTTGGCTTTGTGGCACCTTGTTAAAGTTATTGAACGAGTATAACTTTGGCATGGTTGAGCAAGAAGCCCAACTAGTGACATGACTTTTCCCCATAGCCACTTTTCTATTTGTTTGTGAGTGCATACCAACTAGTGTATGTATCTTAATTTTTTGGCCCTCTCACCCCGTGGAGAACTAGTTCTATGGCCCCAAAGTGAGTACACATTCTATCTTTTTCAAAAAATCAGCCTAGATCTCTTTTCACAACTATTTGGATTGATGATCGAAGCTTCACTCAAATTATTTTCAACACTTGTGTGTTCCTTTGTCCTTATGTTCAGTTTGTCATGGGATCTTCATCTTTGGGACTTGATCATCCCTCTTGTTTGTGGTATTCCATCTTTCTAACGTACATGCATTTGAATCCTCTTCTTGATGTTCATGGATACTTTAGTGTGATAAAGCAAGTTTCTCTCACTAAAGTGGGGGCTAAATGTACCATTGAAAAATGGACCCCTCCCATTTTCATGGTCTTTTAGGTCTTGTTTCATAGTGTTGGAGCTATGTTGCTTTAATTTTATGATATATCTTGGCTTGAACATACTTTTTTTGGTGCTAAAATTCAAAGAATGACATCTTGTGAAGGTGTTGTGAAGTATTGTAAGACATTTCTACATTCTTCTAGACTCTATTTAATGCAATTCACCTAAAAACCACCTTTTCACTCATCAACACGTCCTATTTTGAAGTGTTGTAAAGTCTTGTAACACGATTTCATGCTTTTCTAGGCATATTTTCACTATTTACACCCTTCTCATGCTTTATTTTGTCTTTTTATGCCCTCATATGCTTATATTAGGTGTATTTTTGGGTCCTATCCTGACAAAAAACATTAAACACAACTTTATTTTGACACTTGGTTTTGGGTCCCATGTGGGACTCATTCACCAAGGGTGACAAATGAGTCCCTCTTAGCCCCAAATTCAAAATATTTTAAATTTCTTTCAATATTTTACTCAAATTCACTTCATGTCAACCTGTGATGAGGTATGAATGGATACTAATGCACAATATTTGTATAAATATGTGATTCTAATCTCATTTTACATCCCCATTCATTCAAGCATTCAATATCCTAACATATTCAAGCAATCTTCAAGCAATCAAGCATCTTGCATCATCAATTCAAGCACTTTCAAGCAACCATTGACATCACTTCATATTTGCATATTCAAGGATGTGGTAAGTTTGTAATACTTTCATGTTATTCATTTATCATCTCCTTTGCATTTTATTCATTTCTATTGGGTTTGATTACTAAAGTGTGGTTTGACCAAGGCAAACCCCTATTCACTAACCCACCAACATTTTTCCCATTTGCATGTGTCTTTGTAGCCTTTTTTTTTTTTTCAGATTTGATAGGTTTAAAGGTGTTGAAAAGTGGATTTCAAGTCAACTAGGCTCTTCAAATCAATCCATCATCTATTCAAACAATTTGAGAGACTTTTAGCCCATTTTTATAGAGTTTCCCCTGATAACCTAATATTCAGACTTTGCAAGATCTGGAGTAGTAGTATTGTCTTCTGATTTTCTAGAAATATTGGGGAGGACTGATTCACCACCCTTGATGAATGAGTCCCACCTAAAATATGAAAATATGCATTTGATCATAAAAAAACTCTTGGTTGTTAGAAATCAGTTCCCAACACTTTTTCAACAATAGGAGGAATGATTCACCACCGTTGTGAATGAATCCCACTTTGAAAAATCATAAATTTTCATCAGCATTCTAGACATTCTAGAAAGCTCACACATCATCCAGGTGCACTCAAATTTGACCCTGTACCTTTTGTTCTACATATTTCTTTCAATTTCTACGTATGTACAGGATCATCATTGAAGTAGGATGATCTAACACACATTCCCTCTTTCCATACAACTATTCTCAACAAAATAAAATCCATTGAAAATGCAAAAAATTAGATTTTAAAATGTTCAGCATGAACACTTGATTGTTCATTCATAATCTCCAAAAGAACATCACAATAACTTCTCCAAATTGACAATACAAATGGTGCAGCCTCATGGGTTAATAATAATAGTCTCAAAACTGATATAAAATTTATGTACAACAGAAAAATAATTTAAGGACAACAACAAGTTCATTCTTCCAAATCTTCTACCAAAAACTGTGAAACAAGATCATCAAACACTTGTAAACTTCAATAAAAAAATATGCAACAACTCAATCATGGATTCTTAAATCCATTTGCTGCTATGCCTTCACTTCCAAACCTGAAAAAAAATCATACCAAATTGATTTCTCCTTCCCTCATCTCTCACCAAACTTCCCCTACAAAGTCCCTCTTCTCTTCTCATATTCTGCTTCTTTTCACAAGCTAATTTTTTGCACTTTTTCTTGTGCAACTCTCAGGAGAAACCTACAAGTTATTTCTCCAAAATTGCTGCTATTGATTTATTCTCTTTAAATACCTTAAAGAATTCATTTTTTCTAGATTAAAAGCTTTTTGAATTCCCAAATCTACTCTTTCATTTCGATCCAATAGTCTTTTGAAATTCTTCAATTTGTGTTAAAATTCATCATTAAATGCTTCCAAATATGGAACACAAAGTTGCTGCAACATATTCCATGATTTGCTACTGTAAATGCCTCATAAAAATCAATAAAATTATCCACCAAGTCATGCTCATTCACAATAATTTGAATACTGAAGTCATTAATTGATTTTTCCCAAAAACACTAGCTTTTATGCATTAAAGCAAAAATCTATTTTTCTTATCTTGGGTGTCCACTCTCTCCATCCCTTTTTTTTCGGGATTTTGGAATCTCAAAAATAATATTTTAAATGGAATAGAAAGTCTCCAAAAATCTATTCCAAAATTTCCAATTTTGAATTTCAAACTCCAAAATTACCTCCTACACTTTTTCTCACTCCAGAAATATAATATTTAAATAAAGACCAATTATTTAATAAATTATTTTGGCCTCAATATTGTAATTTATTTACCTATTGCATAATTAAACCAAACCTTAAGAAATTAAAAATTAAATACTTCTTTTTGCTTGATGAGGATAACCCTTTGACTATGGATGCTCCTGCATCAAACATCCATGGTAGAAAAGAAATATTTCATGAGCTACACTCAGAAATATTTATATAACCTATGCTTGTCTTGGATCCACCTCTATTCTTTGTCCACTAGTATTTCTTTGTTCACCAATTTCTGCAACTTCACAACATTGTCCTCTTTCATCTTTACTCCTCTACCCTCTATTACTGGTTTAATTTCTCCCACTCTTTCCACCATGTCTTCTTCATGAAATTTCATTGTTTTAATTCCTTCTATAAAAAACATCACTGCAATGCGATTTCTTTTACTGAAAACAACATTAGTACCATTATCAAGAGACTCATTTACCATTCCTCCTAACAAGGAATCATAGTCACAAATCAAAATATCTTCATGTCCACTATTCTCTAACAAAGATTTACCAGAAAATTTTTCATTTACCTTCACTTTACACTTCCCCATTTTAACTTCATCAAATTGATCTACTACTGCAATAAAATACTCTATTTCTACATTCTTATTGTCATCAAAGTAAACACCAAAATCTGATTTTACCTCACTTTTACCTACAAACTTCATCTCACCTAAGATTAACTTATCCCATTCTCTTTCAATTGCTGCCATTCACATAAATAAATCATCCCATTCACTTTCTTCTATGCCCTTCAAAGGACACTCTTTTGTTGCAACTTGATCATAATCACATTCATCTTCAGAAAAATATTTATCAAAAATGAATTTTTCCTTTGTATCTTCCACTGCTGCAACTTTTTCTTCCCTTGCAATAATTTGATCCCATTCTCCTTCAATCTGAATGAGTAAATTATCCTTCTCAACTTCATAGGTGTTCTTTAAATAACTCTCTTCTACTATTGCAATCATGGTAGTCTCATCCTCCATGTCTTCCAATAGACATCCCTCTTCAGGTTCATCAATCTCTTTGTGCTCATACTCTTCTTCTTCCTCAGTGTCATATGCATGACACTCTGTTACTTATTCTTTCTTTCTTGTAGTCAAAACATCATTAGAAAGATAAAACTTGTCTTCAACTCTTCTCTCATCTTCTTTCCTCCTTTCAATCTCATCCCTCAATTCATTTATTTTTTGTTGCAACCTTATCATTTCTCTTTCTCTGAATCTCCTTTTTATTACCTTTAGTCTGAGAATCCTTAGAATCCATCTAATGATAATGCCCTTTCTCCTTTCCATTTTCTAGGCTTCTCAAATCCTCAACAACACAACTTTTCAAAACCCTCAAGTTCTTCACATGTAAACTGCCTTACATTTAGCGATCCGTTTAGAAAATCTCCACTCTCAAGATATGTTGGCTTCAACCCACACTCACAGGTCCTATTGCAACTGCCTCAAATTCGATACTCTATTACAGAATCAAGATATTCTGCTCTGATACCACTGAAGTAGGAGGATCTAACACACATACCCCATTTTCATACAACTATTCTCAACAAAATAAAATGCATTAAAAATGCAACAAATCTGATTTTAAAATCTGCAACATGAACAATTGATTGTTCATTCATAATCTCCAAAAGAATGTCACAATAACTTCTCCAAATGGATAATACAAATGGTGCAGCCTCATGGGATAATAATAATAGTCTCAAAACTAATATAAAATTGATGTACAATAGAAAAATAATTTAAGGACAACAAAAAGTTCATTCTTTCAAATCTTCTACCAAAAACTATGAAACAAGATCATCAAACACTTGCAAAATTCAATACAAAATATGCAACAACTCAATCATGGATTCTTAAATCCATTTGCTGCTATGTATTCACTTCCAAACCTGAAAAAACATTCATACCAAACTGATTTCTCCTTCCCTCATCTCTCACCAAACTTCCTTTGCAAAGTCCCTCTTCTCTTCTCATATTCCCCTTCTTTTCACAAGCTGATTTTCTGCACTTTTCTTGTGCAACTCTTAGGAGAAACCTACAATTTCTTTCTCCAAACCTACTGAAATTTAGTTCTTCTCTTTGACTACCTTAAAGGCTCCATTTTTTCTAGATTAAAACCTTTTTGAAATGCCAAATCTGCTCTTTCATTTCCCTCCAATTTTCTTTTGAAATTCTTCAATTTGTGTTAAAATTCATCATTAAATGCTTCCAAATATGGAACACAAAGTTGCCGCAACATATTCTATGACTTGCTAGTGTAAATTCCTCACAAAAATCAATAAAATAATCCACCAAGTCATGCTCATTCATAATAATTTGAATGCTACAGTCATTAATTGATTTTTCCCAAAAATACTAGCTTTTATGTATTAAAGCAAAATCTGTTTTTCTTATCCTGGGTGTCCACTCTCTCCATCCCTATTTTTTAGGGATTTTGGAATCTCAAAAAAATATTTTAAATGGAATAGAAAGTCTCCAAAAAACTATTCCAAAATTTCCAATTTTGAATTTCAAACTCCAAAATTACCTCCTACACTTTTTCTCACTCCAGAAATGCAATATTTAAATAAAGACCAATTATTTAATAAACTATTTTGGCCTCAACATTGCAATTTATTTACCTATTTCATAATTAAACCAAATCTTATGAAATTAAAAATTAAATACTTTATTTTTGGTTGATGAGGATAGCCCTTTGACCATGGATGCTCCTGCATCAATGATGGAAAAAATAGGCCCTTAAGTGGCAAAAAAATTAGAAAAATTAGAGTTAGACAACTTCACATAAAAATTTGAAATTTTTTCTATATTATTTCAAAAATATACATGAGAATAGAATTTTTAGCAAATTGAATGTAGTTTCTAAACTACTAGGTTTGTTTAAAAAAAATCTATTTGGTGAAAATTTGAAATTTCAATGCAGTAGTACTTAAATTTTAGGGAAAAAGTAAGAAGTAGGTGTTTTTCTAACCACACTAACCACAATAAAATGATAATATTTTTTTATAATATTTTATATAAAAGTAGAGGACTTATGTCCCGATGTGATGTATATTTTTTTGTAATTTTTTTCCATGTAAATAATTAATTATGATTTTTTTATTAGAACTTTAAAAAAATATAAAAACCTTGTATGTTTGACCACCTTAACTTGGTCAAAACTTCATGAAATTCAATTTTTATTTTTTTAATCCTATAGTATGTGAAGCATAGAATGTGACACATGTTTTGGATTCAAAAAATGTGATACCATTTGAAAGTTATAGATTTTTTCAATCAGTCTATCAATCAGGACTTTAGTCATAATTTGAATAGAAAATGAATAATAATTACTTATTAAATTCAAAGTAAAGTATAATTTATATTGGTGGAAAGCTGAGAAACTCCTTTTAAAACCATTTTCATTTCATCAATTTTGGGTAAAAAAAAGTCGTGAGCCATGTACCCATCATATTGCCACTTTTTGGCCCATCATGATCCTGGACATACCCTTCTTCATCTTTCATTGTACTTTTCATATCAAACTGTGTTTTTAAACATAGCATAAATTGTGTCTTTGCATTCATTCTAGATCATTTTAGTCAATCAATTGCATTTAGTTTAGTTCATTTACATCATATTACATTGCATACTTCCTAATTTTAATGTCACATAGGCATTTTAGGATCTAATCTCCCTCCTTTTATGTGAAAAACCCTATAAGAGCTAGAGATTGCATTGGTCCTAAAATCTATGTTTCAAGACCTAAACCAAGTCTCTTGTCTTTTCTCTTTCTTCCATGTACTTTGTTTCCAAATTTGAAACCTTGACTTGCAACCTGTAGGTGACTTTCCATGAAGATGACAACCTTGTGACCTAGTCTTCAAAGGATCTTCAAGATCCAAGACACCTAGATCTATAATTGCACATGTAGAGAGAAAAACTTGTGGATTTGTTAGTAAATAGGGGTTTTCCTTGGTCAAACCCATTTGGGTAAATAAACCTGTATACACACAAAATTGGCATAATGCATTCAATTAGGTCATATTCATCCATTAAACAAATAAATCAAGTGTATTTATCAGTCTCCTAAAGTCATCAGTTTAAATCAAATAAATCAACTTGATCCTATCATCACCCTCCTTGATTAAATAAATCAATCATTTATTTAATTAATTCTAAAATCATCTTTCATCCCTTTTTGATTTAAATAAATCAAAATATTCAAGTCACAGGGGTCAAAGTATCTAAGCATCATTAATTTAATCTAATCCCGATTAACCTAACCTAACCACCCATCACATCCTCTATATTTTCCCACTTGCACCAATAAATCATTTTAATTCATTTATAAAATCAGCATTTTCCATCAACATGGCATCTTTGAGGAATATTCCCTCAAATTTGAATTCAAAAACAAGTGGACATGTACACCCAACAAAGCATTTATAAGCTCTTACATGGCTCTTACATGTCCTTTGCAAAGGTCAAACTCAACATTTACTCTCAAATTCAAATTTGAAATCTCCCTCTTTGGCACATTGACCAAAATGTGCTCATTTCTCAACCACTCACAAGATGACAAGTGGCTCCATCTCATTGGCCAAATCTTTATCCCACATTGCCCTCTCATAAGAAATTTTCAAATTGAGAATATTTAAATAGAGGCTTCATCCTTCATCAAATCCTCCACAATCTTTATGCAAAGTCATTCTCTTAAACTAAGAACTGATTTTTTCCACCATCATTTGCAACATCAAGCTTATCAAGGGTTGGGAAAGGGCTATTTTCCACAATAGCACCAATCCACTATGAGATAAAGTTGGATCATGTTTTTTATATGCTTTTTTTAGTTTACTTGATTCCTTTCATTGCATGATTAACATGTTTCATTATTTCATAGGGATGTTCTTAGTTTTTTTTGTTTCAAATGGCAATACTAATGTGTGTTTTGAGAAAATGCAGAATTTGACATCCACAAAACCAAATGATGAAACATTGAAATAAGGACATGAAACATGAAACATGAAAAATAATAACTTGAATGATGTCTAGGAATGTAATTTGTAATCTAACATGAACTGGCCATGAAGAATGCAAATCTTGATGTAAAATTAGATGTTAAACAGTGTTTGCAAATGGACCTTCAATGCTACATCATAGAACTAGCTTAACAACATTCTTGATTCATTATGATATTGACATGATGATGGATCTTTCAAATTTCTGCAACAAATGATGAAGAATTCTTCCCTTGAATGCATTAGAAATGCTCTTGAATGCTCTATTAGCACTCTTGTGAAGTCTTGGAATGCTTATCTCCTAATGGCTTATGTTGATATCATGAATGATTAGTTAAATAATTATTTGAGACCTTGTTTATATAGGAAATCTATCCAATTTACTGTTTATTAGATCCCAATTTAAGCTAACATTCATGAAACTTGAACTTAAAATCCTGATTTCCTACTCAAAACCCTAAAAAGGTACCAAATGGGACTCATATGCCACTTGTAGTGTATAGGAACAATTTGGATGGGACTTATATGCCCAAGGTGGCATATGGGTGCCACCAGTCCTTTTTAGGTGGAGGAAATATCAAGGAGTTGAGAAATTATGTTTATTTTTTGCTCTTGTTGAGATTTTGGTTGAAATATTCCTTGGGATGCATAGCATAGGGTCTTAGGGGCCTATTTATGATGATATGAAGGTCATAAATGCAAGAGGGCCCAAAACTAAATGTGAAGGTGTAAACAAATACATTTTAAAACATTAAATTAAGGGAAAATTAGGTCTACTTAGCTTAAAAGGGCCCTAAATCCAATGTGAATGTGGAAAGCACATTACAACACTAGATCAAGGAAACATTAGGTCTATTTTAATGTTAATCATTCCAAAATTAAGAGAAAAAATGTAAAGGGATACATTTTCTATTGCCACAATTATTTCTTAATGCACCATTCTTTCAATCATTAACAATTTTAAAATCCTTTAATTATATAAAAATATTATGGAGACTATTACTTTCTAAAACCATAACCCTTAAAAATACCTTTAATATGTTTAATAGAAATACCCATAAATAGAGGTCAATCTATTTTAATTATTGTCTAATTGCAAGAATAGATAATTCAAAATTAAATGTTCATCAAAATATTTTATACAAGTTCCATAGTATGCACGAGGAAAATAAAAGTCATAATATTTTATTAAAGCTCCTTGTATTTGATTACCAAGAACATTTTATACACATGGGATCAATTAGTATCCCTAGAGTATGCTTGTTATTAATACGGTCAGTGATATAAAGAGGACCATTAGGTGCATGTATAGATGCATTGAAATGTGTAAAATCAATGTCACATAAAAAATTGGTTCAACCCTTATGTGGTTGAAATTATATTTTGTTAATGTGAGCACCATAAGTCTACAAACTGTTTCAACCACATCACACATTAGCATAATGTTAGTCTAAAACAAGCAAACAAAGTAGTGTTCCTATGAACTACTCAATCATATTAAAATATGCACATAACATGAAAAGATTCAAAATAACTAAATAAAGCGTATTAAAACATGATCAAACCCCTATATCATAGTAGATTGGTGCTTCTTCTATGTGGAAAGAATCCCTTTCCCAATCCTTGATAAGCTCCTAGATGACAAGATTCAAATGCTTGATATGCTGGATAAGATGAAATGCTAACTTGGATGAGTTGTGGAGGATTGATACAATAGAGAAACTCTCTATTTATAGCCAAGAAGGATAAAAGAATGTCAAACATGGAGGATGTGGGACTAAAGATCCACCAATGACAAGATGCCACTTGTCAACATGTGAGAGGTTGAGGAATGAGCACATTTTGGTCAATGTGCCAAAGAGGGGGAGATTTGAAATTTGAATTTGATGAAAAGATGAGTTAAATGATGAATTTGACCTTTACAAGAGACATGTAAGAGACATGTAAGAGTTGTTAAATTCTTTGTTGGATGTACATGTCAATTTGGGGGTAGATTTCAAACTTGGAGAATATTCCTCAAAGATGCCATGTTGAGAGAAAATGGAGAATTTAATAATCAATAAATTGATTTATTTGTGCAAGTGGAAAAAGCTAGAGGATGTGATGGGTGATTAGGATTAGATTAATCATAGATTTGATTAATTAAGATGATGTTAGGTGATTTTGAATTTTGACTTAGATGCTTGGATTTATTTAAATCAAAAGGGAGGAAATTGATGCACTATCCATTTAATTAAATACATTTTATTTAATTAAATGAAGAGACTTTAGGAGATAGTTAAATAAAGTGATTTATTTAATTAAAATATAACCTTAGGAGATCAATCAAATAACCTTGATTTATTTAATTGACGGGTGGATATGAATTAGTTAAATATGAGGAATGCATGATGTCAATTTTATGTGTCTACATTTTCCCCCTCTTTGAAGCAATGCACTTGTTGTGTTGGTTCAAAGAACAAACTTTCCACGATCAAAATTCAAAAAATAAAATAAAATTTGGATGCCCTGACAGAAAGAAGAACATAAGTACATTGCCCCCTCAAGAGATCGAGTGAAAAGATTCGATTTGAGGGTCGATATCATGATAAAGAGGTTCAAGATGGACATACAGATGGTTATGATGAAGATGAAAATGAGATGGTTTTAAGATGCTTAGAATAACCAATGTATATTATCCTAAATAACTTAAATGATAATGCAATGCACATGAGATGGATGATGCGATAATGCCTCTATGATTATGCAATAGATTTTTTATGCAAATGCATGATTTTATGAGATGCTTAGAATAAAAAATTTATATTATGATGGACATGCATGTTAGATGGATGAGATGGATGATGTGATATGCTATGATTATGATATTTATGTATGCTAATGGTTTGTGGATATAGGATGGATGCACTGGTGATGATGATTAACTGATCATGACGTGATGTTAGTGCTAGAAAGAAGAAAGAAGAAATGAGATGATGACAAGAGGATCCAAAAAATCCATGATCTGATGAGACTTTATTAGAGATAATGATGAGAGATGGATGATGATGATTTTCTTATCAGGGATTGAGACTTTAAAAGGGCTAGTTACCTTATATTTGATATCACACATAGATATGATGCATCAAGGTATAGTTATACCTAGTGCAATGGACTTTGACTCAAAAAATAGATAGGAGTATTCTTGTTCACACTTGACATAAATAAACCTTGCTAGGACATACCTAACAAAGCAAATATTTGCCAAGTTATATGACAAGAATTTCCAAAAAGCATAATAGAAAAAAAGATAATGATTGATTCCCCATTCCTTTCTTTCTAAATTGCTTTGATTAGATCTCATTGACAGGTCATTGGAATGAGAGAAATAAGATAAATCAAAAGAAAATATCAAGTACACAAAGAATTCAATGTTCTCCATACCTCTACCCAAATGGATGTGTTTTGATAGGATAAGAATCCAAACTGATATCCAAAATGATGCCCATTTTTTGGAATTATATATCCTAGGACATGTGATGTATAGGATGATGATGGGTTGATATGTTGATTGATAGGTTGTTGATATAAGGTTGATTGACATGTTTGAAAATGATCAAGAGTTTGATTTTGCATTTAATGGTTTGTTGCTTCGATTTTGATTTTGTGTTTGAAGTTTGCTTTTGTTGATTGCTATGATTGTTTCTATTTATGCTGCCAAAGGATGAAGGTGATGATCAATTTATTATGGATGATTGATTATTTTGAGTGAAAGCGAGATGAGACAGATGGATTTTTTCAAATATTTGGATGTTTTTGACATTTTTTGGTATTTCCAAGATTTTACAAATGTTTTGATTTTCAAATTTTGCGATGTTTTGGGGTTTTCTAAGATTTTATGAATGTTTTTAGATTTTGATGTGATTTTGGATGTTTTTGGATTTTCTTAGTTTTTTGAATGTTTTTGGATTTTTCGCATGATTTTGGTGATTTTGATATGTGATGATATTAGTGCTCTGTTTGGGATTTTGTTGAAAAACAACCTAAGGTTGATTGATTAGATTGATGGATTGATGATGATAACATTGTTAAGGATACACAACAATGCAAGGATAGTGTTACACAATATGAGGATTAGGATGGATATCCCAAGATGATGAGGAATTGATGATGATTTGATTGATCAAGACTGATGAAGATAACATTATTGAGGATGCACAACAATACAAGGATAGTGTTAAGTAAGATAAGGATATCCCGAGATGATTTTTTGATTGGATTTGATTGATCATGATTGATGACTTGCTTGATTTGGAATAAAAGTTGTTTGAATGATTTGATGTGATGTTTCAAGTGACAATTAGATGTGACTGATAGTGATTATTTGGATTGATGTTCGATGAAAGATAAATCTTGATAAGGAATGTCTTGTCAAAATGTGCCATGGGCTAGTGATTTGGAATTTTGATCACAAATGCTTTGACTAGTTTGATTTCATGTTTTTCAATGTTCAAATTACCACATAAGTTGGAAGATATAGATCAAGATTTATTCCTAAAGCAAGATGTAAATATTTTCCCCCAATTCCTAGCAATGTATGGAATACCATGGATGGATGCTCGGATAGGTGTATGGATGGATGGATATGGAAAGCATGCAGAGGATGCCAATGATTATCTTGTGATAAGATAAGGTGTTTTAATAGAGGAATACTTTATTGGATAATGCTTCATGGCTTAGATAACATTGGGATAGGATAGGATCAATAAAAATGACTCATATCAAGATGTTTACCATAAGCTAGCGTAAAGTGTGCACCAAAAATTTTCAAGATCAATATAATTTGGACTATGGATGCAAATGGATAAAGATGGATTGGATAAATGGTTCATGGATGAATGGATTTATTATGGATAAGATGGATGAAATGTTGAATTTATTATCGATGGGATGAGATGTTCCACCTCAAATAGTGCACACAATTGCTCGATCCTACACATGATGCCTATTTTCAAGGTTTTCATCATGGTACCTATCCAAAGCACCACCTATGCAGTTTTCACTAGAGGATAATTTTTTTCTTTATTGTTTTCATAATTTTTTTGATTTTTTTGGTTTTTTCTGAAAGATTCATGCTGACCCACCTAGTGGTGTTGATGTAAAAACTTTGATCATAATGTGCCATGAATATTCTGCTTGAAGAAGCTACTTTGCTAAGATACATGCACTTGAATGCAACTTTTGGGATTCTTAATCTTCTTTATTGATACCGAGGTTAACTCTTTCTCTGTGCGCATATCACGATAGAGTTCATTCTAAAATCCTTATGATGAAGGGTCATTGCCAACACATGGTAAATGTGAGAATTGGATATTATGCATGGAGGCGTGGATGGAGTGTGTTTAGGGATAAGAGATGGATTGGTTGACAGTTTGGAACTTTTGACTCTCCAAACTTGGGAAGATGTGCAATGATGGGTGATACGAAAGTGTGCATGGAATTAGGACCAACTACTTGACACACTTTGTACGTCACTTGGGAAGCCTAATTTTTCCATTGTGGACATCTTTGATGGATACTTTTCCCTTTTTTATTTTTCCCCATAGTTTCTTTGACTAATGGTGTTTGATAGGGATAATCTTTATTTGTATGTTTTGGTATCCATTCATATTTGATTTGTCCATTATGCTCCTTATCTTTGATAATGTTCTTTGTGATTTGATTCAAATATTTATTTTTATGTTGGTCCCAATTCCTGGGTGGGGTGATGGGTGGATGAAGATTCATGACGTGGCTGGTTGTAGTATTGGCATTAGTTTGATCATAAGGATTCTTCATGAACCCTATGTTGGCATTTGTACTAGATAAAGTTTCCCCTAGTATGGTGGTAGTGGCAGCTTCATTATGTGATTTTTCTTTTTTTGAGATGTATTGTTCAGTAAACATGCTCTAAAAAATGACCATTGTAGATGGCGTTGTTTCAATTTGCTGCTCTGCTAACTCTAAATTATACTATTTTGTCTGACTTGTTTCCTTGAGTGTATAATGCTAGATATCTACATACCTGATGTCCTCAATCTAAATTTGGGATATATCTAATCCTAATGTTGATAACTTAGTTTGACTGTAGGAATTAATAATCTACTCTTTTTGTGTAACAAAATCTTGTTCTAGAAGAAGATCATCTACATGTCCATCCACATAAAGCATCTCATGGGTAGATGGAGGATTATGTGCTATATGGATATGATCATCTTGTATAGATAGGAGAGTTTCCATTAGTTTATTGTAGTATCTTGGAGATACGAATTCTTGATCTTGAATGATTTTGGAATTGCTTTTGGCATGCTTTGGATCGAGTTCTTGACATGGGTTAGTTTCAAAGGATGGATTGATTACAAAGGGTTCTTGAATATCTTCATTAGGCATGGGAATTGGCTCAATATCCTCTTCATTTTTTAGTGGACTTGGATCAAATGTTGAGTTGAAGATTCCTTCAATATCTGCAACCATGAGGTCAAAGGATTTTAATATATCTTGGAAAGGACCATTGCTAGACCTTGGTGAAAGATGTTGATCATGGTTTGCGATAAATTCTTGAGATATTCCCTCTAACTCATTAGGCGATGTAGAGACATTTTCAACATGATCATTGGTTGAATCCCGATCATTGTCCCCAATAGTTATCATTATTTGTGCTTGTGCTTGTTGGGCAGCATGGGTAGCTTGGGAGGCTTGGGAGGCTTGCGTAGCCTGAGCAACTTCCTGAGTAGCTTGGTACTATTGAAGTTCTTTTTTTTAGGCTTGGTAAGCTTTTAGTGCATTACTATATTGGCTTGCTACATTTGGTTTAGGTGGTAGTGGTGGAAGATTTAGAATTGTGTTGGATGTAGTGATAAGTGGTTGAGATATGCTTGGAGTGATCATGGTAGTGAGGGATTGAGATATGATGGGTGTGAGAGTGGTAATTGGGATGATTGAAGTGATAGTGATGGTTGGAATGATTGAGGTGATAGGTCCTTGGGAGACTGTGTTTTGATTTTTTGGGATCGATAGTGTTGTTTGATTGGATACCATCTGTTGTTGTGATATCAATGGTATATTTGAAGGATTTGATTCAATGATTTGATTGGTGCTTGATGGATTGCCTTGGATTGATTGATTTTGGGCAATGTTCTGATTTGGGATGATGTTTAGATTTGGCATGATAGGTTGAAAATGAACATTGTTGATGTTGGGAATCACATTTCCTTGATTTAGATAACTTTTTATTTTGCATGGTGTTACCTTGACTTGGATTAATACATGAGGTTGTTAACATCTTGTTTTGAATTTGAACAATATTTGTATGATTTGCAAACATATCCACCCCAAATTTTACCAAGTTTGGATTCCAAATGTTCATGTTTGGTAAAGTTGTACTTGGTACATTCACATTTGGCATGTTGGGATTTGATGGGATGACGTTTGTTTGAAGGCTCATGCATTGATTGTTTAGTTGATAGACTTGTAGGTTTGGACTTGGATTTAAATCTACCCTCGAGAAAAGTGTTCCAAACTTTTGACTGAGCATACTCACATTTGTTGTACCATTGAGGTTTGTAGGAGATAACAATCCCATGTATGGATTCTATAAATGTGAATTTTGATAATCAATTGGTATTGTAAGGCTTTGAAAGTTCAATTGATTTGGATTACTCATGATTTATGGAGAAAATTTGTATTCCATGTTCCTCTTGTGTTGAGGTCTAGTTTGGACCATAAAATAAGGATCAATTTTCAAGAATGTGGGAGGTGAACCTTTAATTATTTTGGATTGATCTAAACTCTAGGTACAAAAAAGAACATCTAAGATTTTAAGGATCAAAATGATGGTGATGAGATATGAAAGATGGATGATTGGTGAATGATTGGAACTCTTAGGAAACCTTGAAGAGGATTCTAAACTTTAGGACTTGGATTGATGTTTGATATGATTTGGGATATTTTTGATTTGATTTGGATAGTTAACTCATAAATTCCAAGAGGTTGGATGTTGTCCTAGAGTAATTTTTTTTGGACAAGATGCTAATTTGACTAAATTTGTAAAGAAGGATTCATCTAGACACACCTAACCAGACAAGATGATTTTGATAATGAACTCCTAAATCCCAAGATGTTGGATGTTCATCACTTGGGATGAATTTGTTCACAAGGTTTGATAATTTGATCAAATATGTGGTGAAGGATTCATCTACACACATCTAATCAAATGAAATGATTTTGATTTGGTTCAAATGATTTTCCAAAAGTTTAGCATGAGGGATTTTTTCAAGATTTCTAAGAATGTTTTGTGAGGTGATTTTGATTTTGATGTTTGGGGGATGGATGAAAGTTTTGATTTTGATCCTAAGAGACTTAGAGAGACCTTGTTTCCTAGACCAATATATTGAAGAACATGCTTTTTCTCTAAGAGTAGTTCAAACCAAAAGACCAATGTTTGCATGAAAACCATATGACCAAAAGATACCAAGCACATGTGTGGGATTCAATTTGAGTTAATCTTGGTTAATGAATTGCTTTTACCACAAACACACTTCTTGTTTAGTTTTCAAACTGAATGTTTGTCTAAATTCCTTCTCATTTCATAAGGTCCCTTATGCAAAAATCAAGGTTTCAAGAGCATAGTTTCCTATTGTTCACTTTGGAATGAACAAATCAAGATATAGGTATCAGTGTTTAGAACCCTTCTAGGGATAAGAACCCCTAGGGACAAGTAGTAACACGTGGAATTTTCAAAGTTATTAGTTCCTCCCAAAGGGTTTGAAATTCTAATGATTCGTTGAATGTTGGTTTCAATGTTTTGGATCCAAGAATTGTTTTCAACTGACTCACAAGCCATATAACATCCTATCTCAATTGGTACATTTTTCTTGGTGGGCTTGCCTTATGCCCTTCGTAGTAGAAGAGATGATTTGACATGAAAACAAGGAAAAAATATAAACATATGTTAAGAATTAATTCTTAACCTTTATATTTTAACCAAGATCATACATGGCAAGTAACTTCTTGGAATCTAAGTTCCAATACACCAATTTCATAAAATCATTGGATGGATTGGTTGGTTACTACAAATAAGGTTCTTAATGACAACAAACCATGAAAATTGAAACCAACACTCACCTACTTGGCCACTTAAGGCTCTTCAACCATTCCCATTCCACTTAAAGTGTGGGATCAAGTACAATCTATTGTTGGCATAGATTGGTGCTAATTTCTCATGATTTAACACCCTTTAATATAGCCCACCGATAAACATGCTTGCAAGAACTTGCCTATGATTTTCCTATTGTGAGGTGTTTCTCATAGTAAGCCCTCTCTTAAAGTTGACTCAAAGCAATAAAATGCATTTTGATTGTTTCTCTTGCACCTTGGATCAAATGAAGTGCAAGGGGAAAGGATACACACTCAAAATGCATGAAAGAAAAAAATCACTCAATTCAAACACTTGTTCATTTTAGCCTCGAAGCAATGATGAGTTCATTTTAAAGCACCAAACTTCAGTGTGAATTTTGTTTGTTTGTTCAATTTTAACCAAATCCAAAAGCTAGTGAGTTTCTAGGGTTATTTTTAACCAACTTTGAGAAAAAGAAAGCTTTTGTATGTTCTTTTTTTTTTCAAAAACCTAGAAAGAAGTGAGTTGGTTTAAAATAGAAAACGATAGCAAAAAATAGAGGCTCTAAGCATTTAAAAATTCTTTGTAAATTTCAAGTTTTATGTCCGATTTTCTTCAACTTCAATTTTCTTATTTTCTCTCAATTCCAATATCAACCTTTCCTTGTGCAGACCTCCCTATAAAAAGTAAAAAGCAAAGTCTTAAAAATGAGATTTATTATAAGAAATTAATGATGACAACATAATGAAAACAATTTGAAACCAATAAAATTTCTAAACTTGTCAAAACAAGAAAATGATCCCGTGAGAGATAAATATCTACAACTATCCTCTGATCTGCCAGGTAATGTTTAATTTTAGTGCACAATAAAGCCTTCATGCATATCACACATCCTCAATTTATAGAGCCAACACTGTTAATAGATATAAATCAAACATGTTCAAAAGTATGTTAATGAATGCATATCATACATATGAATAATGACTGACCCAAACCATAGACAAAGTCAACATATAAAAATAAACAAACCAACAATTTTCAACTCTCACAATCCACTAGCTTAGCTTCCCCCCATTTCCTTTAATTTGAAACACAAAATATTTGGGAAGATTAATTGGCTCGTTTCCTTTACTGCACCATCTTTGGTGCCATAAATAGAGAGGTCTTTTCAAACCAAAATCAAATCTTAAAATGAATAAAGCTCTATTATTCTTCAAGATCATGTGTTAGTGATTAAAATACTGCTAGAAAATAAATATGTCAGAGGCATTAGATTGCAAATAATACATACCACATACCCAAGGTTGCTACCATCAATAGAGATCATTTTAAATGAAAATCACAATCTGAAATAAATAAAGCTTTATCATTCAAGATTATATGTCAGTGATTTAAAGAGTTACCTACAAGAATTAAATATGTCAGAGACACTAGATTACATTGAGATTTACCTATGAGCACCTAAACGCTAAGTTTCCATATTGCAGCTAATCAAAATCAAAACCTAGTCAAGATTCCTCCCAAAATGGATGCATTTGATTGATTGATAACATCTCTATTCACTCCATGTAGTGAGAGAAGGTAGCACAATAGATGAAGATAGGTAGATGAAGTACATTATTGAAATACATTAATGGCATGTCCTCAAAGAAACTTGGGTTCAAGATGACAAAACTTATTGTAGGCATTGACAGTGAAGAAAGGTGTTCAATTTGTGATTTTGAGTTAGTTGAGGACCAAGCACAAAATTTTCTAAGAGAGGAATTGAGGAAAGTGTTGAGTGAATTTGATAGAGAAAATAGTCACAAAAAATGTCATGGGATATGAAAAATGTTAGGTTTGCTTGCTAACAATAGACGTCTCTCGAATGTAGATCTGCACTAGAAAAAAATGTTTAAGTTGAGCAACTCAATCAACTGTTCATGGTCTGTAGGAAGGAAAATATCTACTAGTGATAAAAAAATTGTAAATATCTACCTTCGCTTCATGTCATACTTCAACTACGCTCCAATCTGGTGAGCAACAAACCTGAAAGTAATTTTTTTACAAGGGTGTTAGAAAATGTATATTAAATTGAAAACTATAGTCTAAATCATGATATGACAAAATGTCTAAAAAAAAACTGTAATCATTGAAAAATATGCACAACACACATTCATTGAATAGAATTAATTTTCAAGAAAATGTGATTGATATGTTATAAAGCCATGCCTAAATGTCATTTCAAAATATTTTTAAAAATTAAATGTGAATGGTAGGTGAATAAGGAAAACAAAAAAGTCATTTGAAAACTTTTGAAAGTAAATGCAAATGTCAGGTGTAAAGCCAAAGAAAGGCATGGATGAGGCATCTTTTAATTTTTTTTGAATCTGATGTAACTAGAAGGAAAAAAACCATGCCCAATGTCATTCAAGAAACTTCCAAATTGATGGCATTACTAGGTGAAGAGCCAAATTCCATAGATTTTAGCAAGAATACAATAATTACAAAATATTTGACCAAAATCCTCTCAATTTTCAAGCTAATGCAATTGCATAGGTGTAAATTTGAATTCCACAGTCTTTGAACAACATCCTCTTAGCATGCACTTTGATAGAATGCCTAAAAGAGGATTTTAGAAGTTTTTTTTTTGGAATAGCCCACCGGGAATGTTTGAATCGAGTGAATGATGCTTGGTGAATGAATGGCTCTTTAAAAAAAACATTCAAGCTAAAACCATTGGTAGATGTAAAACTGAATTAAGTGAATGGCAGGTCTCTTTTGATGAGCAGGTCAATGATAAAATCAATAGAACAATAGACACCTATTGAGGGATGTAAAATGTGAATACTCAAAGATGCACAAAGAGATAACTTAAATTTTTTGATATCTACAAATGCTGTGTTTTGATGATCACACAAGGCAAGGAAAAAAAAGAAAAAAGAAAACACAAGGGAGATGATGTGGGTTGCCATCTATATGGTGTGAAGGGGTGCTATAGCTACACACGTACATGATGAGATGGGTAATAAAAATGCTAGTTTTGTTGCAATCCCAGGATTTGCTTACCTCTTGTGTTAACAAAAGAGTTCACCAGATACATATTATTAGAACGAAACATTCACCAAAAGAAAATTATTAGATGACCATTTATGTGACAACATTGTAAAGCTTGAATAGAAATAAAAGCTCGAATAGAGACAAAGATTGTCCTATTTATTGCACAAAGCCTGAAACTTATATAAACAGAGGTAGACTTTTATCCTTTTTAGATGTCTAATTGATATTAAACCAATATAAACAGAGATGACCCTCCTTCTAGCACCATTTTGTGAACACCATAAATCTGAAAACTTTTTAAACCTCATCACACATTAGCATAATGTTAGTCTAAAACAAGAAAACAAAGTAGTGTTCCTATGAAATACTCAATCATATTAAACTATGCACATAAAATGAAAATATTCAAAATAACTAAATAAAGCATATAAAAATATGATCAAACCCCTATCTCATAGTAGATTGGTGCTTCTTCGATGTGGAAAGAATCCCTTTCCCAATCCTTGATAAGCTCCTAGATGACAAGATTCAAATGCTTGAGATGGTGGATAAGATGAAATGCTAAATTTGATTAGTTGTGGAGGATTGATACAATAGAGAAACTCTCTATTTATATCCAAGAAGGATAAAATAATGCCAAACATGGAGGATGTGGGACTAAATATCCACCAATGACAAGATACCACTTGTCAACATGTGAGAGGTTGATTAATGAGCACATTTTGGTCAATGTGCAAAGAGGGGGAGATTTGAAATTTGAATTTGATGACAAGATGAGTTAAATGTTGAGTTTGACCTTTGAAAGAGACATGTAAGAGCTCTTAAATTCTTTGTTGGATGTACATGTCAATTTGGGGGAAGATTTCAAATGCGGAAAATATTCCTCAAAGATGCCATGTTGAGAGAAAATGGAGAATTTAATAAATCAATAAATTGATTTGTTTGTGCAAGTGGGAAAAGCTAGAGGATGTGATGGGTGATTAGGATTAGATTAATCATGGATTTGATTAATTAAGATGATGTTAGGTGATTTTGACTTTTGACTTAGATGCTTGGATTTATTTAAATCAAAAGGGAGGAAATTGATGCACTATCCATTTAATTAAATACATTTTATTTAATTAAATGAAGAGACTTTAGGAGATAGTTAAATAAAGTGATTTATTTAATTAAAAGATAAACTTAGGAGATCAATAAAATAACATTGATTTATTTAATTGATGGGAAAATATGAATTAGTTAAATATGAGGAATGCATGATGTCAATTTCATGTGTCTACAATTAACAACAATATATAGATCATCATAATCATGTTTAATCACTACCTTGCACAAAGTTTCATGTATGATTTTGCATTGGATTTGTGAAGATTTGAAAATTCTAATTTGATGGACCTACAAACTTGTTTCCTTTATCATTAACATCAGCCAATAGGATGTGATTAGAATTGATAAGGTACTTCACTTGCATTTTAAGATGTATACATCATTTTGTATCATATCCAAGTGTACAATCATATTAAGAAGATGATTTTGAATTAAAATTTGGAGGTAAATATATGGTTGTATCCATGGGCCTAATCAAAGATAACTAGATTAATTTTTTGATTAAAAAACACAATATGATTGTATGAATAGATTCAATAAGTTGGTTAAATTATATATTTTTGGACTAAATCTATAAGAAGTTGTACTTATGGTAGCAATGTTCATGTGTTTCAATGTTATTAGCATCTTGAGGAGTATTAGCATATTCAATAAATTCTTCAAGGAATCTTCAGATGTTTCAAAGGATTCACTAGTAGCCTTAACACCTTCCGCTACATCCTTCTCTTTATCATTATAACTAGTATTGACTGATGTCTTTTCTTTTATTTTTCTTGCATTTTTAGATGCTTCTTCACCATTTTTTCATCTTCATTTCCTTTGTCTTGATCACCTATGACCTGCTCTATATTATCTAGAGGGATAAATGTCTTTGATTGGTCTTGTGTTCCCTCAACCTATGTATTAGTTACCAAATGAGGAATAAGAGTATCCTCCTTAGCATCATCTTCTCTAGTATTTGCATTATCCTCAACATTATTCTCAGCCTCAATATTCTCTTCAATTGTATCACCAACTTTTGATGGAATGTTGTCTTGTGCCTATCCTTCATTTTCCTCATGCTCATGTTGAGCACTATCCATTTGCACAGCATATTCAACATTTTCTTCCCTAGTAATTTCTTTCTTACTCTCAGGAGTTATTCCTATTTTTTGTGCCAAATCTACTTCCTTTTCAACATTTTCCTTCCTAAGCTTATAGAGATCATTTTGATCTCTACCCATAAGGGTTTTCAACCTTTTTCTATCTTAGATTCCTTATTCAATAATATGGCCAATGTGGCCTTATTTTTCTTGGAGAGTGGAGAACTTATATTCTCCAATGCATAGGCCTTAAATTTGGCCTCTTCTTCTATTGCTTCCTATCTCCTTTCAATCAAAACATAACATCTCTATAGGTATCTATTTCTCTGTATTCTACATTTCTACTTCAAGAACTATTTGTTTCATAGAAAAATTGGGGGTTTTCTACAAAATGAATTGATCAAGATGATGGACAACTAATTACCACAAAAAAAATGCAATTATGTGTATGATATGAAGCAAATAATAATCAAAAATCAATCCTAACTATTATAGAGACAATGAGGGAAGTTCTGAATGGCTATAATTGTGAGTACCTTGTTGCAAGAATGGCATGTTTAGCTTATGGAGGACTCATTTTCCCCAAGTGGTGAATGGGTCCCAATTAGGGTTTCTAAAAACTAAGATCTAGGTTCTATTCTTTGATGTCTACACCTCCAACTCTTTGGTGCTCAAATCTTGAAAACCTAAAACAAACTTTGTAGCCTTGTTTTAGTGTTCTTGTAATAAGGATGACAACTTTGCAACTTAAAAAATTTGATAATTTTTCATTAATATTTTTCTTCACATGATCTTCAACCCATCAACCTGCAAACATTAATTCAAGAGGAGAAAAACTTGTTGATTGTTAGAGGATAGGGGTTTTCCTTGGTCAAAACCCATTTATGTAATTGAACCTTGTGATGAAATAATGAAATAGAAACATGAAACATGAAACATGAAATGATGATACCTTGGAATGTGTCTTGGAATTTAAATCTACAAACTAACATGAAGTGGTCGTGTAGAATGTAGATATTGATCTTCAATTAGATGTGAAACAATCCTTTCATATAGATCCTCAATGCTACATCAACAAAATTAGCTCAAACACATGTGTGATGCCCTATGACCTTGAATTGATGCAATAAAACTTCAATGATGTACACTTGCAAGTCTTTGAAAATCCCTTAAGCTGCTCTATAATTCTCTTGTGAAGTGTAGATGTCAAAATCTGCATTTTTCTAAAAAACAAACAAACATGAGTATTGTTATTTGAATCAAGAAAAATAGATAGAGCATCCCTATGAAATATTCAATCATATTAAAATATGCAAGCTAAATAGAACAAAGAAAACTAAATTCAAGCACATAAAAACATGACCAAACCCTATCCCATAGTGGATTGGTGCTTCTATGGAAAGAATCCCTTTCCCAACCCTTGATAAGCTAAATGATGAAAATGATATGAAAATTCTATGAAGATTGTGGAAATTCTGACCAAGATGAAATGCTAACTTAGATGAGTTGTGGAGGATTAACACAATAGAGAAACTCTCTATTTATAGCCAAGAAGGATAAAAAATTCCAAACATGGAGGATGTGGGACTAAAGATCCACCAGTGACAAGATGTCACTTGTCAACATGTGTGAGGTTGAGGAATGAGCACATTTTGGTCAATGTGCCAAAGAGGGGGAGATTTAAAATTTTAATTTGATGACAAGATGAGTTAAATGCTATGTTTGACTTATGCAAGAGACATGTAAGAGCTCTTAAATGCTTTGTTGGAAGGACAAATCCCTTTTAGAGGCATTTTCAAACTTGGAGGAATATTCCCCTAAGATGCCAAGTTGAAAAATAAATAAAGATTTTAATAAATCATATAAATGCATTTTCATGTGCAAGTGGAAAATTCTAGAGAAATTTAGGGATTAGGATTAAATTAATTATGATTTGATTAATTTAATGAGGGATTAGGTGATTTTGACTTTTGACTTAGATTTATGGATTAAAATAAATCAAAAAGAGATGAAAAGTGATTTAGACTTAGTTAAATAAATGTTTTCATTTATTTAGCTAAAGGGAATGATGTTAGTGGTTTAATTGAATAAGTTTGATTTTTTTAATTAAATGAAGAACTTTAGAAGACTAATTGAATAAACTTGTTTTATTTAATTAAAGAGATAACTTAGGAGATTAATTAAATAAAATTAATTTAATTAATTAAAGAGACGAATATGATGATAAAGAGATGATTAAGGACACCATGGAATTAGTGAATATGGATCAGATGCATGAAGTAAATTTTGCATGTCTACATTTTTCCCCTCTTTGAAGAAATGTACTTGCTACGTTGGTTCAAAGAATAAACTTGCCATGATCAAAATTCAATTTTTTATTTATTTATTTCAGATGCCCCAGTGGAAAGAAGTACACTTGTACATTTCCCCCTTGAGAGATCAAGTGAAAATAAGGGTCGATCTCATGATAAAGAGGCTCAGGATGGATGTATGGATGGTTATGATGATGATGCAAATGATATGCAATGCATGTGATATGGATGAGATGGATGATGTGATATGCTATGATTATGAGATGTATGTGTACTAATGATTTGTGGATGCAAGATGGATGCAAGATGGATGTGTATGTGATGTTATGTTAGTGCGGGAAGAAGAAAGTAGAAATGAGATGAAGACAAGAGGATCCACCAAGTCCATGATTGGTTGAGACTTTATTAGAGATGATGATGAGAGATGGATGATGTTTCACTTATCAAGGATTGGGATTTTAAATGGGCTACTTACCTTATGTTTGATAATACACATAGATATGGTGCATCAAGGTATAAAGAACTAGGATGGCATTGTACCTAATGCAATGGACTTTGACTCAACCAATAGATAGGAATATTCTTGTTCACACTTGACATAGGAAAACCTTGCTAGGATGTACCTAACAAAGCAAGTATTCACCAAGTTATATTACAAGAATTTCCAATAAGCACAATAGACAAAAAGATAATGATCGATGCCCCATTCCTTTCTCTCTATATTGCTTTGATTAGACGTCATCAAGAGGTCATTGGAAGGAGTGAAAAATAAAAAGATCACATACACAAACAAGTCAATTTTCTTCATACCTTTAGCCAAATGGATATGTTTTGATAGGATAAGAATCCAAAGCGATATCCAAAATTATGCCCATTTTCAAAACAATATATCCTAGGACATGAATTGTATAGGATGATGATGGGTTGATAAGTTGATTGATAGGCTGTTGATATAAGGTTGATTGGCATGTTTGAAAATGATCAAGAGTTTTCTTTTTGCATTTAATAGTTTGTTGGTTCGATTTTGATTTTGTGTTCGAAGTTTGCTTTCTTTGATTGCTATGATTTTTTCTATTTATGTTGCCAAAGGATGAAGGTGATGACCGGTTTATTATGGATGATTGATTATTTTGAGTGAAAGCGAGATGAGATGGATGGATTTTTTCAAATATCTAGATGTTTTTGATGTATTGGAATGTTTTCAGGTAGTCTTTGGTATTTTCAATATTTTTCAAATGTTTTTTGATTTTTTGTGTTTTTTTAATGTTTTTGGATTTTGTTTTTTTTTTAATGTTTTTGTGTTTTTTTGTCTCAGGGGCTGATCATATATCAACCATTCCTACATTCAAGGCTCAGAGATGACGTAGTTTGAATGCCATGTTTTTGACATTTTTTTATTTTTTTGAGTGTTTTTGGATTTTTCATTTTTTTGATGTTTTTGGATTTTTTGCATGATTTTGACGATTTGGATATTGATATGTGCGATGATATTAGTGCTCTATTTTGGGATTTTTTTGAAAACCAATCTAGGGTTGATTGATCTAATTGATGAATTGATTATGATAACATTGTTGAGGATACACAACAATGCCAGGATAGTGTTAAGCAACATGAGGATTAGGATGGATATCCCAAGATGATAAGGGATTGATGATGATAAAATTGTCAAGGATACACAACAATGCAATGATAGTTTTAAGAAAAAAAAGGATTAGGATGGATATCCCAAGATGATGGATTGATTGGATTTGATAGATCAAGATTTTGAAGCTTTATTTTGGAACAAAAGATGTTTTTGGATGATTTAATGTGACATTGAAGATGTGACTGATAGTGATTGTTTGGATTGATGTTCGATGAAAGATGAAGAGTGATAAGGAATTTCTTCTCATCAAAATATTCCATGGGCTAGTGCTTTGGACTTTGGATTACAAATGCTTGAACAATTTGATTTCACATTTTCCAATGTTCGGATCGCCACATAAGTTGGAGGATATAGATCAAGATTTATTCACAAAGCAAGATGCAAATATCTACCCCCAATGTCTACCAATGTCTGGAATGTCATGGATGGATGGTTGGATAGGTGTATGGATGGATGGATACAGTAAGCACACAATGGATTCCAAGGATTATCTTGTGATAAGATAAGGTGTTTCAACAAAGGATGCTCATTTGGATAATGCTTCATGGCTTAGATAATGTTGGGTAAGATAGGATCAATGAAAATGACCCATTTCAAGATGTTTAACATAAGTAAGTGCAAAGTGTAAACCAAAATTTCATCAAGATCAAGATAATGTGGAAGATGGATGCAGATGGAAAAAATGGATGGGATAAATGGTTCATGAATGAATGGATTTATTATGGTTGAGATGGATGGAATGTTGGATTTATTATGGATGGGATGAGATGCTTCCACTCGAACTGGTGCATGTAGATGCTCAATTCTACACATGATGCCTATTTTCCAGGTTTTCATCATGGTACCTATCCAAAGCACCACCGAAGTAGTTTTCACTATAGGATAATTTTTATCTTTACTGTTTTCATGATTTTTTGATTTTTTTGGATTATTCACATTTTTTGATTTTTTTGTATTTTTTTTGCAAGATTCAAAGCTCATAATGAACCACTTGGTGGTTTCGGTGTGGATGCCCCTGTCATAATGTGCCATTGATATCCTTCTTGAAGAATTTTCTTTGCCAAGATATGTGCACTTGAATGCAACTTTTGAGATTCTCGATCTACTTTATTGATACCAGAGTTAACTCTGTATTTATGTGCACATTGCAATAGAGTGCCTTCTGAATCCTTATGATGAAGGGTGGTTTCCAATACAAGACCAATGCTAGTATTTGATATCATGTGTGGAGGCATGGATGGAGTGTGTTTAGGGATAAGACATGGATTGGTTGACTGTTTGGAACCTTTGGCTCTCCAAACATGGGAAGATGAGCAATGATGGGTGGATATGAAAGTGTGCATGGAATTAAGACCAACTACTTGATATACTTTTTACATCACTTGGGAAGCCTTATTTTTCCTTTGTGGACATCTTTTATGGATACTTTTCCCCATTTTATTTTTCCCCATAGTTTCTTTGACTAGTGGAGTTTGATAAGGATAATATTTCTTTGTATTCTTTGGTATCCATGTGTATTTTATTTTTCCATTATGTTTCTTAGCTTCTTTTGATTTCATGATATTCTTTGTGAATTTATTTGAATCCTTCTTTTGATGTTGGTTCCAATTCATGGATGGCGTGATGGGTGGATGAAGATTCATGACATGGCTGGTTGTAGTATTGGCATTAGTTTCATTATAAGGATTCTTCATGCTCCCTATGTTGATGCTTGCTTGAGGCATAGTTTCCCCCAGTATGTTGGTAGTGGTACCTTCATTCCTTGATTCTACTTATTTTGAGATTTCTTGTTTAGAATGAATTCTCTAGTAAATGACCACTGCAGATGATGTTATTGGAATTTGTTGTTCTACTGAATTAAAAATATCATGTTCTGTCTGACTTGTTTCCTTGAGTGGATAATGTTGGATTTATTTATTCATGATATCCTCAGTCTAAATTTGGGATATATTTGATCCTGATGTTGACAACTCAGTTTGATTGTAGGAATCAATAACCTACTCTTTTTCTGTCATAATGTCTAGAGTAAAGGAATCCTATTCTTTATGAAGATCATCTATGTTTCCATCCATCGAAAGCAACTCATGGGTAGATGGAGGAGTATGTACTATGTGGAGATGATCATCTTGTATAGATAGGAGTGTATCCATTAGATCATTGTAGTATCTTGGAGATACAAATTCTGATCTTGAATGATTTCAGAATCTCTTTCGACATGCTTTGGATCAGTTTCTTGACATGGGTCAGTTTCAGAGGATGAATTGCTTACAAAGGGTTATTGGATATCATCATTAGTCATGGTAAGTGGTTCAACATCCTCTTGATTTTTTAGTAGAATTGGATCAAGTGTCAAGTTTAGTGTTCCTTCAGTATCTACAACCATGAGGTCAAAGGGGGTCAACATGTCATGGAAAGGACCATTGCTAGACCTTAGTGGAAGATTTTGATCTTGCTTTGGAATAAATTCTTGAGATATGTCCTCCAAATCATAAGTCAATGTAGATACATTTTCAATATGATCATTGGTTGATGGATAGTAGATTATGTCAATAGGATCAAATAATTCTAACACTCCTTGTAATAGGTCACTAAAAAGTGGCTCTTGATGTATGGTGAGTTGGTCATTGGATGAGGTGGAAACATCTTCAATGTGCTCATTTATGGATAGGTCTTGAACATTATTTTCAACAATTGTGGCAAAGAGATTGTGAATGTATTCAACCATAGGGTCAAGTGATGTTGAAATTTCTTGAATTGAATCCTTGTTGGCTGGTGGATTTTGATCATGATTGAAAAGTGACTCTTGAAATATGTTGATTTGATCATTGGATGAAGTAGACATAGCTTCAAGGTGCTCAGTGATGGATTGATCATGATCCTTGTTCTCAATAGTTGTGGTGGAGAGATTTCCAATGCTATCATTGTTCCCAATAGTGATTATTTATTGATCAATTAGGTCTTGGATGAGTCTTTTGAGTTGAACATAATTTGATGTTATGTGTTCCTTTATTCTATGATAATAACAAATGTTATTCTCATTATACCCTAGTGATTTTATGTCTGGTTCTTGATAGTTCATATAAATGAGGATTTTGATGAGATTTCCTTGTACCAATTGTTGTAGGACTGATTTGATTGGTCTCCCAAGTGGTGTGTATTTTTGCTTGTTACCTTGTGAGATTTGTGTCTTAAATTGACCTTGTTGTAATTGATTTCAAATGGAGATGTAGTGATTGGTCTTTGAAATGTGGTGATTGATCTTAGAGATGGGGTAATTGGGTTTTTTGTTGATGTTGTTAATCTTGATATCTAACTTCTTGACATTGGAGATATTGTTCTTGATGTGGTTTTTGACACAACTCAATGATTTGATGACATGGATTAACCAATGGAAGAGTGTATTGATTTTGGAGTGAAGATATCTCTTGGCTCAATAATTCAATTTGTTTGGCATGAAGCAAGTTGCTCTAGCAAAATTTGATCTTTATTTTTAATTTGACTCCCTTTATTTGGATTTTGAAAGCATATTTGGGATGTACACTTGTGGTGTTTGCATGGGATCATCAAAAAATTGATTTTGGACAATGTTCTAATTTGGGATGGTGTTCAAATTTGGCATTATGGGTTGAAATTGAACATTGCCTTGATTTAGGTAGCTTTGATTTTTCATGGTGTTCCCTTGTCTTGGAGTTGTTAACATCTTGTTTGGACTTTGAACAACATTTGTAAACATATCTATCCCAAATTTTTCCAAGTGTGGATTTGAAATGTTCATGTTTGGAAAACTTGTACTTGGGATATTCACATTTGGCATGTATGGATTTGGTGGGATGATGTTGTTCGGTTGATAGATGTGTAGGTTTGGGCTCAAATTTAAATCTATCATCAGGAAAGGTTTTCCAAAATTTTGACTAGGTATACTCATATTTATTTTACCATTGAGGTTTGTAGGAGATAATGATCACATGTACGGATTGTATAAATGTGACTGTTGAAAATCAATTGGCATTGTAAGGCTTTGATAGTTTGGTTGGCTTAGACTGCTCATGATGTATGGATCAAGTTTATATTCCATGTTCCTCTTGTGCTTTGACCTTGTTGAACTCTAAGGTATTTAGGACCAATGATGAGATGAAGGATGAAGGGGATGAATGATATGAATGTCAAACCTTTTTAAGAACTTTGGATCAATGCTAGACTTAGGGTTTGATTTGGATTGGTTTGATTGGATAATGAACTTGTAAACCCTAAGATGTTAGATGTTATCTTAAGATGAACTCGTTCAAATGGTGTGCTAATTTAACTAGAGGTATGAGAAAGGATGCATTCCCATACTCCTAACTAAACAAGGTGATTTTTATTTTGATTATTTATCAAAGTCTAGAATGATGTTTTCAAAGCTCTAAAGTTTTTTGTGAGATGGAGACAATAAATGTTTGGACTAGATGAAGTGTTTTCTTTTGATCCTAAATGAACCTAACCAAGATTTGTTTACTAGACAAAGATATTGAAGAACATGCTTTTCTTCAAGAGTAGTTCAAAACCAAAAGACCAATGTTTGCATGAAAACCATATGAACAAAATATGCCAAACACATGTGTGGGGTTTAATTGGTTTAATCTTTTCTTAATGGATTATTTTTACCACAAAAAATTCTTGATTAGGTTTTCAAACTAGATGTCCAATGTGCCAACTTCTTCTCATTTCACAAGGTATATCATGCAAAACTTTGATGAAATTAAGGAAATGGTTGGCTACTATTAACTTTATTGAGAAAATTGAGATATAATCCAAGTGTTTATAAACCTCTAAGGATAAAATCCCAAGGGCAAGGAATAGCACATGAATTTGGTCAATTTTATTTTCTTCCTAAAGGGTTTGAATTTTTTATCACAACCTTAAATGTTTTTTTCCAAATTTTTTTGAAAAAACAAAGTGTTTTGTAACCAAGAACATGCAAAATCCTATGGATATGAAAGACTATATTTGTTGAGTCCCCACTTAGACAAGTCCAGCTACACTTATTTTTAGCGAATGGTTAGATGCTTGACCCCACTAGCTCCCCTCCACGAAACTCACTTCTCGGGGTAGCCAAGCATCAGTCCCCATGAAAATCCCATGGAATACTTTCCATTTCTACTAAAAACCGTAAAAGTGTGTGGTGGCTTCAGAATGACCGTTCTTGCACCAACAAATAGATGGGGATTTTGGACTTTCTACAAAAAGGGTTTTAATTCAAACTTTCCATTCATAGGAGTTGACCCAATGTGGCAAGAGAGCATTGTTTCCCTTCTCGTTAGAGTCAACTGCGTGATACTGGACTTTATTCCAGTACCCACTTTTATATATCCCAACTAGAAATACTCTTGGCTTTAGAGTCTTACCATTTGAGTTATTCCCTTGGGTGAGTACTTTCCCCCAAGCTAGGCCCTCTAAGAAAAACAATAGCGAGTAAACATATTCATAGTTGGATCAACCTTCATTTAGAAATAAAGGGAAAACACATGCAATAGGTTTACTGACATTCGCAAAGTTTTTTGTTCTATTTTTGTTCCAAATTGAAGTGTGGAGGAAATCACTTTATCCCAACCTAAGACCACCAAAAATACTTTTGATTCGCAAGATCGTTGTGAGGCATGAAAGAAGCACACACATCTTTTCAATGATATTACTTTGAGTAAGTAATTACAAACAATGTAAGAACATGTTCATTTTAACCTTTCAAAGCAATTGTGAGTTCTATTTAGAGAAATAAAGGACAAATGAGAATTTCCTTGTTCTATTGTTAATCCCAAATGAAATCTAGTCATTTTTCCTAAAGTTCATTTTAAGCCTTTGTAGCAAAAATTGAGATGCTCTTTTTAGAATCCAAAAAGATTTGAGTTGATCTAAAATAGAAAACTAAAGCATGGAACATAAGCCTTAAGAATTTAAAAATGTTTTGTTGGTTTCAAGTTTGATGCTCAATTTCTCTTTAGCTCCTTGTTTTTCAAAGATCACCTCTTGCAAGCTCCTTGTGCAAACAAAAATCCCTCCTCCTTCATTTCCTTCCTTCCTCATTTTCCTTTTTTCCTGCAATCATCACAATTAAAAGTTATGCATGTATTGAAAAATGATAAAAACATATACAAGATTTATCAACCGTTTGCAGAATCCTTTTAAAAAGAGGAATAAAAATAAAATAAAATTGAAAAGGCACAAATTTGACTCAATAAAATGTCAATGCATTTTCAATTTACCCCAACCTTCATAAGAGAACAATTGATTTGAAAAACTTATGCACCCAACATCTTTAAGTTGGAAAAAAAATTAATCATGGATTAAAAATTTAAAAAGAAACTGATTTTTCCCTCTTCCAAATGTAAAAGATGACAACCAAATTGCAAGATAAGCAAGTGAATGCAAATTTCAGAACATTTATTGCATTAAATTGATTTATTCAAATCTGAATATGACAATAAAAGCCTATACGTGTAGATGTATTGACTATTTTCATGCTTTAATGGTACACACAACAATATCTCTTAGAGATTTTAATTTGGGTAGATTGACAGTGAGATCTATGCGAAAGGTGATGCGTTCTGGGTCATTTTGACAAAGATATCATGCTTGGTTGGGTATGTGTGGAAGGAGTTTTAAATGTAGTCACATGGTTGACAACAAAGAATAAGGTGATAACATTGATAGTGAAAAAAGTCTAACATGATCAAATTGTATCAAAGGTGCAATTATGACAAGACAGTTAGTAGCCTAGTCAAATTTTCTTTCAGATTATTCTTTTTTAAAGCCTTTTAAAGCTTCCCAAATAATAGGTCATACCGCCTTCCACAGAATGCACAATAAATATGCAATGCCCAACTAGCAATGATTCCAATAGATGAGTGCTACTATTCTAAAAAATCCATAATCAATTAGTCTAATACATTTTCTCTGTCTGAACGATTTCCATCATAAAAGTAATAGCAACTACAATGCTTAAAGGTTAGAATTAAATCTGAAAAAAAATGACATCCATATTGGGGTCTTCAAACCATCGACAACTTTTTGCATAAATCATCTCTGGGCTTCAATAAATGGCACTCTAACCTTGCCTGAAACTGTCACTGCCAATATCTCTTTCTGCCCGCAGACTCCAAATCAGCCAGTGAAAATGGAAAGCCACAAAGACTCACCAATCCACATGCACATGAAATCTTTGATGGATATGCCCTGAGAATCGTCATCTTATGGAATGCATTGGTCGTAGGTTTTGCACTGATGAAAAAGGGATAAAAAAATATAAAGCAAGCAATATTAGTAAGTGTAAAGCCAAATTCCCAAGCTTTTCCACAACCTACCTGCATGTGTGCATAAAAGAGAGCTTTAAAAACACATATAATCAATTCAAATTAATGAATATGAATTAATCAAAATACAACAGATTCCATGTGAAGGTTGCATTAAAGACTATTTTAAATGTAAGGATGTGGCATTGAAGACTAATTATGTGATCACTATACAAGGGGAATGATCTTAAGGTGTTTACTAGAGATGATATGAATAGTCTATGGATAGTTGTCATTGCTTTAGTATGCAAGTTGTTGACTAAGAGCACATAAGCTAGGCTTTTTTTTTTTTCTATTTTATCGCCAAGTACTTCCTTTCATATTGATTTCTATGTATGCCCTACCATGACTTTGGGTAATCTGACAAAATGTAGGAGACAAGGCGCCAAACTATTTTGACTGAATGTCTCACAAAAAAAGTGGTCTTAGAAACTGTTTAACAATGAAAACAACAGGTGAAAACCAAGAACAAAGAGGTGCAAGGAGATGAAAAGGCTTAGGCTCAAGAGAAAAGTGCGGAAAAAGAAGAATGCATTTAGAAGTAATAAGAGACTAAAACGTACTATGCAATAGAAGATTCATGGTGCTCATTGCTCTAATGACAAAACAAAGATCTCATTATACTGTGATGCAAAGAGATATTTGACACCCAAGTCATGCAAGGTGTGGTGATTATATAGTTGATTGGAGTGTCGTGCACAACAAAATAAAATGAATCATTGAAAAGACTTCAAGGGGGATGTCAGAGGGCTTGGTGTCGTCTGTTAATAGAATGCTAATGTTGGTGCCACAATGATTTTCATTGTCTTCTTTCAAAGTTTGAAAATACAACATAAATTATTAGCGTAGATAAAAAATTTAGAACAAGTCTTGTCTATTACTCTTGCAAAATGGATCATTATTGATGAATGTATGCAAATCTAAGCACAATGTAATAATGATGTAATAGATAGTCATTCAAAATATATTGCAACGTATCATTGATATCTTCCAGTAGATGTAAACAATATATTACAATGTATCATTGATTTCTGAGAGTCTATTTGGGCCTTAAAAGAAAAAGAAGCAAAAACAAGACAAACTAAGATCCATAAGAGATAGAGAAATGTTAGAATAGCCATGAGCCAAAATTAGTTTATCAACGTTTTGTCTTTCAAATTAAAAAAAATAAAATAACATGGAAGAGAATAGAACAACGTTAGCATAGTAATGAATCTCAGGAATCATATTGAACAATATTCAGGTATCCAAAACATAAATAATGCCCTCTTTCTAGTACCATATTGTAGATGTCAAAATATGCATTTTGCTCAAAAACAAACAAACATGAGTATTGTTAGTTGAATCAAGCAAAAAAAATAGAGCATCCCTATGAAATATTCAATCATATTAAAATATGCAAGCTAAATAGAACAAAGAAAACTAAATGCAAGAACATAAAAACATGACCAAACCCTATCCCATACTGGATTGGTGCTTCTATTGAAAGAAGCCCTTTCCCAACCCTTGATAAGATAAATTATGAAAATGATATGAAAATGCTATGAAGATTGTGGAAATGATGATCAAGATGAAATGCTAACTTGTATGAGTTGTGGAGGATTAAAACAATAGAGAAACTCTCTATTTATAGCCAAGAAGGATAAAAGAATGCCAAACATGGAGGATGAGGGACTAAAGATCCACCAATGTCAAGATTCCACTTGTCAACATGTGAGAGGTTGAGGAATGAGCACATTTTGGTCAATGTTCCAAAGAGGGGGAGATTTGAAATTTGAATTTGATGACAAGATGAGTTAAATGCTAAATTTGACTTGTGCAAGAGACATGTAAGAGCTCTAAAATGCTTTGTTGGAAGGAAAAATCCATTTTGGAGGGATTTTCAAACTTGGAGGAATATTACCCAAAGATGCCAAGTTGAAAAATAAATAAAATTTTTAATAAATGATTTAAATGCATTTTCACGTGCTAGTGGTAAAATCTAGAGAAATTTGGGGATTACGATTAAATTAATCATGATATGATTAATTTAATGAGGGATTAGGTGATTTTCACTTTTGACTTATATTTATGGATTAAAACAAATCAAAAAGAGATGAAAAGTGATTTATACTTAGTTAAATAAATGTTTTGATTTATTTAGCTAAAGGTAATGATGTTAGTGGTTAAATTAAATAAGTTTAATTTATTTAATTAAATGAAGAACTTTAGAAGACTAATTAAATAAACTTTATTTAATTAAAGAGATAACTTACGAGATTAATTAAATAAAATTGATTTATTTAATTAAAGAGATGAATATGATGATAAAGATATGATTAGGGACACCATGGAATTAGTGAATATGGATCAGATGCATGATTTCAATTTTGCATGTCTACATGAAGTATATAGATTCTCTCTTAAAATATTAGATTGCTTAGGATGAATCTATGTGAATTAACGTTATATTTATAATAAATCTAAGGATTAACCCTAAAATTCAAATAAACCAAGCTAACATTAGATCTAGAATTGAAAATCATTAAAATCCCATTACAAATAAATTCAAAAAAGGGTGTCCTAAGTGAGGAGGACCCATTGACCACTAAAGGAGAATGGTTCCTAGCACAAATTCCTAGGACCATGCTTTGGGGGGGTGAAATAACATCGAAAAACCATTTCAAAAATGCTAAGAAAGGAGTTTCCTATGTGAGGAGAACTCATTCACCAACAAAGGTGAATGGTTCCTAGCATGGATTTCTAGGACTCCAATTTTTCCAAGTTAAATGTAAAGCAATATCATTAATGGGTGTCATGATAGATCCTTGAAATATGTAGTCAATAAGGCTTAGATTTGAATTAGACAGTCCATTTAACCATAATTAATTAATAAATCCCTAGATAAGTGAGAGAGTGTAATATCACACTTTACAACACCCTGAATAATGCATAATTAAGCACATTTTAGTTAAAAGGGCCTTAGAATTACTGTGAATGCATAGAACACATTACAACAATAAATCAAGGCACAATCAAGTTAGTTTTATATTAAGTATTCCAAAATTAAGCAAGGAAAAGGGATAATTTTTTCATTACTAAATTTTGACCCCACTTTAGTGAGAGTTTTCTCCCATGACAAACTCACTCTAAAGTAGAAATTCAAGGTACTTAAGTATGTAGCAATAATAAAGATAAATAGTCATACCCTATCAAAGAACAAAAAGAGTAGAATAAAATAAAGGATCAAGAATAACAATTCCAACATAATGTGAAATGTGGCTATTTTTTAGTAACAAGGATCAAGCTTTAAAAATCCGTCCAACACAATGTGGACCGGGTCTAGTTTGTTTGTCCATAAAAAGGATCAAGCTTTGAAAGTCCATCCACCACTATGTGGAACGGGTCTAGGTTGTTTGTCTGTAACATGTGTTGCTCACTCTGGGGTAGTAGAACCTCAGTCCATCCACTAGGTGAGTTGTCCCAACAAGGCATCCAACCATACTAAAGTTATCCTCCTGACAACTTCGATAAAGCACCACAATGTAATGCTTTTGTATGCTTTTGAATGCTTTTGAATGTCATGTCTATAAAGTTTACTTAAAGGGGATTTTTCTTTGTTCATGTAAGGTCTTCCTCTTAGGGAACATCGTGCCTAATGTCTCCAAGAAAGGACAAGTCAAAGAGTATTAGATTTCCATTTATGGGATTCCTCTTGCTTCACATCATGCAACTAAGGGAAATCATATGCTTAGAGATATTGCACTTTTTGAGGACATAAAATCCAATGACATCACAAAGAAAAGGAAACTTCACAAGAAAATCATGCCATGAAATATACTAAAATATGTCATTGATATATGCCCCAACTTTAAAGTGGTTGCTACCATAATTTTTGTGAGAAATTACTTTAAAGTAGCCAATTTTTTCTCCTAAGACATGAGATCTTTCCTTAGAAAACCCTATGCCAAGTCATATGTTTCCAAAAATGAAGCTATATCATGAATCAAGGAGGGAAGGGTTGCCACCAAAAATACATAAGGGATCTATGGATTCGAGGTCAATATGCCTTTGCTACAATTTTTTCTTAGAGCTCAAAACTATCAGCATTCCCTAAATACTCATAGAACTAGAAGAATGCAAGAAAGAGAGTGAAAAAAAAAAGGTCCTTTGGGTCAACATGGAAGAGACCTAATTGTCTCGACACCTTGCATCATCCCCAAAATGAAAACACAAGAAAAAGAAAAATTTGAAATGCTTACGATGTATAGAAGAATGGAGGTACATATAGAGGAATGCATAGAAAGAGAGAGATACATCTAAAAAAACATCATGAGGGATAATATTACGCACATGCAATAATATAAAGAAATATGAAAAATGAAAAGGCTAGTAAGGAACATGTGAATCAACTTATATCAAGTCGTTCACATCCAAATATCAGTCTATATAAATGAAAGGTGGAAAACTAGCCAAAGGGACAACAAGTGTCGAACTAGGGGAAGCACCAAGTTGAACACTCTTTTTATGATATTTGTCATTTAAGTTCATAGAAGAAGAGAACAATGTATTCAACTCATTATACACTTGTTCATCAATCTTTGCAATATCAATTTCACCATCTCCATTAATCAAAATGGGAGGTCGAATGACAAATTCCATGGAAGGTTCTTGTTTATGTTGCGATGAAGGTATAGAATCATCATGCATTGCTTTAGATAATTTTAAATTTTGATTTTCTATGTTTTTATTGTCTTCTTTAGTCTGTAACATACAAGCAATAGCATGAAATCTATGTGTATTCTCTCTATAAATTCGATTTCGTTTCAATTTATTGTAAATTTGTGTTTATGTAAGAGTTGGTTTATCAATCATAGGTTCCTTCTCTTCCTTGGGAGGGACAAAATAAACAAGAGCTTGTTCAATCACTTTCTTTTTAGCTTTGTGAATTTTTTTTATTTTTGGAGGGACAAAGGAATTGATTTGTTTATCTCATGGTCTCTTATAGGAAATGTTAGGAGATTTTGTTGTAGGTTGTTCTTGGATAATTGAAAGGGCTTTCAGTTCATTCACCATCTCATCAAAGATAGGTGGTTCAGTCATAGGTTGAGGCATGTTTTGAAGGGATAATTATTCTATGCACTTTTCCTTGAACTTTTGATATGATTTGAAAAATAATTCCTCATGAGGTTTAATAGGTTCCATAGTCTCATGCCAAAATAAATCTAATGAAAAGTCCCCTTAGGAAGAAGTAGGATTAAACCCACTATGATGCATAGTAAAGATATCATTGAAAATTGGAAACTTTAAAAATTTATGCACAACAAAATGGACAATATTTATGGAGGAAGTCAATGGATGTCCTAAGATCACACAAAATTGGTTTTATTGTGGGATCATAGTGAGTGAGACATTTAATGTTTTTTTTTGAAATTTTAAAGGCAAAACTATTGATCCAATCATAGGACAAGTAATACCATTATGCATATTGATCCATGCTTTTGGTTTATCATATGTATCTAGGTAGAGTTAATGCATGAATATGAATTCTTTAGTGATCACATTATTTCCACAAACAAGATCAATTAATATCCCATTAGTCTAGGATTATCATTGACTCAACCAACTATGTAAAGAGGACCATTAGTTGCATGTTTAAGTATATCATTTTGAGAGAAATAAATGTCAAGAGGATTTAGTTGAGCACTTACAAGGAATAGATTCCATAAATTTTACCATTTTAATCAATTGTTCTTCATTTTCAGCATTTATGTTTACATTGTCTGTGTCAACATTCATCACATCATTCTTCATTTCACTAGCTTCAATAAGCTTGATTGTAATATGTATTTCATTATTGTCTTGTTAGCCAATAGGCTATTTGTGTCAACTTTGCTCAAAAAATTTGTCATCCTTCCAAAATTTGGACTTTTCTAGAACCGAGGAAAAGGTGGTGGGTGTGTTATAACTTTGGTCAAAATTTTCATTAGCCTTCTCAGTTTTTAGGTCTCCAGCGCTATGTTAAAGGTGGCAGACTATATATTTTTTTTAAAGAATTTGGAGCAATGGTAGAGGAGGTTGGCTAAATGGCATGAGTTGGCATGATTGTAGATGAGGCTAGCCAAATTTCATCAACATTAATTGTTCTATGGTTTCCATGTAGTGGTCACGGTTTGAAAATTTACTTTATACACCTTTGCTGAAATCATGATTGTGTCATTGAACTCTTTTGCTTTGTGTTCATAGTTGCACCACTATAAAGTTTATGTTGTTTTCTACAAGGTATTTTTGATAGTTGTTCTATAGCTTCTTAGCATGTTCCAGCCACCTCCACCACCTTTCCCCCGACTACCAGAATAGTTGTGATATGGAAGGGCTATTGGATAGTTGAGAGGCTTTTGCCCTTAATTGTACTTTGCAAGGTGTTGTTGGCTATCATCCTCTAACTTTGGTTATAATTTGGAGCTATAGACCTGTATTCAATAATTCCTTTTTGTAAATGGCATAGACTGTTTAGTTGCTTTGGTGACTTTAGCATGCAGATTCTTTTTATGTCCATATATGTTGATGCAGCTAACCTTCAAGACATATACATTGATGTGGAATTTGTTTTGCAACTCGAAATAGATCTATTCCATGTGTTGGATGTATATGTACGAACCTACTTCTTAGAGATATATGCATGGAAAAATGTATGTGTCTAAGCTTTTGTAGTGTTTTATTCTTGTTTCCTCCATTGTGGATATGTGTGTATGTCAAATTAGATGTAGACACCATTTGTATGTATTGCAGATATGTATGTTTGTGAAATTAGAGAAACACATTATTTACTCGTGTGTGTAGACATGTATCTATGTGAAATAAGATGCAAACAATATTCATATTTTTTGCTTCATATGTTTGTTCTTTTCATAGGTTAATGATGATTCCTATTTGATCTATAGTTCCTTTCTAGTGGGGATGGTTGCAAAGTGATAAAATAGTGCATGTCCTTCACAATGGACTATTGTGAGTTGTTTATGTATGATTTCAAGGGTGGTTGTTATTTGTGTAGGCCTCAATAATGGTTTGATCAAAGTTTCTTGTCACTATTGATATACAAGCTTCCATTGTAACAAACCCTTGTTGAGGTATAGATAGGTAACAACTATCCTTCGATGAGAACATTAACTATTTTATTGTTCTCAAATCATAAGGACCACACAGGAACCATACACAAATTAGTCCTGATCTCAACCTGTGTTTAATTTTGCTAGACTTCTCTATTGGTGCACCAAATTTTTTTCATTTAAAAATCAAAATATATCAAGCAACTCTATCCTGACTAGACCCCCCTCCATGAGAAGGTTTAGAAGATGGCAAGGTTGATTTTTTTTTTACCAAAGTTCACACAAATAGGGGATAACCACCCATCTTGCATGTTAGTTGTTAGAGTTACATGAACAGTGGCATAAATATTATAGATGGCACCAGTAATAGAGCTTTCCATTTGGAAAATTTAGAAATACCAATAAACATATGTATCAATGTGTATGAATATTATCTGCACCCATAATGGAAAATATATGTATCTTCACATAGGGAAAATATATTTTCCACCATTATAATTAATGGTAGTGTCAATCGAAATATCATGCTAGGAAACCTATTCCCAATTGGTGATTGGATCAAACATAAATTTTATAACATTAACTATTTCACTCTATTGCAACCATAACTGGGCAATGAAAGCGATATATAAGACATCATTGGATTGAACACTGACCCATTCATAGAAACCTACACAACATAAAAAATACACTATTACAAATTGATGGAAATCCATAGCCACAAAAACATGAACCTTAAAGCAAAATCCACAAAAAGCTGATGGTAACAAACCCATACAAAAATATACTATTGTCTCAACAAAACCTCATTGAAGATTGAAACAATACAGTCTTTTCAACAATAACTTCTCAAAAATGAAACCATATATAGCTAAAGCAAGAGAACAATAATCAACAATGCTCAATGGAATCTAAGACAAGGTTTATAGGATTAACTATTTTATTCCATTGCAACCATAACAACAAAACATAAGCAAAAAAATACAATGTCTACAGAGAATTGGAAAACTTCTTAACAACACCTTTTTTGAGGATGAGACAATATATACCAAGATACAAAAGAGAAAGCAAAAAAAAACTACATAACATCAAAAAATTTATTCGATTCAAAACATAGCCACAAAATGGAAGCCATAAATAGAAACCCACAAAGACTCATGGAAAAAAATTGGAGTTGAAATATACTCATTCCTCAACAAAACCCTATCAAAAAATTCATACGATATAGCCTTCTCAACAACACCTTGTCAAAAGTTCACAGTGACAACCCCATCCAACACCTTCTGAGAAATTCCACAACCGATTAGTGGAGTTGCACCTTCATAGAAGCATTCCCTCCTAACTCATTTATGATATCCATGTAGTGGTGAGAGTTGCACACATACACACACATATATATACATATATATATGCACATATATATACATATATATATATGCACATATATATACATATATATATATATAATATATATTTACACACATATATAGATGTACGTATATATGAAACCCACAAAAAATCATAGTATCAAATCCATGTAAAATGAGACAAGATATTTGAAAGAACCAATAGTACCTTATGGAAAATTAAGCAATATAGCCTGGCACAGTGCACAAACCACAAAGCAAACAATATTGCCAAGGGTTTCTTCGACATGGGCCTCTTCCCACTTGCTTCAAACACACCTCTTCTTGCTAACTTTCCTGCAAAAAAATTGGTTAAATATCATCACAGGTGACACTTTTCTCTTGCATTTGCAACCATCCGCCCATTCATAAAACACAAAATAACTTGTACCCTCCTTCGCAGAAGCCCCACAAACCTTAATCTATCTTGCACCCTCACAAAAGCTTGCTGTCATCTCTCATGGCTCTCATATTAGGTATAGCAATAGAATGACACCAAACAATGCCTTGTTAAAAATTTCCTAGTATATGTATATGTATATATATGTATGTGTGTATATATGTGTATTTTTGTATGTAAACATGTATATACATATATATACATATATATCTGTATGTGCATATGCATATATATATATGACTCCATTTTTTGATGTGTTTTCTATTGTAAATTTTTGAGTTGTTGTTGGGAATGCTATGTTGTTTCATTTTTCCATAAGGTTTTGTTGAGAAAGGGGTGTGTTATCACATGAAACACTTTTCTTTTGCTTTGTAACCATCACCCCATGCAAAAAGACACAAAATAACCTCTACCCTACTTTGTAAGAGATGAACAAAGGTTGATCGAGCTTGCACTCTAATAGAAGCTTGGCATGCTTGCTCATAGCTCTAATAGCATGTATAGCAACAAAATGACACCAAACAAATCCTTATGGAAAATTTTCCTATCATTTTTTTTGTTCCTTGAGTTGTTAAATGGTGCATGCAAATCATAGAATAATTAATATTGATATGAACCAACATTCAATTTCGTTGGCCTTCTCTACCCATGCGAAAGAGAATGTGCCACCCTATTACCAAGGAAACCAATAACTACTTCTGCCACCTTTTGCACAACCATTGGAAGGAAAAAAAATGGGAGGTTGATGGAATATCCTAGCCAAAGTTATAACCCATCTGCCAACTGCCACCTGAATTAGCTTGCCACAAGTTGCACACAGTAAATGAAACAATGTCGCTAAGGTTTCATGTATGGGCTACATATATTAGGAATGGTTGCAATAATACTTTTCATTTAAAACTTTCCAATCTAATAGAGCAATTTACAGTTTTTTAAATAAGGCATTGTTTAGCTCTAGTTTGTGGATTAAGTTGCATGACATACGTAACAAACATTATAGCCAAGAACCATATGACATCCATATCTAGCATGGCACTATCATTAGCGATCACAAAGCATTACCAACAACACTTGGTAAGTATTAGACAGATACCCAAACATAGATACTTACATACAAAAATACATGATGGATACATATATCTACACAAAACTATGTCAAGATATTATATGTTGTGTGCATAGATGCATAGATATCCAATACACATACATATATCTACACACACTTGTACTAGAAGCTTCTATATATAGGGATATTTCAACTTCATGCATGTATATTTATCTATATGTATATGTAAATGTAGAAATACATACAACTATGTCCACAAGTAGATATATTAAAAGGTGTAGATAGTGTGGCTTCATCTACCCTACCACATGGAAATCATAAATGAGACAATATGTTCAAATCTTATTGGCTATTTGTATGAACATTGGTCAAAATTATTGTCTCCCTATCTGGTTTTGTACCCCTCTAGTGGTAGGGAAAAGGTGGCGGGTTGTCCTCCCGGTTTGGTGAACTTTGGTTGGATTTTTGTTAGCCTTCCTAGTTTTTAGGTCTCTAGCACCATAAAAAATCTAGTGGATTGTTTTTTCAAAAAAAAAAAGTTTGGTAAGATGATAGAGGAGGCCAGTAAAAATGCATCAACATTAATTTTTGTATGGTTTCCTTGTAGTGGTTATGGTGTAGGTACAAAATCCATCTTAAAAGTCCTCATAAAACAAAGTGAACGTTTATGCAATTTTTATTAATGCATTGTTGGGTGTCATTGTCTGGGTTTATGTAACACTTCAAGGTGGTTGTGAGTGAGGAGGGAAAGCTTGTGTGAAGGTGCAAGTGCATTCATCATCTATGGAATTTCTATGAATGTGCTTGCTATATTGTATTTTATTTTATAAAGTGTTCTTGAAAAGGTTGTATTGTTTCAATTTTTGATAAGATTTTTTTCAAAAAACAAGTATATTTTTTAATGGGTTTGTCACTACTAATTTTCAATAGGGTACTATTGAGAAGGCTATATTATTTCTATTTTTGATAATCTTTTGTTCAAAAATTAGTATATTTTTAGTTGGGAGACCAACCTAGATGGAGATATATATGTATATTTTTGTGTGTATATATGTATGTATATATATGTGTATATATATGTTTGTATATATATATGTATATATATGTGTGTATATATATGTATTTGTATATATGTATATATGTGCATATATATATATATGTGTGTGTGTGTGTATATAGAGATTTTTGTATGTATATATGTATATATATGGATGCGTACATAGAATCAACAACATTAATTATTTTATTCTATTCCAACCGTAACCAGAAAATGAAAGCCATAAATCAAACAACATTGGTTTCAACAATGACCCAAATGGAGAAAGCCACAATATAGCCTGAGCTATACAATAACAATCAACAAAAACTAGATAACCTCAACTATTTTATTCTATTGCAAATAGGTTCTGCCACAATAATGGGTTACACTTTTTGGGACATCCTGATTTTTGCTTGAAATCACATATTTTTTGAAAATATAATGATTTAAGCCTTTAAAGGTTCCATTTAAAGTATTTTAATTAAAGAGGGTTTGATCAAATCCCCTTAGATCAAACCCCCTTGGATATAACCCCTTTAGTTTTAAACCATACTTATAACAGAGTCTCCTCTACACCTATCAAAGTGTTGATAAAAATCCACTTTTGATTTACCTTATGGGGGATCAAATGAAGTCATTCAAAATTTATGTTTTTCACGTATCTAGCCCTTATTATAAGCTTCCCAAAAAGTATAATTTTAAATATATTTAATTTTATTATTCTATTTATTTTTTATTTCTTGTGAATGTAGGATTTTCAATGAACATCAAGGTCTTTTGTTTCACATACAAAAAACAAGGAAAATATAGAAAAAAATTCCAAAAAATACATGTGCACTAGGTATTGATGTCCTTATTTTGACCCAAAAAAAAGTTAATTCAAATGCGTACAAAAAAAGTTATTTGGGTCGAAGTACAACTTTGGTCAAATTATAATTACTCTGACTTAGAAAATTAATTAAAAAAATGTATGAATTTTTTTTTATGAAAAATATCCATGCACTAGATATTGAGGTGGAAAATCTTTATTTCAAAAATTAGAATTGTATAATTTCTATAAAAAAGTTATGTAGGCTGAAGTAAACATCACTTTTTTAAAATGTTCTTTTGTAGAAAAATAAGTTATTAAAAATTACATAAAAAGATTTACAATTTATTTTTAATTTTTTTAAAAAAATATGATTATAGTCTACATAGAAAATATCACAAATCACTAGTTTGCTTTATCTTTAAATTCTTAATGGTTTAGATGCTATAGGTGTAAGAAAGTGAAGGTCTGGTGAAAAATGTGGATTTCAATGTCAAATTTGGCCAAAAAGTGTATCCCATTATTGTGAAATCACCCAATTTACATACCCAAAAAACACAAACATTAAAGATAAATCCATTGAAAATTGATAGTAAGAAACCCATACAAAAAAACACTTCTTTCTCAACACAACCTACTTGAAAATTGAAAGAATATCGCCTTTTGAACATCACCTTCTCCAAAATGAAACAATATAGCTTAAGAAATAGAACTATAATCAACAATTCCCAATGGAAGCTAACACAAAGCATACAGGATTTACTATTTTATTCCATTCCAAAGAATAGTAATCAATGATACCTAATGCAATGAAACATAAACTGTATAACATTAATTATTTTGTTGCATTGCAGCCATAGCTAGAAAACGGATTCCATAAATCAAAAAATATTTGTTTCAACAACAAGCCAGATAGAAAAAACCATTAAATAAAAAGATTCACAGTAACATATCCTTGCAAAATGATAGGCATAAGACGTCAACCATAGATTAAAAAATAGTTGTTACAAAAAAAATATACTTTTCTCTCAACAACACCCTATCAAAATTTGGAACAATCGACAATGCATTAATAGAGATAAAGCAATATAGCCTACAACAACCTATGAACCACAAGTGAAACAATATTCAAAAGGGTCTCCTCATATGCACGTCTCTATGTTTCCATTGCATAGATAGATATTTGTAGATATGGCACATACATTGTACATCAATTTGATTATTAGTGTCATTTCCAACACATTTGTATTGCTTTTGGAGTGATTGGCCCATGCAAAAAATGGAAAATATGTTGTTGCCAACTTCAATAAAAACTTCATAGCAGGCGGTTGGACTTGCACCTTCATAGAAGCTCATCCTCTTGGCATCAATGTTTACTGTTGTATGGTGTCTGTGTAGTGGCAATGGTTGTGGCAATATCTACTATTCAAAAACATGACTAGAAATAGTGAAAGACTTTGCCAATTTCATTAAGGCATTGTTGGGTGTTCTTCTCTAACTTTAGCTCCATTGACAGCTATGAGCCAAGATTGTGGCAATATCTGCTATTCAAAAACATGAATAGAAATAGTGATAGCCTTTACCAATTTGATTAATGAATAGATATCGTGTATGTACCATATGCCTTTTCTTGCGCATCTGTTACCTTTTGTTTCACAAGTTGTTGAAGAATGATCGAGTCAAGCACAGCCGATCTTGGCCTTGCAGTAAAGCCCATTTCCTGCACGACTTTGAGGAAGCTCCGCCAAAGACTCTTTGACCGAAACAGATTTGGAAAGATTTTTTAATGGAAAGTCAATCTGGAGAGAGTGGAGCGCTAGATTCTCTCTGAATCGGGTTGAACACATAAATTCATTTATGAAGTTTGTTCCTTGATTCAGGGATATCCTTTACTTCCACGTCTTTCTTTGATGAAGTTAGTTAGTTAGTTGTTCTTTTAATTTAAAAATAAGATACTCCTCCTGCGCGAGGTAGTGGTAGAATATGAATAGAATGAGTAATAGATGATTTTTTAGGTAAGATAGAAACAGAGTAGCAGAGATCATGTAAGAATCAGTATGATAATGAAAGACAGAATCTGTTTGACCAGAAGCGGAGTTTGTTGTTATTTTTCACACCAACAAGACAATGTATTTCATTCTATTTTCATGAATAAAGATCGATGAAGTTCTGAGTTCAACATCTGTGTAATCAGTAGATGCTTGCTAAGGGGGCCCACTTAGTAAGTATCTATAGTTAATTAGTTAGATGTTCTTTTCTGCTGATATCCAGTTAGCTTTCATCTTTTGAAGTTTTTACGCAAAATCAGTCTTACACTGCTCCTACAACATAGAGAGTCCATCCCAATGACTGTTCCTGCAGCATAAGGCCAATTCATGGTTTGTGCTTCAGTCATAGCTGTTAGAGTTTTTGTTTTAATCAAGCATAGTTGAGTTAAAGAATTCTGCATTACCATTCTGTAGCTTAGATAGAATTTCTTTCCAGTATGTATTTTTGCTAAGATTTGACCAAAACAAATTCCTAGTGCATATATTTTGCTGCACCATTTAAAGTCTACGTCCCCTGGTTTGACAAGTAAATGAACATCCACAGAAAGATATTAGTCACCTGTCGGAATGTCCAATTCCCAGGAAAGTTTCAATGTGATATTCATATCCTTTTGTGAGTGTGAGCCATTTTTGGCACCGTTGCCGGGGATGGTGTCTAACTAGGAGTCTGACAAAGTCATTTCCAGCATTAGTTTAGTCTGTTAGTCAAAAAAATTCAAAATCTTTCAAGCCGTTACTCACCATATTGCATGCATAGAAGAAGAAGAGACGCACTGGGAAGGTTCCTCCCTGAAAATCTTTTTATTGAACTATAATTTGACCTAGCTAATAACGAACCTGAGGTAATTGTAATTTTAGAAGGGTCTGTTGAATCTGAATTTAATGTTTGTTGGAATGAATCTGAGAATGTTGCTCAGAGTTCGGTCGTTCCTGAAGAGGAACAAGTAGAGACAAAAGAAGCAGGGCATAATGGGCATGAGTTGCCAAGTCTTGATGATCTGGTTAATGCTGCTATGCAATTCTCAGAGGAAGCACATACTTCTTCACCGCAGCAACAAGAAGAATTTATCCTACAACAAGAACAAGAACAGGTTGAACAAATAAATGTGCCTAATGAAGTTGTATTTCATCCTGCAATGTGTAAAGCCATTGTTGTGTATAGGAGGACCTTTTTAATTGAATTTCTGGAATTTGTTAAAAATAATTGGGAAACAGTTACACTGGAAACTATGACTTTTCAACACATTGCCCAGACTGATATGCAACAAAGTCTGTGGCAAATAGAAAAGAAGAAATTGAAAAAGAAAATTGAAAATTAGAAACAGGAAATTGCTGAATTGAAAGCAAAAATGGACGAAATGCTAAAGGTAACTGGTCAAATTATGGAATGCAGACCGCCACCCAGAGTTTATGCTCTATGCCTCAAAGAATAGTTTTTATGGTTTCAATTGATGAGAATTTCCAGAAACCAAGACCCCATAATTCATTCTGCCAAAGAGTTTTATGAAGAATATCAAGCAGCCCCTAACTGGTTAAGGAATTCTCTGTGTGAATTCTATTTGCATGGATTTTTAATACCACTTGAAACAGAATGGAATCCTCTTCCATACATTGGTGATATTCATTTGAGAGAATTCATGTCGTGGGCAGCAAATGAGATGAATTATGGCAGACAGTGGGAAACGTATGAGGAAATTGAGAAAACAGAGCCTGTCCCATTATGCTCTCAAAGTTCAAACCCACATGCAATGCTGAAAGATTGGTTTGCATTGACATATGGTATTAATAATGTTTCAGCCAGAGCAAAAATATTTGACATCAGAAAGCAAGTATATGATGAATTACAGGCACAACAATATTCATTTTGGAGATTAGCATATACCAGAACTGAGAAAAGATGGGAAAAATTGACTGTTGGGTTAAGAAAGTCAGAACCACATGGTCCCTTAAACTTTACAGCTACACTCAAACAAACTAGCAGATATATTCAATTGGGACTTCAAACAAGATTTGAATTGTGGTTGCCACTGACATTCAGACCCCCTGTGCTAATGTGGCCCCTGTATCCTCATCAGGCTACAAATCTTAATAGTGAATTAGAAGACCGCAGATATGAAAGGTGCCAGGATTTCAGAGGATTCTATTACAGGTTTGGACATCCATTCCAGAGTCATGCAACCACTACTGACTTCAGAGAAACCACTAGGAAAGTTAATGCTGGAGGACCAGCATTAGGCTAAGTAGGGGGCTGTGATGAGCCTAAAATATGCTCATAATTTGATGTTATGATAAACTTTTAAATGACTTCATTTTTGCTATTTCATGGCTGTTTAAACTTTGTTGAAACCTTTTATGGGGATATCCTATAGCAAGACACTTTTATATTCCTGCAGCCTATTGTGTTGACTTGATTGCATTTATTGCCCTATTGACTCCCGAAAATGGCTGGTATATTGTATACAGTTTTTGAATGGTGAAGTAGATTTGAAATGTGTGATTAATGAATAGATATCGTGTATGTACCATATGCCTTTTCTTGCGCGTCTGTTACCTTTTGTTTCGCAGGTTGTTGAAGAATGATCAAGTCAAGCGCAGCTGATCTCGGCCTTGCAGTAAAGCCCATTTCCTGCACGACTTTGAGGAAGCTCCGCCAAAGACTCTTTGACCGAAACCGATTTGGAAAGATTTTTTAATGGAAAGTTAATCTGGAGAGAGTGGAGCGCTAGATTCTCTCTGAATTGGGTTGAACACATAAATTCATTTATGAAGTTTGTTCCTTGATTCAGGGATATCCTTTACTTCCACGTCTTTCTTTGATGAAGTTAGTTAGTTAGTTGTTCTTTTAATTTAAAAATAAGATACTCCTCCTGCGCGAGGTAGTGGTAGAATATGAATAGAATGAGTAATAGATGATTTTTTAGGTAAGATAGAAACAGAGTATCAGAGATCATGTAAGAATCAGTATGATAATGAAAGATAGAATCTGTTTGACCAGAAGCGGAGTTTGTTGTTAGTTTTCACACCAACAAGACAATGTATTTCGTTCTGTTTTCATGAATAAAGATCGATGAAGTTTTGAGTTCAGCATCTGTGTAATCAGTAGATGCTTGCTAAGGGGGCCCACTTAGTAAGTATCTGTAGTTAATTAGTTAGATGTTCTTTTCTGCTGATATCCAGTTAGCTTTCATCTTTTGAAGTTTTTACGCAAACTCAGTCTTACACGCTCCTGCAGCATAGAGAGTCCATCCCTGTGATTGTTCCTGCAGGATAAGGCCAGTTCATGGTTTGTGCTTCAGTCGTAGCTGTTACAATTTCTGTTTTAATCAAGCATAGCTGAGTTAAAAATTCTTATTACCATTCTGTAGCTTAGATAGAATTTCTTTCCAGTATGTATTTTTGCTAAGATTTGACCAAAACAAATTCCTAGTGCATATATTTTGCTGCGCCATTTAAAGTCTACGTCCCCTGGTTTGACAAGTAAATGAACGTCCACAGAAAGATGTTAGTCACCTGTTGGAATGTCCAATTCCCAGGAAAGTTTCACTATGATATTCATATCCTTTTGTGAGTGCGAGCGAGCTTGCATATTGTGTTAATGATTGGAACATAGTAAAATAGGTCATGTTATATAGTTTATATTGCTTTCCATAGGGTATTATTGGTTGTTGCTATGTTCCTTTGGCTACTTTCTTACATATTCAATTAGGTTGATTGCTTTAGTTATCCCATTTTCCTTTAACTTGGTGTTTACAACCATTTTATTTTTTTGTTAATATTATTATTTTAGGCATTGCAGCCTTCTTCAAGTGTCAACACCACATCGAGTGTGGAGTGTAAAAAGGAAACAAAGTGCGAAAGAAACCAAATTTATTATGCACACCACAAAGACTAGATTTGTGTAGGTCGGCAAGCCAAGTACTTGCAAAAAAGATGTGCTCTATACCCATATGGCTTGTCGTCCCATGCCCTAATAGGCACACCACCATTGTAAGAAAGCTCTCCTCTAACATTTGCTCACTACTGCTTCCCCTCAACTTCCACCCCTTTGTAGTTGCACTAGACCCATCGCTATGAATCTGCCTTTGTAATATCTAGCTGCACATTACCACAGACCATTGTTAGGCATGTCTTGCCAACCACATATTTGTCAACACAACCCTCAGGAAACATGTTTGGTGAACCTTTCCGCATAGAAATGCAATCCTTCCATCAGCGCATTGTTGCTTTGTCTAAATTGATTTTTTTTCTATTTGCAATGAGAGTTATGTCAGCATGAGAGTCCAAGCGTCTCGTGTTGGTGTTGCTTGTTTGCATTGTGCTTCTAAAAAAAGTGTCCATAGATATAGCCTAGAAAACAAAATGGATCTAGGGCCACAACAAATTTTCCTTACAAAGCTTACTCAAATCAAAGAAATGCTTGTAGCTAGAGTTGCTCCCATCTTACAAATAACCCATGCTACAAGAGGCCAATAAAAATATAGTGGCCATACTATTAGCTTCCCACAAGACATCATGAGCATTGAAACTTTGTTTTTGCATTGGCTACATGATCTTGAAGTTGTGATTGTGTGAAGAATTTTCCTTTAGGGGACAAACTATGATTGCTATATTGACAAACATAATGTCATGGCTACATTAATATATAAAATTGAGAATGAACCATACTATAGTAATGTTGCAATAGATTGTGATGCTTTAAATTTGTTTCCTTCTACAAGTACTAACATCTCTGATCTCTTGCACCTAAGGGAAGAACCAAGTCATTATCCAAATGAACCAATGGCAACTGTAGAAAGTGTTGTTTATGAGGAAGTTGACCTTCAAGACTCATCATCATTTATTCTATTGATGACCAACCCTCCTTGAGAATTGCAGGAAATTAAAGATGCCTTAAAAATTAAAGACACTAGTCAAAATACCTTTCCTTGGCCTGAAATAAATTCTATCCCTATCAATGAATATAATACATAAGGATTATTAAGTATAACTTTTCCAATGTTGTTCCCCACTGGCATGGAAATGCCCCTATAGTAGAGAACAATACAAATTCACTTACATGAATATTCCTTGTAGTTGATGAGATACTATGATAATATATTTGGGCTTAGGCATGTCAGATTTAGATATTACATTTATAATTTGATAATGAGACATTGAAGCCAACAATCGGCATTAGTTTTTATGAAAATAAAATTGGAGGAAAGAATCCCCAAGTCAGTTCTTTCTTTACGAAAATTGCTTCAGGAGGCACCAGATACCCAAATAGCAAACCATCTTGTTCGCTTTAGTGCATCCTTGCAAGGAACTCACTCATATTGGGAAAAGAGTTGACAAGAGCTTGTAGCAACAATCCACCTTCTTGGTACACCAACTCTTTTCTTCACTTTGAGCTCTATAGATACAAAATGGTATGATCTACATAGGGTGATTGAACCTCATACCCAATTTGATTTTCCATACTCCCTGTGACACTGCATAGAGAATATTGTGCAAAACCTGCACATAACAACCTTGTGCATGCACCTACAATTCACTATTTTATGTAAAGAGGTTATTGAGAGACTGTTCCACACAAAGGACTATTGGTATAGGAATGAGTGGAAACATCATGGGTTAGCACATGTACATGGTTTCTTTTGGCTCCTAGATGCCCCAAACATGGACATGCTTGATTGGTCCAACCCACATGAGCTTCAACAAGAAAACAAATTCTTTGATTGCTATGTTTCAGCATGGAACCCTTGTTCCCATAGTAGCTAATATCAAGGATCCACCACTTGGCTTTGGATGACCCATGCTTGCTTAATACTATGTGAACTTCTTCTATGGATCCAATGGTGGACTATGAATAGTTGTTAAACATGGCTCAAAGGCATAGAAATTGCAATCAATACACTTGTGTAAGGAAAAAAGGCCAGCAATTACAATGTTACTACAAGGCTCCATGGAATACACAACCATCTTCAATATTGACAATTGACAATGAATTAAACAAATCGTACAAACCAACAAGAAATGATGAGCATGTTAGTATCCACAACCTTGAGATGCTTGTAATTTGGAATTCAAATTTTGATTACCAACTAGTATTTTCTAGAAAAAATATGCTAAACTACATTTCCAAATATGCATCAAAGCCTGAGAAAAAATCTGAAAGCTACATTGGTATCTTACAAAGGATTGCAAATAAAAATTCATCTAGGGATAAATCATTGCTTGCATACCGAAAATTCATGATGAATTTGATTTTTGATCATGAAATTGGTGCACAAGAAACATTCGATATGCTAAAAAAATTCCCCTTTGTCATATCAAGTCAACATTTCTTGTCTTTGTACATTAGTAGGAAAACATTTCATCATTTGAAAATAGTTGACATTGGTGATGAGCTTGCTAGTGGCTATATTCATTCCTACATGCAAAAGACCACCTAAAATGGAGGCAATATCCTTTATTCATTCTTCACAACTCTATACATATCAAAAAAATTGTAAAGGTGTAGCCTGGCATGCTCAGCCACAACCTGCAGTCATCATTGTTTACCCACTTTTCAAGAATATCCCTCTGGAACACAGTGATGCCTATGAAACATTTTTTTTGCCAGAATTATTACTATACAAACCTTTTCAAAATGTTGAGGCTGACATAGACCTTACAAGAGAAACCATAACACAAAATTGGAGGCTATTTAATGTTGCTGACTATGTACTTGATATGTGAATAGACTTACTAACCCCCGTACTGATGGGGAGGGTAGTGATAGCAACACTGATGATGCATATTCTCCACTGCATATAGATAAATATGAATGAGAGTTTCTCTCTCGACTTGGTGCCATAAATAATGTTTATTTTGACCAACTATAGCTCATGGGAAGGTGGGACTTTGACCTACACCATAGGTAGGATAACCACCATGTTCCAGAGAATTTTCATAGCATTGTTGAATATTTTGTTTCAACAAGTAAATTGCATACAACTGAAGACACCCTTTGCTCATTTGCAACACTAGCCCTTTTCCGTCAACTATCTCCAAGACAAGAGCTTGATTTGAATATCATTGAAAAACACAACCTTGGCTTGCCCTTATCACCTATGCTCTGTATGATCATTCAAGGTACAATTGGAACAAGTAAATCATTCTTTATTGACAATATATGAAGATCACTAAATCAATCATCAAGTTAGAAAGTGAACCCTTTTTTGTTTTGGCACCAATGGGTGTTGTTGCTTACAATGTTCATGCCTCCATAGTGCATATTGCTCTTTGAATACCAATAAAAGATATGAATCCATCGAAAGGACATCTATTGACCATATTTCAAGAAGACTTCAAACATATTAAGTACATACTAATTGATGAAATGAGTTTCTTGGGTTCCAAGTTGTTCCTTAAAATAGATAGTTGATTGCGGAAAGCATTCCCTAGAACACATATGCAACCATTTGGTGATGTTTCTATTATACTCATGGGTGACTTGGCACAACTTCCCCTTGTTATGGAAAATCATATCTATAGTTCTCAGTTCATAGTGCTAGAACTTTGGCATACTTTTAATACTGTTATCACACTTGACATTATATTTCACTAGCATGGACAATCGAATTCACAACTAAAATTTTGTATGCTCCTTATGAATATTAGAAATTTCTAGGCATCCCTAGTTGATTGGAAAATTCTCATGAATCGAACAAAATCCATGCTTGCATCTAAGAAAAACCAAGAGTTTGATGAGGCTATCCCCTTATTCCCAACAAATAGCTTTGTTGCTTTGCACAATAGGAAAATGCTGCAACAATTAAATGTTCCATTTGAAATTAGGGCTATTGAATGTTCCCAAAAAACACACTTGATTATGGTGATGATGAACAACTTCAAGTAGAGCTCTTACTTGTAATTACTCAACAAGTAATGTTGAAAATAGATCTTTGGGTTACAGCTTCCCTGGTCAATGGATTTTTGGGTTTAGTGAAGGCTATTGTATATGCTAGGGGTGCTAAACCACCTCAATTACTTGAATATATTGTTGTTGACTTCTAGAACTACATTGCCCAGCATGGGATTAGGACAATCCAAGATTCATCCTGGTTATCCCAATCACATGAGGCAACCAAAGACAACTCCCATTGACAATGGCCTAGGCTATAACAATCCATAAATCTCAAGTCTTAACACTAGTGAAAGCTACAATAGATATTTGAACTAAAGAAAGATGAGGAATAACATTCATTGCTCTCTCTCATGTTAAATCACTAGCATGAATATGCATAGATCCACCTTTCTTTTTTGACAAGTATTCTAGGCCACATTCCAACAAATACAATGCACTTTGAATCAAAGAAGAGGATCATCTTCGACAATTGTCTACACTACCACCATCATGGAAATTTTTTTTTTTTCATGATAACTACACTACTTCTCCTTTTCCTTTTCATTTCAATTCTTTCACAATACCTTCCATTCCCACTTCTGATCACTTTACTCAACATTCTGAAGGTTTTACTTATATAGTCATCACTACGAGACATTTCTACTCAACTATTGATTTATGTTTCCCCTTGTTCCCACCAACAAACATCAATTATTTGAATTTAACTTTTCTCTCAATATATTCCTCTACTTTCCTAAATAGTGTTGCTTCCTTAGCTATTGCACTTGAATCATTTCTTTCTAACAATTTCGTATTCTAATAAATTTAGATTGGGAACATTTCCAACTATTACTATAGATCTTCAAAATTGTTAATAAATTCATGCTCACAAGTTTCCCATGATATTTGAGTTGGAACTATATTCTATTTGTATACAAGGTAAGGTTGTATCTCATTCTTCCCATCTCTTCTTTTGTAATTACACTTAAAATTATTTGTCACAAATGCTGCAACCCTATATGTTTAAAAAAAAAAGATAATAGTGGTTTCACATTAATAATTCCAACTTCCAAAAGACAATTATATTTAATTTTCCACATATTATTTGATACTCTTTGCAAAAGGTATGCCTACATCCTATTTATATGAAGTATATTATTCCACATATATTATATTTTATTTGTTACTAACTATACAGTTGTTTATATTTGTTTATTTAAATATTGTGTAGTAATGATACATGTTTGTTGTACTAAACTGCTAATTTCCCTTTTGTCTAATGATATTTTGTTGACAATATTTTAGATTGCAAATGTATGTGTTGAGATATAGAATAATCTCCTGGAAAAAAAAATTCCCTGCACAAGGGGTTTGATGAGAATCCATGACGCTCGATGCCATAATGTGGAAGGGTGCAAAGTAGGCCTCCAATATTCTCTCGATATTCCAATTGATTCCCTTCACAAGGTATTCCAATATTTTATTTTCTTGCACTCTTCTACTACACCTTCATTGCATACATTTTGTTATGAATTGTATGTCTTATATTTTTTGATTGATTTATTGTCTGCCAATGGTATCTATTTAGTACATTTAATTTAGAATTATTATTTCATGTTTTCAACCATACTCAGCCCAAAAAATCATCATACATGAACCTTTCAATGCCTGTACAACTTGTATTAAGTAAGCAATGACCTAAAAATTTCTTTCACCATTGATGCCAATGGCGAGCAATTTATTTTTCCTTGCTTGGGGGTTTGGTGAGAGTGCATGACACTCCATGAGCCAATATGGTAGGGTGGACATCGAGTACTACTTTCTTATGTCGAGAGTGCACTCTGTGACATGCACCAGGTATGTCTAAGTTTTGTTTATTTCATTCCTCACATTACAAGTACATAACAAATTTTCTGTTATAAAATAGTCAACTTTGATATCTCTTGATTTACATGTTGTCTATGAATTAGAGATGACCACTACACTAATATTCACACTTTGTTCTTATTCTTCCAAATCATACTTGAGCCATAATGAAGATTCCAATGATTTTATTTATAGTAATTAGTGGCCAAAACATTGCTTCTACCATTGATCACAGTGGAATTCAGTTTATTTTCTTACTCAGAGGTTTGGTGAGAGCATGTGGTACCCCATGAGTCAATATGGTAGGGTGCACATCATCCCTTGTTTTCTTGTCTACCTACTCGAATGTAGTGCATGCATAAGTATGCTTAAATTTTTCTTATTTTATGCCTTGCATTACATGTGTATTACATATATTTTGCACTATACATTATAGAGCTCTTTAAATATATTGATTTACATATGCTATGTCAAATACAAATGTTCAACACACTAAACTTCACCTTATTTTGTTATTTTTCCAGACCATACTCTAGCTATAATTGTGAATTTGATGAAGTAATTGAAAAATTAGTTGCAATGGTCAAATAGACAATTAGATCCTAATACAATCTATGTTGATTATGATAAGAAAAATTCATTCCACCCTCGATTAGGGTGGTGGACAATGTATATTCTTGCATGGGGTTTGGTGATAGTCCATGAGGCTACATGACCCAATATGGAAGGGTGGAAACCATGACTCATTTTGTTGTGTTTTATTTTATATATCTTATGTACAGATCTCTATGTTTCTAACATAAGATTCAAACAAAATTCATATGTTTCAGGCTATGGTTGTGATGGAATAAAATAGTTAATGTTTATCCACTTTGTGTTAGGTTCCATTGGGAATTGCTCAATATTTTTCTTTTTCATAACCTATATTTTTTGATTCTCTAGAAGGTGTTGTTGCAAAGACTATATTTTTCCATGATCCCTCTTATGATCCAATGAAATTATTGACATTGTGTAGTTTTTGTCAATTGCTCCTATCTACCTTGCACTGTTATAGCTTCTTTTATAGAATATATGTTAAAATAGTTTTATTTATGGCTTTTGATTTATGGTTATGGTTGCAATGGAATAAAATAGCCAATCCTATACACTTTGTGTTAGCTTCAATTGGGCATTGTTGATTATAGTTTTGTTGCTTAAGCTATATTGTGTCATTTTTTAGAAGGTGTTATTCAAAAGGTTGTATTTTACGGGTTTCATTTTCCGGTTATGGTTGGAATGGAATAAAATAATTAATGTTGTTGATTATTTGTTTGGTTACATTAGTATGTAAAAATTCAATTGTTGAGGTTATGGAGTTTTTGTCGATTATTATTATATAGCTCAGGCTATATTTTGGCTTTCTACATCTGGGTGCCTATTGGAACCAATGTTGTTTGATTTATGGCTTTCATTTTTTGGTTATGGTTAGAATAGAATAAAATAATTAACGTTGTTGATTCTATGTTTGGTTACATTAGGTGTTATTGATTATTTTTCTCTTCCTTAGGATAAATATCTTGTTTTATATAATATATGTCAATATACTCTTGCATCCTTCATTTGGTGCTCTTTAATAGTTTAGATTTTCCCATATGTTAGTTAGTCTTTTACAGTTTATCTTTCTCCCTCTAGTGCTTTCCTCATTCTCACTCTCTACCTTACGCCTTATTATTTCATCTCTAAATTGTTCGTCGCATTTCCTCTTGTGCAATGTTCTATACAATAAGTATGCACCAGCATGTATTGCTATTTCATGAGCTTGTCTATGTCTGCCACAACACATTTTGAACTCTCCCAACCTTAGTCCCTGCATGTGCTTTCCCTTTCCTATACATCTCTTCCTATCGGCTCATCGTTGCATGTTTCTACATGGAATTGCTAGTTTATTCAAGTGTTCATGAAAGAAGCATCTAGGGCTAAATAAAATTTTTGGGTATGTGTAGGATCATGATGGGTATATGTAGGGTATGAGGCTGGTGACTTTTTTTAACCCAAAATTGATGAAATGAAAAGGGTTTTTAAAGGAGATTCTTAGCTTTCCACCAATATAAATTATTTTTTACTTTGAATTTAATAAATAATTATTATTCATTTTCTATTTGAATTACGACTAAAGTCGTAATTGATAGGCTGATTGAAAAACATCTATAGCTTTCAAATGGTATCACATTTTTGAAACTGAAATATGTGTCACATTCTATGCTTTAATACTATATGATTAAAAAAATGAATTTCATGATGTTTTGGCCAAGTTAAGGTGGTTAGACATACAAGTTTTATAGTTTTTTTTGTAATAAAAATTCATAATTAATTATTTACTTGGAAAAAATTACAAAAAAAATGCATCACATCAAGACATGAGTCCTCTACTTATATCTAAAATATTATAAATTTTTTTATCATTTTATTTTGGTTAGGGTGGTCAGACAAACACCTACTTCTTATTTTTTCCTTGAAATTTAAGTATAATTAGTGAATTGAAATTTCAAATTTTCACCAAATAGATTTAAAAAAAAAAAACCTAGTAGTTTAGAAACTACATTCAATTTTCTACTGTTTCTATTCTTACATATTTTTGAAATAATATAGATAACATATTCAAATTTTTACGTCAAGTTTCCCAACTCTAATTTTTATAAATTTTTCACCACTTAAGGGCCTATTTTTTCCATGATGATCCTGCACATACCCTTGTGTTCTGTTTCTATTCTTAATCACTTTCCTTATATTTTGTATAATGGGAACCATCCTAATGTCTATGCTTTCACTAAGGATATAGTCTTGTAAGTTTCCTAGTTTTTTATCTAGTTTGTTTATATATTTTTGTGAGATATGAATAACATCATGCACATTGGTTTTAGGGATTGAAGTCATGTGAAATGAAGTATCAAAACTATGATCCATAGAGAGTTGATTATCAACACTATCAGAAAGAGAGATAGAAAATCCAAGATCCATAGTGAGTGAGATATCATGGAATGACATGAGCCTCTAACTACATCTTACAATAGTATTGCTAACAGGACACCAAGTTGTGAATCACATACAAGTTTTATAAACTTAGGATGCAAACCTAAAATGGAAAGAGGCAATGCAATGACCTAGAATGAAATTCAAATTTTAGATTCTAAACAATGTAATGCAATAAACTAAAAATGGAATGTTGTAAATGCAATTTTGAATTTTGACAATGCACTAAATGAAGAAAATTGAGCCAAATTTCATAAATTTAGTGAAACAACAAATCAAGAAATTGAAACTAAAATGTAATTATAGCAAATAGAAATATAAAACACAAATTTCAATTTCCACAACATTCATACTAGCACCTGATCAAGGAATCATTCATCTTTAGTGGTGAATGGGTCCTAGATAAAAAAAAATTGAAATGTTTTTATTGATTTTTAAGTATTTTTCTATGAGTTTCAGATGCTAGAAAATGTAGTTCAATCCTTATTAGGGATTGATTCACCCCAAGTGGTGAATGGGTCCTAGATTAGGTTTTTTTAATTATTTTTGAACTATTTTTAATCTTTTTGCAATATGTTTCAATTTCAAGTTTGTGACAGTAACATTCAATTTCAGATTTTCTAGAAATGCAAAATGAAATGCAAGTTGAAAATGATGAATATAAAAACATAATTTGAAATGGAATTTTATTTTTATTTTCAAATGTAAATTTATATGATCTAAATGATATTCAAAATGAATGATTTTTTTTTGGATTTTTTAGATTTAAAGAATGCAAAAATTTGTAATTCTAAACAATAAATGAGATGTAAGTTTGAATGCCAAGTAGAACACCGCAAATGAGATTTAATTCAATGAAATTGAGTGCAAATGAATGAAAGAGCTAACCTAGGATGTGAAGAAAGACTCCAAGATCATAAAATTACAATATTTAATAGGTTCAGTTCACCATTATGTTTCATAGAAAAATAGATGGTTTTCATCAAAATGCATTGATCAAGATGATGAACTACTAATTCTCACCACAAAACATTCAATTAGGTGTACGATATGATGCATATAACAAAAAAATTATAAAACGGATTTTCTACTTATGGTTTAGGACATAGAGAAAATGCATTCCACAATCATTTCATTGAAGTGAATCCCAAGAGATCTCAATCTAAAGTATGCAAAGGAGAAGGAGATGTTCCAATAGGGATATCCCAGGGTCTGATTATAAATTGAGGGGTTCATCACCAAGCTAGGTCTTAGAAAGACAAATGAAAATAAGTATCTAATGCTTAACCCTAATATGATGCAAGACTTCACTAAATGACCTAAAAATGCATGTAAATCAAAACAAAAATTTGAGAGATGAAAGGTGTTCACCTAGAAAATTGAAGAAGGTTGGATGAAGGCCTGAAATGCTGAAAATACTAATTTTAAATCCTTTTATGACTTATACACCAATCTATGTGATTTAGTCCTAGATTAGGGTTTTTGGGTAGAAACAAGTTTCTTGTAGTGTAGATTTTGGATCTGAAAAAATCTAGAAATTCACCTATACTAGGTCTCATACACTAGGAGATGCATATCAGTCTAGTTAGGGTTTTCTAAAAATTCAAGGTCTAATCCTACTCTTCAATTTTTTCTCTGGGTATGTACAAGATCATGATGGAAAAAATAGGCCCTTAAGTGGCAAAAAAATCAAAAAAATCAGAGTTAGGAAACTTGACATAAAAATTTGAGTAAGTTATCTATATTATTTCAAAAATATGTAAGAATAGAATCTATAGAAAATTGAATGTAGTTTCTAAAATATTAAGTTTATTTTAAAAAAATAATCTATTTGGTGAAAATTTGAAATTTCAATGCAGTAGTACTTAAATTTTAGGGAAAAATAAGTAGGTGTCTGTTTGACCACCCTAACTAGAATAAAATGATAATATTTTTTATAATATTTTAGATATAAGTAGAGGAATCATGTCCCAATGTGATGCATATTTTTTGTAATTTTTCCAAGTAAATAATTAATTATGAATTTTTATTACAACTTTTAAAAATATAAAACTCATATGTTTGACCACCTTAACTTGGTCAAAACTTCATGAAATTCATTTTTTTATTTTTTAATCTTAGAGTATGCAAAAGCATAGAATGTGATGCATTTTTCAAATTCAAAAAATTTGATACCATTTGAAAGATATAGATGTTTTTCAATTAGCTTATCAATTAGGACTTTAGTCGTAATTCAAATAGAAAATAAATAATAATAATTTTTTAAATTCAAAGTAAAGAATAATTTATATTGGTGGAAAGCTAAGAATCTCCTTTAAAAACCCTTTTCATTTCATCAATTTTGGGTAAAAAAAAGGTCATCAGCCACATACCCTACACATACCCATCATATCACCACTTTTTTGCCCATCATGATCCTGCACATACCCCTCTATCCTTTCCACCTAATTTCTAGATCTGAATCTTCAATTTATAGCCTATATATGTTCTCCAATGATCTCTAATGTAAAATGACAACTTTGACAACTTTAAACACTTTGAAAAATTCTCCAAACTTGCTCTTTTGTATGTATTCAACCTAAATCTACAAATCTATAGCGTAGAAAAAAGTATGCCTTTTCCTTGCTTGATATGGGAATAATTAATGATAAATTGGACCTAATGTCACCTCGATCTAGTGTTTTGAGGTGTTTTACACATCCACATTAGGTCTTTGTCCCTTGCAAATTGAATAAAATGCATTTATCGATGTCTTGTAAAGGTGTTGTAAAGTGTTGTAAATGAATTTCACAAATTTTTTAGACTTTTATTAAGAATTTAAGTCTAATGGACCTATATTTCCCTTAATTCAATATTATAAAATGTATTTAATTACATTCTCACATTAATCTAGAAGGCTTGTAAATCAAACTTAGTTTTAGTCTAGTGTTGTAATGTGTTTTACACATTCACAATGGATGTTGTGCCCTTCTACACTATGTGGACCTCATTTTAATTTTGTAGAGTGTATTTAATCACACTTTCACATTGAACTTTGTCTTCCTAGCCCTAATTACCCTTTATATCATCATTAATAGGCTCCTATGACCCCATACTATGTACCTCTAGGCTTATTTTGATCAAAGACCTCATGAAAGAAATAGATAAACCTAATTTCTTCACTCCCCAACATCCCAACTAGCAAAAGAGCCCCTTTGTGACCCATTCACCACTTTTGGTGAATGATTCCCATCCAAGTTGGACCCATTCACCCAGGATGGTGAATGAGTCCCATTTGACCTATTTTCAGGGTTTGAGTAGGAAAAATTAGGTTTTAAGCTTAATTTTCTTCAATGTAAGCATTGGGGATCAAATTAATGGGAATTTAAGTGGATTTCCTATGTAAAAAATGTCTAATCATTATTTCATTCATTCACTATTCAACTCAAGTCAAGCAAGCTAGGGTTTAGCATTTTAAGTCTTCACAAGGTCATTAAGATAGCAATTAAGATCAATTCTAAGGCATTCAAGGGTAGATACTTCATCCATTGTTACAACAACTCAAAATCTATTAGCATCGAAATTTTATAATTGCATTAAGTCATGTTCATACTTCATCATTTTGTTTCATCATTTTGGTTTAATTACCTAAATATGGTTTGACCAAGGAAAACCCCTATTCTCTAGTAATCAACATTTATCTCTCATTCTTTGTGTGATTGTAGATCTAGTTTCTTTGAAGGATTGGAGATCATTGAAGAATAGGTTGAAAACTTGTTGAAGTAATCTCCCTATTGGCAAGGTTAAAATCCTAGAAAAAGTCACTTACAATGTCAATAATTAGGGTTTTGTATCCAGACACCTGGAGGTATAGAAAGAGAAAACTGAGAGCTACATATTCCACTTTTTAATTTTTAGAAAATTCAAAGTGGAATCATTTACAATTGGTGGTGAATGAGTCCCATTGTACCTATTTTTCAAATATTTCTACATATTTAGATACCCATTTGCCTGAAATAGGCTTTGATACAATTTTCTAGATCTGGGACTGATTCACCTAGAATGGTGAATGGTCCCACTAGGTCAAAATTTTAGAATAAAAGAAATTCTAATCCTCATTCCATCATATGCAAGTTTTCTGATGCACATTGTTCACATCTTTACTTTTTTATTCTACTTTATTTGCATTTTTAGGGAATTCTTACATTTCATACTATGTTTTCAAACATATTGCATTTTCCAAGTTTTTCATTAGTGGTAAACCCTTTTATTAGATTTCATCCTTTAGGAGAATCCCCTTTGAAATATTTCAATATCTTTTGCATTGAAATCTCAAGGGTTTGTTCTTGAATGTGAGCATTGTGAAATCAGATCCCTCTTCCTTCATTCCCTTTTTTGGTGGGAACAAGGAAGTTCTGCATCCTTTATTGGTGTCCACATTTTCGTGAACCCAACTTTTGAACATAATAATTTAGATTTGGAGTCCATCATCATCCTAGACCTAGCTCACCTTTGGGTTTTCATTAGTTAATTGGTATCTAGGGTTTCTAAGAATTTGCATTAGTGAAAGTGCATATAGGTTGCATTTTTGCATCTCAAATCATTAATAATTTCTAAAATTCTACATTTGCATCTTCGTTCTACATCATATAGCACAAAAAAAAATCAATAAAAAAATCTAAAAAATCTAAATAAATCCCCCACTTGGACTCATTCACGACATTGGGTGAATTAGTCGCTTTGCACTGCTATAACTACCTTTTATAGCACTGAAAACCTTGTTTCTTCACTTTTTTTTGCTACCAGTAACTATATGTATCAGTTGTCCAGATGTATTTTTGTTACATTCATTTCATTACATATAGCTTAAATTAGCTCATTTCATGCATTTCTCAATTTAAAATTTTCATTTACAACATTTTATATTTCAGGTTGTTACATAATGTAGTCAACACATTTCCTTGCTTCACATCTAAAACTTACATTTAAACATTTCACTTTAAGTCATTACATTGCACTTTTTTCTTACCTTCCCATGTTAGCATGTATCCTTTTCAAGCATTTATTCTTTCTATAATATCAAGTGGCTTGTGTGATTCTATTTTCTCTACTCATGGGCATAATCTAGGACAACATAGTCAAACATTTGATAAACATGTTGCATACCCTCTTAGTACCTACTAGATTTGTAAGAATGTCATAACACAAGAGGATGCAAGTGTAGAAAATCATAAAAATCTTACTTGTTCTTCTCCCAATGTCTCTCCTATTAGTGACGAAGGTATCTTGGTGGGAAAAGATACAATCATTGAGAGTCTTGATTGTCCCTCTCCTCTTCCACCTTTGGAAGACATTATTGTGGACACCAAAAAAGTAACCCTTCTACTTTTTTTGTCTTGTTTGGGCCCTCCTTGTGATTTTGGCTTAATTTTTCCTTGATTCAATGTTGTAATGTGGATAACACATTCACATTAGGTCTTCGACCCTTGTAAACTAAATAAAATAAAGGTCTTGTAAAGGTGTTGCAAAGTGTTGTAAATCACTTTCACACTTTTCTAGACTTTTATTAAGCATTTAAGTCTCATGGACCTATCTTTCCCTTAATTCAATATTGAAAAATGTATTTAATTGCATTTCCACATTAATCTAGAAGACTTGTAAATTAAACATGGTTTTAACCTAATGTTTTAATATGTTTTACACATTCACATTGGATGTTGTGCCCTTCTAGGCTATGTGGACATCATTTTAATGTTGTAAAGTGTGTTTAATCACACTTTCACATAGAAATTTGTGTCCCTACCCCTAATTTCCCTTTGTAACATCACCATTAATAGGCCCCTATGATCCCATATTGTGCATCTAGAGGCCTATTTTGATCAAAGACCCAAGAAAATCAACATAAAAACTAAAATTCTTCACTCCCTAACATCCCAGCTCCCAAAAGAGCCCTTGTGGGACCCATTCACCACTTTGGGTGAATGAGTCCCATCTAGGTGGAACCCATTAACCCAAGATGGTGAATGCATCCCATTTAGGCAATTTTTGAGGTTTGAGCAGGAAAAAATGGGTTTTAAGTTTTATTTTCTCCAATGTCAAACTTGGGGAGAAAATTAAGGAGAATTTGAGTAGGATTTCCTATATAAACAAGCTTCTAAACCCTAATTCATGATTCATTCATCATTCATCATGCAGTCAAGTCAAGCAAGCTAGGGTTTTAACATTTTAAGTCATCAAGATAGTTTTCTAAGGCATTCAAGGGAAGATTCTTCATCCATTGTTGTAGCAATTCAAGATCTATCATCATGGAAAGTCTCTAATTGCATTATTTCATGCTTCATTATCTTATTTCATCATTTTGGTTTAATTACCTAAAAGGGGTTTGACCAAGGCAAACCCCCATGCCCTAACAATCAGTATTTTCTCTCTCTCTCTCCTTGCATGATTGTAGATATGAGTACTTTGAAGGTTTGGAAATGATAGAAGAATAAGTTAAATTTTTTTTTAAGTCATCTCCCTATTTGCTAGGTCAAAATGTCCACAAAAAGTCATTCACAGTGTTGAAAATCAGGGTTTTGGATCTAGACACTTGGAGAAGCAGAAAGAGCAGACAAAGAGCTCCCATTTCAAATTTCAAGTTTTTAAAAAATTTAGTGGAATCATTCACCATTAGTGGTGAATGAGTCCCAATGTACTTTTTTTTCAGAGGTTTTTGCCAATTTTGATACTCATTTTTCTAAAATAGGCTCTAGTGCAATTTTTGAGATGTGGGACTGATTCGCCAAGAATGGTGAATGAGTCCCGGTAGGTCAAAATTTTAGAATCAGTAGCATTTCTAGTCTCCATTCTAGCCTCTACAAATTTCTAGGTGAACACTTCCATTTTTATAGTTTTTCATTTTGTTTCATGAACATTTCAAGGTCATTTAGCATATGCTTGCATTTCACATTGTGTTCTCAAATATCTTGCATTTTCTAAGTTTTGCATTAGTGGTAAACCATTTTATTAGCTTTTAGCCTTTAGGAAAATCCCCTTTGATAGATTTTAATCCCTTTTGCATTGAAATCTCAAGGTTTTGTTCTTGAATGTGAGCATAGCGAAATTGGATCCCTCTTCCTTCATTCCCCTTTTTGTGTGAACAAGGAAGTAAATTTAGATTACAACAATGAGTTCAATAAGACACATGTTAATTGCCAAACCATTGACACAATACTTAACATTACACTTTCCATTGGTGATGATGGTATTGTTGACAATCATAAAAATCATACTTGTTCTTCTACCAATACATTTCCTATTAGTGATGAAGGTATCTTGGTGAAAGAAGATACAAGCATTGAAGGTATCTATTGTCCCTCTCCTCATCCACCTTTGGAAACAATTAGAAAAAATGAAAAATGAGATCATAGCCACCATTTTTCCTACACCAAATCTATCTCTCCATACTTTGCTTGTAAGAAGCCTTTAAAAGAGAATACAATCATGAGCGATCATGAAAATCACATTTGTCAAGAGGACATGCGGATTGAAAGTGATAGCCTTATCTCTTTCCTTCCTAGTGTCCCTAACATTTGGAAAGGCCTATTTGAACAAAATAATCTTAGTTGTCATCCTCTTGATGCATCCTTTACTTGTCATGAAGATTCCTTACAAAATATAACTATGGATGAACATATTACAAGCTCTCCTACTAAGGTAGATAATATAAAACAAGAGAATGAGACCTTAGAGAAAATAAGAAACCAAATAGACCCTTCTCCTAATATTTAACAAAGTACAACCATTGATCATCCCCCTACATGTGATGATGTCATCCTTGAATGTTAAGAACATTTGGTTTATAGTTCTCCTAAAAGCTCTAATTCTAAGGAGGATATCATTGTGCAAGAAATAGGTAACATCAAAAATAGCATAGTAGACGAACATGATGACACATTAGACTCTCCTTCACTAAGGGATGTTAACATTATTCAACCTCAACTCATCCTTTATTCCCCTTCACACAAACCTCAAAATCAAAACAAACCTGAATTCATCCTCTACCCACCTAAGAATAATTTTTTGCAGCAACCATGTCATAATACTATTGCTCATACATATAACACTAGAAATAATCTACAACTGCAACAACCAACCCCAACACCCTTACCTTTTCCCAATCCTATCCTATATAACCCTATATTGCCAAGTCCTCCTCAAGGATAGGAGTATGATCTTTTTGAGAAACTTAAAAATACTCCTGCTAAGATATCATTGTGGGAGCTTATTCAAGTGTCCAATCACTACCACAACATGATTCAAACATCCTTGCAACAAGTTCCTGATCCTTGTATTGTGCAACCAAATGACATAGCATCCATGATTCAAGGAATAAATGTTGACATTGTTTTCCACCAAAGTGAACTGTCCTCTTTGGAAGTACAAAAACAAAATGATGCTTTCATTATCATAGCTCAATAAAAATGAAAAGGGATAAAACAAACTCTTATAGATACCAACTTTTCCCTTAATGTGTGTAGTCACAAATCCTTCTAGATGGGTTTGGCATATAAATCAAAGATGAAACTTGATTCTTTATCTATTAAGGGATTTGAAAATTCCAAAAAAAAATTCACTCGACATGATTTCTTTACCTCTTATAGTTGGGAAGGCCACATTGGAAACACAGATCCATGTTATTCCTCCTAAAATTTCATATAATATTCTCGCAGGTAGACTACAGATTCATGCAATGAATGGGGTGCCTTCCAATATCCATCGTAAAATGGAATACAACTCTAGCAACAAAGTGTACACACTTGATGTTGATCCTGATCCTTTTAGTGTCTTACAACTTGAGGCAAAAAAAGACAATCCCTTCACAACATTAACACTAACCACACAAGTGGAACCCATGCAACACAAAGAAAAAGAAAAACACATTGAAAAACTCGAAAAGTTATTATAAGATTATTGGGGTTCCTTGTATTTCAAACATACATTCATGGGCAAGTACAAGATCATAGACAAAGACTCTGAAAAGGGAAACAAAAAAGTAGTAATGTCAACACAAAACTCGGAAGACCCTTTGAAAGCATCAACCTCAACTACTTTAGAACAAAATACAACAAATTACACAACAAAATTTAATGAACTTAACCATGACCAACCACCAGATCCAAAAGCAATGAAAAATATTTATGGAAAAGGTTATGAACTTATGAAACAACTTGGCTATAGTGGGAAATGATGTGGTGCTAGAAAAAAGGGTATCCACAACCCTATAGAGCCTAAAATGCAAGCAATGACTCAAGTGATTGGTTATTTTCCTTTGATAGAAATAAAAAAACCTTCACTTGATATCAACTCTATCACAAAATATCATTCTAAGACAACTTTAACATTAGTGCATCCTAAAATGATATACACTAGTGGTCTTGTTGATGGTCAATTTAACATAGCAACATTAAACAAAATAATTGTACCCTATTTCTCCTAAAAAAGATAGACAACCCAAAGCAACGTATCTTCCAAGGTCTTTGTAGTTGGTTCTCAACTATGTTGATGTAGTTCAATGGCCAATGAAACTATAATATTCAAGGGGCATGTTGGTAAACTAGATACAAACTGTATCATCTAAATTAATCTACATTTTGCAGGTGTAAATAAATATCAAAATATTTAAGTCAGATCACAAGACAACAAAACATGAACATAAATTCCCTTCAATTCAGACATACAAACTTCATAATGAGCATTGTTTACAAACAACTAAACAATGAAATGATAGAATATATAGCACAATCTATACCATTGCATTCATTCATAGTGAAAATTAAAGACATACAAATAATTCACCATTTGTAAACTTCAAAATTAACTAGAAGATACCATCAACTCATGATAAAAATTCATAGATCAGTGAGCACAAAAAACCTCATTCACAAATAACTCAATGAAAATAGCCTCAAATTTAGAATATGCTATTTATTTTCACCAAATAAGAGACATTTATGTACAACATTCACTGGAATATGAATGACTATTGTTCATTGACATCACCATTAAGACTGAAACTTAAAGATAACATGAAACTATATTGAAAACTGTAAAATATCTAAGTGTCTTTACATAAAACTATAAAAAGAGTCTCTAAAACTGTTAAAATATCTAAATTTATCCTTAGGATGCTAATCCTTCTTCAATTAGCCAACCTTTAAAATATGGAGAGAAAAACTACATATAGACCAGCCCTAAGACTAATTCCTCCAGTCACAAAATTGAGATCCACAAATTTAGGGAATCACTAGAGCTGCATAAGATGAATGCCCTGTTGATCTTCAGTTCGCTTGTCGATGAATTTGTTACCATAACCTGATGCACCAAGAGGGAAGGAAAAACTATTATGGATCTCCATTTGAAGTGAGGTCATGATCCTACAAAATAGGAGGGAAAGAGAGAGAGCTATCTAGCTGATCATATCATTAGGTGTCTTATCAGGAACTTAATGTTCCACTACCACATCATTCTTGTGTTTTCTGCTCAAGCATGTACTCATCATAACTAGTAAACACTTGTTGGAGCATATCTTCATCTGGCTCACCCACCAAATTTTCTTCAAGTTTGATTCTTTTCAATTCTATAGTGGAAAAATATTGCACATCTTTCAATTTAATTAACTCCCTCTTAGCAGCCTTCACTTCATCCTTGATATCCATGAGTCTATCAAGCAACAAGTCATCACCATCCTCCTCTTTCTACACCACCTCCTCAAACCTATTATTCCACTTTTCCTTTATTTTTTCAAGAGGAAGACCTTCCTTCATAGGGATATCTAGATTAACCAAAATGTAATCATTGCTTCCAATTCATCAATTTGCTCATTCATATCTTTACTAGATTGTTGAAATTCATTTCTATGTTCATAAATGAATGTGTATTTGAACCTAATAATGTTGATTGTCTTTTGAATGAAGTCCACATTATCCTCATCAAGGATAGACTGTTCCAAGAGAGTTTTCTTTGGCAACTAGTTGAATGTCTTTCAACTTCTTTGTATGCTCTCTATACTCATCCTCTTGTTTTCCCAAGACTTCAACATGTGAATTCATGTCCTCAACCAACTCAAATGCACCCTCATGTTCGCTATAACTATCAACAAGTAGCTCATCCACCTCTTGGATCAACCGATCTATAAATTTATCAATCATTCCAACCTTACTCGTCATTTATACAAGATCATCGACTCCTCCTTACTCAACAAAATTGGTGTTTCTAAAGCAAAAAATTAAGAGGAAATTGGGGTAGATACATCCTTTAGGAACCTATGCAATTGGTCTAATTGAGCCTTAACCTTCTATTTTCTTTATTTTTCCTTTATCATCCTGGATTTGGTGGAGAATGCCACTATGTTAATATGGTTCATCTATTAATTTCTTGGTGGTTTCCCTAAATTAACCATACCCAATTAATAATCAGTCAATTGCATATCTTGTTGAACCTTTTCAACCATTGGAATGGAAAATTCAACTATGATTTCACCTATATCTATTAGCTTTGTGGAATGAAGGACCCTATCCTTTCTCTTGTGCCTCTCTCTATTTCTTTTATCATGTCTTCCCAATTCAAGGGTTGAGGTTGGACCATTTGTTTCCTTTCTAGGTTTAGTTTCAACCATGTTCAAGTAGTAGGAGGAGTTATAACTTGTGTGGAAGAAGTTGTGGTAGAGGAGAGAGGTTCCAAAATGGTTTCCTTAGGTTTAGAATCAACCTCTTGATGTTGCTCCCTTTTTGTAGCTTCTTTTGCAAGCCTTTTAGTTTCAACCTTCACCCTTTCCTCCTCTAATCTCCTCTACTCATACATTTCATCTCTTTTCCTTTCATGATCTCTAACTCTATCCCATACCTTCTTAGACTCTTGCTCATGTTAAGCAAGTGCTTCTGCCTCCTTTTCTCTCAACAGGTGTTCTTCCTCTTCCCTCCTCTTGTGAGCTTCCTCAATTGCTCTAAATTTGGCCTCAAGGGCCTCTCTTTCTGTCCTTTGTTGAGCTTTCTCTTCCTAAAGCTCATGAATATTTTGTAAGATAGCTAACTTATCCCTTTCTTCTTTAGTCTTCAATTCTTGTTTTTTCTGTTGCTACAACAAATCTTCCTTTTCCTTTTGTTTCCTTGCTAGCTCTTCTTCTTTAGCTTTAGCTTCATATTCTTGTTACCTAGCAAGTTCCTTAACTTGTGCTTTGGAATTTTCTTCCTTATTAACATCCTTGAAGAGTTTCCATTGATTGTTTGGGGTGAGAACATGCTTAATCCCCACATCTTCAGTCTCTTCATTGGGTGCAATCACAAGATTTTCTTTTTCTAATTGGGTAGAATCCAAATCAATATCAATATCATGGATCTCAACCTCATGCTCTTTCCCTTTTAAATATTTAGCCTCCTTATGAAGGCTTCCAATGGGAATCTCCTCAATAGGTTTCTTTGTAAGGGGAGGTTGAGTTGAGGTTTTACCTCTAGCAGTTGTTTAAGCTCTAGGTTGAGATGAAGTCTCTTCTCTAGCAATTGAGGTCTCAGGGTGAGATGAGGTTTCTTTTGAATCAGTTGTATTTCCTTCACCTTGTGATTCATGGATATCCTAACTTGGTACTATTATATGAGGCTCCTCCCTAGAGTTAGGAGGGTGAAACTCCAATGGCTCCTTAGGAGCTATCCTCCTCTTCGTTCTTTTGTACCCTTGGGTACCTGCACCTTCCCTCTTTTTAGAATTTTGAGCCTTTCGCTCCTTGATCCTCATCACCACCCACTATATTCTTTGATCCATCACTATTCTTACAATTTTCCTAATATCAATGAACTCTTCCTCATCCCAGTTTATTGGATCCAAGTCCTTGGTACAGGTATGTTTTTAGCCTCATACTGGGGATCCTAGCTTACACCGTCATTTGAAAATGTATCAGGAATATCTTCCTTCATCCCATACTCAATCATTAATGGGATGGGAAACCTTTCATAGATCCTCCTTCTTACATCATATTCATCTTGTAGATCAATCCAAAAATATTCTAACAAATTGAAATGCTTCTCAAAGATAGTAGGGAGAAAACCATTCATCTTATGCTTGGGATCAAAATGCTTCTAAGATGTATATAAACCCAATTTCAAATAAATAAATTCATCACAAATTTCCTTAGCAGCCACATTATGTGTGTGACTATACTCTCCTAACTTCATGGAAAGTTTATGGCAACTAGTCCTATGCTTTCTTGCAAATTTAAGATTGACTCGTATGGCCTGATCGATGAATTGCATAAGGAAAATTTTGTTATTGTAGCATCGTGGAAGTAGATGAGGATGGCCATCAAAACCTGCCAACGTAAAGTAAATAAACTTGAGGTATTGAGTGTACCAATGTCCCCATTTTGCAATGAATTCCATGGCTTCCCTACTTAATCTATACCTTTGATTACCTATCAACTAGCTAATTATAACATACAAGAATGCATCATTAACACTTCTATAGTGAAACTTTGATGTTTACAAAGTTAGTTTATCATAACGATCCCACACTTTCTTCTATCCAAGCACTTCTCCCAATACTCCAATTGCATTCAAACGAGGGGAACTACCCCTCCTTGTAGCTGCATACACTACATAAGAAGTCATGAAGAAACTCTTTATTTTCCCCACTCTAAGCATCTGATTATGTAGGCTCTCTAACAAAATAATTGTACAATCAAATTATTGCTTGCCATAAAAAATGGTTTGAATGAATGGAAACATCAATTCCTTAATGTGTGAAGAATCTCTCTTTTAGAACACTTTGGAAAGCATCAGGATTATGTCACCAATCTCCTTACTGAAATCTGCTCTCTTTGGTTGATTAGGAAGCTTAGTTAAGGATTTATTTTCCACCCTCATCCATTTCTTATTCATGTGGGTCCTATTAGCTTCCTTGTGGTTGCTATAAAATTATAAAGTGTCTGCTTCATCGAGTTGTTTGGGGTTCTATGGTGTAGGTGCATCAAACATGAACCTTATCATCTATGGAGTGAGATCAATGATGATATTCCCTTGTAGGTCTACACATTTCATTGTTGCTAGGTTGTAAGATCTTGTTGTAGTAAGTATAAGCTTTGGACATTGAGCTGATAGAGGAAAGAGGGAAACATGTACCAATCTAGATTGAAGAATTCTTTCTCTTCTCCTTATAGCATCCTTTGTGAAATTGTATTCAACCAACTCATCATATTTGAATGGCCCTAAGTTTGTATCAGTGATATCAGCCTAGTCTGAGTCCACCTTGCTAGCTATAAGAGTGGGACTCTTGTGCTTGTATTTCAAGGTGTATGGGAGCTACTCCACTTTTATCTTCTTAGGCTTTGTTGGCCTTAAATTTTCTACAACCTAGCTTCCTATTTGAGAAGCTTCTTCAGATGTTCTTGAAATTTTTCACTCCTAAAAAATAGTCCTATATTAGATCAACAAAGACTCATAAACCATTGCATCAATATTACCTTTCATATCATCTTCTATTCATCCAAGGAAACTCTACATAATTAGTCAAAATTTTCACTTACTAGAAGTAGAGCCAAGAGAGAATCAGGAACAAAAATCCTTTTAACATTGGTAGGATCAGGATCAGAATTGGAATGAGACTAGAACCAGGATGAAAATGGAAATAGGAGCCAAAACCAATTGATGGATTCAAGTTCATTTCCAACTTTGGTTCCACTTCCACTAAAATAATAAGGATGTAGACTAGAATCAACATTCATTAGAAGCAAGATCATTTTGGGAATTGATTATTTTGTAAACACTTATGGGATGAGTTCATTCTCAGATTTGCTTCTGCCAATTTATTATTCAAACAAAGCATATTTAAATGCACTGTCAAACCAACTTTAGAATTAGGTTGCATGAAACCATAAGGAAACTTTAAATAAGGGGTTTAACCTCACACTTCACAAGAAAAAACCAAATTTGAACATTTTAGGGCACAATATTGTAAAGGTCAATGGAAAAACCCTAGTATGCATGACTCGTTGACTTCTAGAAATTAGAGAATCATAACCTTGATGTCAAAACCATTAACTCTACATGATAATAGGATCAAAGGGGTGGTCAAATATTCATACATTTTTAAAGCACAAAAGATCCCTCAAAATGAAAACCTAGTTAAAACTAGGTCATGGTAGTACGAACATGCCACCAAAATGAAAAAAAAATGACAAAAAAACAAGAAAAAAAATGGGAAAAGACAAAAAATAAAAATAGAAAATGGGAGAAAAACAAAATCAAACCAGAAACAACAAGCGAAACAAACAAGGAAACAAGCGAAGATCCATGATAGAAAGTCTCATGAATGCACAAAGGACACAACAAATGACAAGAAAGTAAAGCACAAATAGAATGGGAAAACCACCTACCTCAAAAAGCCACTAAGAAAGGTTAAAATTTTGACAAGAATATACTTACCAATGTGTACCCACAAGTAAATCATGCTCCTCTAAAATTTACTCAGGATCTGGCTCATAAAAGTGTTTTTGACAATGATTTTGAGCTAAAATAACCTTGATTAAGGTTTAAAAAAATTCATGCATGTGAGAGAGTTGTAATTAATGCCATTAATGTAGTTGGTAGGGTGCAAAAACAAAAACATAAATTAGTATTCAACCAATGTACAGATCAAAGGTAGGGCAGACGCAGAAGCAAAGTCAGAACAAAACAAGAAACTTTACCCAAGTCTCTTATCTAATTCCAAATCCAGTTTCAGTCCTATAGCAAGGAAAAGACAACAAAGGGAATAGGAGCAGAATCAGAACCAAAACTTGACCTAGAACCTTTAATATAAAGTTCTAAATTTTGTTCTTATTCTAGTTTTGTGGTAGGGAAAAGACAACAAAGGGAATGGGGGTGGAATCAGAACCAAAATTGGACCTAGAACCTTTACAAAGTTTTGAGTTTAGTTTTGATTCTGGTTCTACTCTAGACAAAGGAACAAACACTGACACAAGGACAATGAAAAAAGAAATGATAGGAAGCAGGACCAGAATGAAAATAATATCTGGAAAAGACACCAAATGACGAAAAAAACAAAAATCAAATAATCATGAGTGGGATCAAAACCAAAACTAGATCCATATTTTTTTGCAAAGTTCCAAGTTCATTTCCAATTCTGGTTCCACTTCTTCCAAGGGGAAAAGAAACCATGATCAAACAAAAGAAAAATCAAGGGAGAAAATGAACCCAAGAGTGCAAGGTGAACAAAACAAAGAAAGAAAAACAAGAAGGAAAGAACGGGGCCATGACCCTGAAACAAAATCTGGATATGGAATCTTCACAAAGTTCTAAGTCTAGTTTCCATTTTGGTTCCACCTTCGCTAGACAAAAGGAACAAGGACTTAGGAGGAAAAAGAGAAAATCCTAAGACCCAAACAAAAATGCCAAGGACAAACAAACACAAGGGGAGCCCATTTTGACCAAAAACAAAATGAGGTGGTTATGCAAGTCATAACAGGTCTTGAAAGTTATCCTTTGAAAGAAATGAAACAAACAATGACTTCTTCGCTTAATGTTAATGTCATCTCTCAAAATACTAATGATTTAAATTTGTTATATTTTATACCCTCTTGTAAAGGAGATAACTATGAATGCTTTTCCTAGACCTGCTCAAACATGAACAAACAATCAAACATCAGTCCTTAAACAAGTGTAAAAAAGGATTCCCTATGAAATTCATTTGAACACAAGAACATGGAAACAAAGTAAAATACCAAATAAATTGCTAATGAAATACTATTCTAATGCTCAAACTAGCATCCCATAGGGTGATTGGTGCTTCTTTGATGTGGAAAGAATCTCTTTCCCAATCCCTTGATAAAGCTTGATGATGGATATGTGGTTTTTGATGCAAAATGTCAATAACCCTGCTATGGATGATGAAATTCTAAGCTAAGTTGGATGAAATTGTGGATGAAATCATGGATACTTTGAATTCAAATGACTATAATGGATTTGCATGAATTTTTTTCCCTCAAATCAATAGATAAGGACTCTATTTATAAGGAAGAAGGATTGAGGAGTGAAGAATGGAGAGAATGTGGGATTAAAAAAGGAGCCAATGCCATTGTGCCACTTTTCAACATGCTAATGAAGGGAGGTGGAGCACATTTTGAACAATATGCATGTTAAATGAATGTAGTTGAGATTTTAAATCCAAGAGGTGGCTTGTGTGAGAGGAGGTGTAAGATCGTTCAATGCCATGTAAGAGCCTTCAATGCAAAGGTAGAGGACAAAAGTCCTTTGGGAGGGAAAATTCAAATGGGTGGAATATTCCAAGAATATGGCATATTTGAATAAAATTAGGGTAATTTTAAATCAAATAAATTTATTTATATGTGCAACTTAGTTAGGTTGACTTACCCAAGGGTGGAGCGAAAAGCTTGAGGAATGGAGGATTAGTGTTCGACTAATTTATCTAGGACTAATTAACGTAGATTAACTTAGTTTGATTGTGACATTTAATTTAAACATTTGAGTTTATTTAAATCAAATGCAAGGATATTGGGACATTAGAATTTTAATTAAATAAAATTGATTTATTTAATTAAAGGAAGAACATTAGGATTTCAATAAAATTAATTTATTTAATTAAAGGAAGAACATTATTATTTTGATGAAATAATCTGATAAAGTGTATTATCTGATTAAGGAGGAAATTTTGATGAATTTAATTAATTAAATAAAGATTATTCAATTAATTGGTTAGTGAAAAATTGATTATGGAAGAATCGGTGTAAGTTAATCATAATCAAGTGCATAATATCAATCAAGATTATTTCGAGTGTATAAATTTTTCCCCTCTTTAAAGCAATTTACTTGTTGTGTTGGTTCAAAGAATAACACAAGCGAGATAAAAATTCAAAAAAAATGATTTTTTTGGATGCCCCACTATTGCCCTAGTGGAAATAAGTATGCTAGCACATTTCCCCCTTGAGAGATCAAGTGAAAAGTTTGATTTTAGGGTCGATCTTGTGACAAATAGGTTCAAGATGGACGTATGGATGGTTATGATGATGATGCAAATGAGATGGATTGAGATGCTTAGAAAAAAAAATTATTTTAAACAACTTAAATGATAAAGCAATGCATGTGAGATGGATGATGTTTCCTATTGTGATGATATGTATGAGTATGCAAGATGGGTATGTTGACATTTTATGAATGAAGGATGGATGAATGTCATGATAGCATGTTAGCATGAAAGGGGATGGAAGAATAAGAGGGATCAACCCTTGATTCTAAGAAGTCTATGATTCATCGAGACTTTATTTGATATGATGATGAATGATGATGATGTATTTCTTATCCATGGCTTGGGGATGTAAAGAGCATAACTTTCCTTACGTTTGATAACACACATAAATATGATGCATCAAGGTATAGACAACCAGGATGACATTGTATCTAGTGAGATGGACATTGAATCAACAAAAAAATAGGAGTATTCTTGTTCTCACCTGACACGAAAAACCCTATTTAGGATGTAGTTTCAATATTTCAAGTATCTCAGACCAAAACATAGAAAAGTAGAACATTACCATGTGTTCAACAAGATACCCAAAATTCCCTCCCTACAAACTAAACAAAATTAGCATTACCAAGGTTATATTACAAGAATATCCAACAAGCACAGTAGACAAAAGATAATGATCCATGCCCCATTCCTTTCTCTCTAAATAATTTTGATTAGACATCGTCGAGAGGTCATTGGAATGAGTGCAATAAGATAAATAAAAAAGAATAGATCAAGTACAAAAACATGTTCTTCATACCTCTAGCCAAAGGGATGTGTTTTTCTTAGGATAAGTTTCCAAAGTGATTGCCAAAGATAGTGCCCATTGTAGGAAGGATGCATCCTAGGACATGTTAGTGGATGATGGAAAGTTGATAGGTTTTTTGAAAGGTTGTTGATATAAGGTTGATTGACATGTTCATGGAAAAGATCAAGAGTTTGATTTTGCATTTAAAACTTTATTGCTTTGATTTTGATTTTTGTGCCATAGGAAAATGGCACCTTGTCATTTTGATGGCATTTTAGGTCTTGTTTCAATGTATTTGATCTATTTTTCTATGATTTCATGTTGTAACATGGCTTGAACATGCATATTTAGGTACTAAAATTCAAACAATGACATTTTGTGAAGGTGTTCTGAAGTGTTGTAAGACATTTCTATATTCTTCTAGACTTTATTTACTACAATTCACCTAAAAATCACCTTTTCATCACTATACAAGTCCTATTTTGGAGTGTTGTAAAGTCTTGTAACAAGATTTCATGCTTTTCTAGGCATAACTTCACTATTTATCCCTTTTTCATGATTTATTTTGTCCCTTTATTCCCTCATATTTCTTAATTAAGTGTATTTTTTAATGTTAACCCAAAAAAAAAATTAAATACAAGATAATTCCTAACACCCATTTTCAGGTGCTAGGTGGGACCCATTTTCCATGGGTGGTGAATGAGTCCCCCTTGCCTCCAAATTCAAAAAATTTAAAATTACCTTAATGCTTTTTATTCAAAAACACTTGATGTTAGCCTATGATGAGGTATGAATAGGTAACTAAGGAACAGGATTCTATAAATAAGTGATTTTTACTTAATTTTCCATGACCTGCATCTCTCCAACATTCACACATCATATTTGAGCAATCTCAAGCATTCAAGCATTACTCAAGCACTTTGGAGCATCCATTGACATTACTTTAGACTTCCATCATAGAGGGTTTGGTAATTTTATAGCAATTTCATGTTATTAGTATATCATTCTCTTTCATTGCATTGTTTCATTATGGGTTTGATTACCAAAAGTGGGGTTTGAATAAGGAAAATCCCTATTTTCTAACCCTCAACCATTTTTCCCCTATTACATGTGTGTTTGTAGACCTAGGTATGTAGATTTTAAAGGCTTTTTGGTGTTGAAGATTGGTCAACAAGCCAACTAGGTGCTTCAATTCAACTCATTCATATTTCAATATTAGAGAATGTTTTCTATCAGTTTTTTGTAGAACTGACTTCGACAACTCGACAATTAGAGATTTCTAGATCTGGTGTTGCAAAATTGTCTCCTCATTTTTTAGAATTTTGGGAGAGGACTGATTCACCACCAATGGTGAATGAGTCCCACCTTAGGACTAAAAATCTGAATTTTGTTAGATTTTTGATTCCAACAATTAGTAACTTGCTTCTGACAAATTTTGACCAATAGTAGGACTAATTCGCCACCCTGGGAAAACGAGTCCCACTATGAAATTTAAGTAATTTCAGTCAACATTCACAACATTTTAGATTCATCAAACATTGCCTAGGTGCACTTTTTTTGATCTCATTTCTTTTAGTTCTGCATTATTTCATCTTTTAGTTCAATGTTTACATATCATAGTGTGTTTTCCAACATAGTTTAAATCTTGGTTTTGCATTCATATTCATCCATTTAAATCATTTAATTTAATTTATTTTACTTCATTTAGCTTAGAAAACATCACATATAACATAATTTGAATGAACCCTTAGCATTTTTGGCCCTATCTCTCTCCTTTTAGGTGAAAAACCCTAGAAGAGCAAGAGAAATCCTAGAGTGCCAAAAATCGATGGTTCATTTTGGTGAACGCAAATTTTGAACATCTGGCATTTTTTATTTCAATTGCATATTGTATCTTAGTTTACATTTGCATCAACATTTCAATTAGGACATTGTTTTGTTTTTGCATTCTATGACTTTCATATTGCATTAATGAAAACTTGATTTAGATTTTATTTTTGCATTGCATCTAATTGAAAAAAATAAAAATCTACATTCTGCATTCTTGATTGCATTCTATAGAGCATTAAAATTATCCTAATTTTTTTGAAAAACACAAAAAAACATCATATTGGGACTCATTCACCCCCTAGGCAAATCAATCCCTTTGCACTTTTTAAATAACATTTTGGCATTTTCTTGCATTTCTGTTTTCTATAGTTAGTTCTTTGTTATAGTTAGCAAAATTTCTATTATTTTCATTTAGAAATATTAGATTACCTTACATTTGATTTCACCCCCTTCTTTGTGGTACTTGTATGAGTGTTTGGTGCCCCATTGATAATACTTTAGTGAGAAGAAGTTCTAGACTCATGGCCTCCCATGATAGCACTTTCATTATGGACCTTGGGATTTCACGAGCTCCTACTCCTAGTATGGACAATGGTTCATCAAGCACTAACAATACCACTTCTATGCCTTCACCTTTCCATCCAATATATGTTGACACCCAAAACAACCCCCCCAACAAGAATAGGTCATTAATATTCATGAGTTTTCACATTTACAACAAGATTTGACACTTGAAAACATTTCCACCACTTCCATACCTACCATTGACAATCTTCATCATTTGATTGCACGTGATGAGGGGTTGTGAGTGATGAAGAGAATTGTTGAGATTTACAATAAACATTCCTCTTCTAATACCCAATATACAAACATTCCTATAAGCCAAGGAGGACCTCAAGTTCCCCTTCTTCAACCATAGCATCCATACCAACTTATACCAATCTGTAAGTCCACACAACTATGCACCGAGTTAATTATGTAGGTACTTCTTTCCTAATTCCAACTAGCATTCCTACTTCTCTTGTGGCATTGCAAGTCCCTTCCACAACCTTCACCCCCTTAGTATTCCTTTCACTTCCCCTAACATCACTTACACTCCATAACCATTTTCTCTTCCATCTCAAACCACTTACCCCAACCCTCTTCTTACACAACTACTTAACACTATTTCTTCCATGCAACATCAACTTTCCACCATTAGCTAGGGTCAAGCCTCTCCACCCACATATCATATCTATAGTAGCCTCTCATCCTTAGAAATATTACATACCACAATGCCACAAGGGATAGAAATGGCTCAGTTTGATAAATAAGGAGGTAAAGGAGACCCTATCAACCATGTTAATGCGTATAAATCTTTGTGTAGTGATTTTGTCCTTGATGATAAAATTTTAGCTAAACTATTTCCAAGGACCTTGAAAGATACTGCATTAGAGTAGTTTTCCAACTTTCCCAATCATTCCATTTGCTCTTTCAATGAATTGGTGGATGCTTTCATAAGTCACTTTCAACTGCGCATGAAACCTAAAAAGACAATGGCTGACCTCATGTGATGTAGGAAAAAAACAAATGAAAAATTAATGTATTTTATCTCATGATACCAATCCTTGTATGCTCAAATTGATGTCAAGATTCTTGATGCACATATGTAAAAGATGTTTATCAAAAAATTGCATGCAAACCTTCAGGATAAACTATGATAAAATTACCTTCATTCATGCATTTATGCACAGCCTTGTGTGAATACCATAACTCGGTTTCAAGTCATGATTCAAAATCCACTTCTAACGAGCTAAAAAACATGAACACAATAATCAAAACCAACCTAACACAAAAATTTCACAAACCAAATAGAGGGTTTTTACAGTTCAATCCACCTCCTCCATCACAACTACAACCAACCCAAATAGTTCAAAATCAAGTGGTAGTTGCTAAAGAAGTGGTGCATTATACCTACATGGACCTAAAGAGACAATTTACTCCCTTACTCGATAGTACCCTCCATCACACAATGAACAAATTAATTCAACAATGCATGCTCAATTTTCCACCCGTTAGACCACTTGATCTAAATCAGCCCTTACCACCCATATTCAATTAGACCTTACCACCCATCTTCAAACCTAATTCTTATTGTTATTTTCATTGTCAAAATGGACATTGCACTTAACACTACAAGTTTCTAAAACATTTCATTCAAGACCTCATTGATTCAGGCCATTTTTCCATTATGGGTGTTAATGATCAAGGAAATAAGTCTGTTGCACCCCAACCAGAACTTACAAATTTTCCACAATCCTATGCCTAAACACACTACTTAATTTTCCAAGGCTAGCAAACCTTTAAACACTGATGTAAAGACTGTCGATACAAACAGTGAAAAACATGATATACCTCCATCTATTATTGAATATATTCCTATGGATCAACTTGTGGGTATGATAGCAATTATCCCTCATAAGGAACAAACCACTAAATCTCTTGATATCACTTTTTCTGCTAAAGATATACTACAAAAACTTCCTAATGGTCCTCTCTACATAGCTGGCAGAATCTATGATAAGCCCACTAATGGGATATTAATATATCTCGCTTGTGGTGAGAATGTGATCACCGAGGAGTTTCTAGTATTACATCAGCTATATCAAGATGCTTATAATAAACCAACAACATGGATTAAAACATATACTAGTTTTTTATCCCCTACAATCAGATTGATCATACTCCCCTTACAGATAGGACCTAAAAATTTGGATGTAACATTTTTAATTATTCCACAATCTGACCAATTTCATTTATGGTTAGGACACCCTTGGCTTCGCTCAATGAAAGTGGTACCATTGGTTGTTCACAAGTGTTTGAAGTTTCCACATGACAATGAGATATTTACCATACATCATAGTTGATTTAATCCCTTACTATCTAAAGGTAATTTTTCATTAGAAGCCTTTTGGGCTAAACCCATGGAATCCATCACCCTTCAAAATGACTTATTTTTCATAGCTTATCAAAAGTTCAAAGTGAAAAAGATAGCTAAATTGTCTCTTCATAACATGTCCCCATCCACTTCCACACCTCCTATCATAGACGAAACCATGCTTCAACCTAAGTGTGACATTGAAAAAACCATACAACGTCCTGAACAACCACCCATAGATACTTCCAAGGCATCGTTTAAATGACCAAGGGAAAATGAAACAACTCATATCATGCCTCCTTGTATTAAACAAGTGTATAAATCAAAAGAGTAAGTGCTTGGCCTGTCCTCCTTTGTTTCTTTTGTTCTTCCCTCCTTGGAAGCAGAAGAACCTATGGTGCCTCAATCCGATCTTACACCTCAACAACTCTGAAACAAAATTAAACAAAATTGTGATGCTTAGGAATGTAGGCACGCCATTGTCTCCTTGCCTGTCAATCTTTCCTAGAAGAAAATAAAGAAAATCAACCTCCACCATTGATAGAAGTAATAAATGACCACCCTCGTTCTCCTGACCTACCACAAGATAGTCCAGTGTAACAATCACAACAAAATGAACCCATCCAACAACCACAACTTTTGATACATCTATCCCTAGAAATAACCCTTTGTCCTCCTATTTTCATTAACCTGATGATGATGATGATGTGATGATACTAAAAATAGATGAAGAAGACCATAATGATTTAAACTCTTTATTTTCATCTATGATGAGCTTAAAAGATAAAACCTCTCCACCAAGTGAAGAACCTAGTATGACTCCTAGTTCAATTCTTACAATTATTCTTTTGGAAAATCAATCACCCTCACATTATACTGAATGTGATTGGGAGGAGGATGACTTGTTAGATGGTTGACTTGCATTCACCTAACTACCCTTTTTTTTCCTTTCATGTGCCTATCATTTTCCCCCATATCCTCTATTTGATGTTCTCTCTCTTACTACACTTCTATTTGTTCCTCTATTCTTCTATACGATGTACATCCTTGCCCTTTTCCCTTTGTTTTGATTTTTCCTTTTGGGGATTATGCAAAGCATAGTGATGCCCTATGTCTCTTCCATGTTGACCCAACTGATCCTTCTCTTTTTCATTTTCTTTTTGTGTTCTTCTTTTGGGGATGATACAAAGCGTAGAGACACCCTATGTCTCTTCCATGTTGACCCAATTGGTCCATTTTTTCTTTTGTCTTTTTCTTGTGCTTTTCCTTTTGGGGATGATGCAAGGCATTGAGACCACAATGTCTCCTTCATGTTGACCCCAAAAAAAATTCACTTTTCTTTTGCATTTTTGTTTTCTTTTTGTGTCGTAGAAAAATGGCCCCTTTTTATTTTCATGGCCTTTTAGGTTTTGTTTCATGGAGTTTGAACAATGTTGCTTTCACTTTATGTTGTGACATGGCTTGAACATGCTTATTTAGGTATTAAAACTCAAAGAACAACATCTTGTGAAAGTGTTGTAAGACATTTCTACATTCTTCTAGACTTTATTTATTTCAATTCACCTAAGAAACACCTTTTTATTCATCAACAAGTCCTATTTTGAAGTGTTTAAAAGTATTGTAACAAGATTTCACACTCTTCTAGGCACATCTTCACTATTTATCATTTTCTTATACTTTATTTGACCCCTTTATGCTCTCGTATGCTTAACTAAGTGTATTTTTCAGTATTATCCTAAAAAACAACATTAAATACAACATATTTCCTGACACACATTTTTAGGTCCTAGGTGGCATCGATTCACTATGGGTGGTGAATGAGTTCCCCTTGGCCCCAAATTCAAAATATTTTAAATTTCCTTTTGATATTTTATTCAAAAACACTTAATGTCAGCCTATGATGAGGTATGAATGGGTAACTAAGGAACAATTGTGTATAAAAAAGTTATTTTCACCTCATTTCAACCCCTATTAATCAAGTTAGCTTATCCACCTATTCACTCAAGAATTCAAGCATTTTACAACATCTTTTCAAGCACTATTCAAGCACTTTGAAGTAGCCAATGAATTTACTTTAGATTTACATCATCAAGGGTTTCGTAAGTTAATAGAAATTTCATGTTGCTAGTTTATCATTCCTTCACATTTAACTATTTTATGAAATATTTGATTACCAAAAGTGGGGTTTGACCAAGGAAAACTCGTCTTCACTAACCTTAAACCATTTTTCCTCATTTAATGTTTGTTTTCAGACCTAGGTATGCAGATTTGACAAGATTTTTAGTGTTGAAGATTCACTTACAAGTTGAATAGGTGCTTAAAATAAATTTAAGTCTATTTCAAGCTTGGAGAAGGTTTTCTATCCATTTCCCAATGAATTGACTTCAACAACCTGACAAGCAGTGATTTCTAGATCTAGTGTTGCAAAGTTGTCTCCTAATTTTTTAGAAATTTGGGAGAGCACCGATTCAAAACTTGTGGAAAATGAGTCCCACCTTCAGACTAAAAAATTTGAATTTTGTGAGATTTCATATCCCAATGGATAGAAACTTTCTTCCAACAGTTTTTCACCAAGAAGAGGACTAATTTTCCACCCTAGGTGAATGAGTTTGACTGTGAAAAAATAGTGATTTTATCCAACATACACAACATTCCATATTCATCATATTTTCCCTAGGTGCACTCTTATTTAACTCATTCCTTTCTGTTCTACATATTTTCTTCATTTACTTCATTATTTTCATATCACAGTGTGTTTTCAAACACAACTTAAATTTCAAATTTTCATTCGTTATCATTCATTTAGATCAATAAATTGTATTTATTTAACTCCATTTAGGTTATAAAACATCACACATAACATTATTTGAATTAAACATTAGCATTTTTGCTCCTATCTCTCTCCTTTTACGTGAAAAATCCTAGAAGAGCAAGAGTTGTCCATAGGAACCAAAAAATAAATCGTTCATTTTGGTGAACCTGAATTTTTGAGCACTTTTCATTTCTGATTTCATTTACGTATTGCATCCTAGTTTACATTTGCATTAACATTCAATTAGTACATTTTTTTTTCATTTTATCTTGCATTAGTAAAAGCTTCATTTAGATTTCATTTTTGCATTGCATCTCATTGAAAAAACGTAAAAAAAAATGCATTTTGCATCTTTGATTGCATTATGTAGAGCATTAAAATCATCGTAAAAATTCTAAAAATCACTTAAAAATATCATACTCAGACTCATTCGCCACCCAAGGCGTATCAGTCTCTCTGCACTTTTTAAACAACATTTGTGGAATCTTTTTGGAAATTTTCTACATTATAGTTTCATGTTCTTGTATTCTATTTTGATTTATAGAATATATATTTTTCAACATTTATTGCATCTTATTTTTTTTGCATCATGGTATTTTCTTTCCATAAGTTTTGGAATTCATGAAATTCATTAGTAGACATGTCCAATTGTGCCTTTGGCTATGACCCTAATGACCTTGAACAACTTGATGCTCCTTTAACTCCTCATGATTGTCCTCGACATGAAGTATACATCATTGGAGAAGATGATGCTAGCATGAACAAGTTCTACAATGATTTCCTTGGTCATCTAGAAGCAAATGTAGCCTTTTATCCCTCCATGAGGTCACAAGACCTTCCCACTATTGCACCTCCTAAGCACTTTTTATACTTACATCCTGAAGTCACTATAGGACCTAAGGTTCCTTCATCAAGTCAACCTTGTCCCTCTCACCAATCACATTCACAAACATTTGATGATCACAAAGTCACAAACACTCCTATCAACCTTGAAGAGACATATGGTAAAGGAATTACTATCTTAGGTAAACAAGGTTGTGACACAAATGATGAACATGACATCCATCAACTTGTTGAACAACAATCAACTGAAGCACACACAACAGGACTAGGATATCAAGACTAGGATATCAAGATCCTTCTCATCCTAATAGACATCCTCTTCAACCTATGAGACTTCAAGATGCTAGAACAATGATCTTGAATGCTCCTCCTAACTTAAAAATTCTTCTTCCATGTGAAAAACCATTATCTCCTTCTAATGACAAGGATGTTAGGATCCCTATGGGTCCTCTTCCTCCTATTCATGAACAAGGAAAATCAAGCAAGTGAAAACAACCTTACAAACTCAAAAAGATTAATTTTCCTACACATCCTCCACCTGAATGTGAAAGGAGACTTGAATTACTCTTAAACAAAAGGTATTATAATTTTACCACCTATGAATAGGTTAGTTATTTGTCTAAAAGACTCTAACATCCCATTTTTCAAATATCATAATATTCTTGGACATCATACAGAAGAATGTTAGACATTGAAGGAAATACTGGGTAAGTATCACTTCATTGATACTGATTGTTTCCCCTTCATACCTTAAAGCAACCAAATCCCATCATCATGCCATAGTTGTAGAATTCCCTATTCTCGTTATTTTAGGATCCTTTCACATCACCCACCTTGGATCATTCTTTGCTTTACACTTTGTGGAGGGAAGGACATTGTTATCCTGGTCCTTGTAATGCACTTTTCTTTGTCTCTTAACTATGTTATTCCTTTTCCATTTAACCATTTAAGATTGAGAAACCAATACCTTAGTTAATCGTTAACTTACATTTGCATTACTTCTCCCCTTTTCCTTTTCATGTGTGTATTGTGTTCCCTTGTATCATGCATTTGATGTTTCCCTCTCTTCATATACTTCTTTTATTTGTATCTCTCTTCTTCTATATGTTGTACATTGTCTTTTTCTCTTTTTGTTTTTTGTTATCTTTTTGGGGATGATGCAAAGCGTAGAGATGCCCTATGTCTCTTCCATGTTGACCCAAAAGGTCCTTCTCATTTTTTATCTTCTTTTGTGTTCTCCTTTTGGGGATGACACAAAGCATAGAGATTCCTATGTCTCTTCCATGTTGACCCTTTGTCTTTTTCTCTTTTTGTTTTGTGTTCTCCTTTTGGGGATGATGCAAGCATTAAGATTGGAAAGCCTCCTCATGTTGACCCAAAAGATTTTTCATTTTATTTTTTTTTTTTTTTTTTTTTCTTTTGTTTTCCTTTTGGGGATGATGCAAGGCATCGAGACTGCAATGTCTCTTCCATGTTGACCCAAAATGGACTTTATTTTTCCTTTGTTTTTGCTCTCTTTGTGTCATTCTTCTAGTTATATGTGCTTTGGGGAATGATGACAGTTATGAGCTCTGTCATAAACACATTGCAACAATAAACATACTAACCCCAAATCCATAGATCCCTTATGTGTTTGGTGTGCTTTCTTTTCTAGGGGACAACTCCCTTTTCTTTCTTTTTCCTTTTTCTTGACATGACACAGCCTACCTTCAAAACATATGACTTGGCATAGGGATTTCTAGGTTGGCTCTCATGTTTTGTTTTTTCATTTTCTTTTCTTCTCTACTTTAAAGTAATTTCTTAGAGAATGATGTGTAGCAATTCCTTTAAAGTGGGGGCATACATTACTATAATTCATGTTGATTTTTTGGTTCTTAGTGTAGCCTTGTCATTTATACGATGTGTTCATCACTTTATGGATGACATTGGGTGTGATGTCCTTCATAAGTGTGATCTTTCTAAGAATATTACATTCCTCTTGGTGGCCTGATGCAATGCACTACATCCCCTAAGTTGTGGATATACTATTCTTTGATTCGTCCTCTCTTGGAGACATTAGATACAATGTTGCCTAAGTGACTGACCTTACATGAACTGAATAAGACTCTTGATGGAGTTTGCGAAATTCTAAAGAACTTCAGCTCAATTTTTATGAGCCTGGTTTCCAATAGTAAACCCTTGGCCCCAAGTGAGTTTTGTTTTTAATCAAAAAATATGCCAATGTTCTATTTCCGTGTTGAATCATTCAGTTGGTCATCAAAATCTTAAGTTACTTTCTAAGCCCCTTGCCACGTTTGTTCACCGGACCCATTTGTCTTAGCAACCGGTCGTCCTTTCATGCCATGTTAAGGTTTTCATAAGGTTGGATTGTGAAATTTTTTAAGTCCAGTGACTTAAGGATTAAGTCATTTACCCTGTGATCATGTCACCATTGGGTGACCTAAGTATTTTTCATTTAATGCTAACATCATGTATTATGTAGCTTGCAAGATTTGGCGAGCAAGGATGAAATTTGAACCATACTTGGCTAGCTCACGAGAGTGAGACCCATTTCCCACTACTGATCCCGTGCTCTAAAATATTCAATGAGCTATCGAGATCAACCGGGTGGAACAATCTTCACTATTCCCTGCTAGCTCACTAAATGAAGATAAGTTACATAGATTAAACCCAATGATATCAGTGAGATCTTAACACTTGTCCCTCACTCACTAAAATGGTGGAGCCCATAGGTAGTGATGGTGTCATCCGACATGAAAAGAAGCGATTGGATGAAATCACATTAGCAAGGCACCATTGGAATTCAAAGAGGGTCAAACGTGAGCTATCCATTCTATCATCCATCAAGGTAGAAGATCAATGGATTTCATTCAAAATGGTAGGTGACACCTGATGGCCAATTCTACTCTGCACAACAAGTTTGTATTAATAGCTTACACTTTGTAGAGCGATCGAGTTGATCTCAACTCGTGCCAAGAGGAAAATGTGGAAAATCATGAAGAATAACTAATTGATTTTCCATGCAAATGGAATTAAATGGTGTTGATACATCTACCAATGGGATACTAGAATAGAGAATGTGTGATGAACAATGAATAGGAATTTAATGGTTTTTCTCAATAAATATAGTTGAGGTGATTGTTATTTGCACCTTTATCATGAGGTAGTTAAATACTTTATGGCATACAAAATTATTAGGAGAGAAAAATGAGCCTACCAGAAAGGAGGTCAATTCATCTTGGTTCACAAAGCTATGCTCCTTGTGTGCATGAATCCATTCTCAATATGGAAGCAGGTACTACTTCTAAATCCAAATTGGTGCCAAGAAGATGCAGTTACCGACTGCAATTTGGGAGTGGTGTTGTTGAGGTAGAGGGCAATAAAGGAAAACACCCAATGAAACCTCTGACAAGGTCTAAGTGGAAAGTAATGTATGGGTGTGGTTCCTATGAGCACCAAAACTCTCCCATTGACCTTATGAGCACCTCTTCTAGTAGCCATAATTCAGAGGTTGATTTAGCCTATGCTCGGTACTTGGACATGATGAACGAGGGCTTCCCTCAGATGAGGATGTAGTATCCATGTTGCCACTAGCTGTGAAGACCCCAAGTGGCCATACTGTAATCATAGCTAATGAAGAAAAGGAGGAAGGAGAAGTTCAAGTTTCTTCTCTTCCCCGTGTAATGACAAGGAGTGGTCGAGTTTATTGTGGTCATAACTTGGGACATGGTGATGTGATGGGAAAACAAATTTTTTGTGTTTGATATCTTATTTTTGTTGTGGTGGCTCTCTGGTTGCCTTCATGGCTAAATTTTGATGATTCAACATTGGTCTTGTACCCTCGTGGAATTTTGATTACCTGGTTCATGAAGCTCATATGGTGACAAGGAAGGTTTTGGCGATAGTTTTCACTTTCTTCCTTGATGATGGTTATATTGTAGGATCTTTCTCATTATATTGGATTTTGTGGTTTCAACATGTGGGTTTCAAAATTCATACCATATTATGCTAAAATTCAAGTGAAATTAAAATTTTGTATTATAACTACATTCGAATCTGAAGCTCATGGATCCTTGTTAGTATAAATGAAATTCAAGGTTCAAATGCAAAAAAAAAAATAGGATCATCAAGAGAAAAGAGAAAAGAATAGAAATATAGATGTATCAGGCTAGGTTTAGGCCAATCATAATGCAATTACAAGTGATAGGAATGGAATAGTATGTCTATTTTGGGTTACATTGGACAAGTATATACATACTATCTTAAAATTGTTGTGCAGATTTGATCTATGAATATAAATACAAGTTTATCTGTGATACATTTTCTCTCCTTATGTGGGTTTGAGTAAATCTTGAATGGGATGGTCAATGATATTTTCATTCTTCTTTTGAGTTTAAATTAAAATGTGTATCTTTGTTTTATGCCTTCAATTAAATTCTTAAATAGAGTTATAGATTTACAATTATCTTCTTGCGATATGATAAGAAGTTATTAATCATGGATTTTGAATCTCATAATGCAAATTTGTTATGTAGAAAATCTTTTCCATTAGGATCTAAGATCAGTTATGTATTGCTGGTATTGTGTGTATGACTCCACAGCCAAATTCAATAAGAAACTAGTTTGTTTCCTTGAAAGATTTTCCTAATGGGTTAATCAAATTATTCTATGATGACCAGCCTAGGAGAAGAATTTGAATTCATTTTAAAATTTCCAAAATCTTTATACAAATCTTCTAATCATTTGTCATGCATGAGGGGATTTTCTAAAATTGTAGCAAGCTACTTACAAACTAGCCAATTCCATAATATGCTTTGCTTATTTACCTTTCAGAAACATTCAAATGATCTGTGAGAGCAATTTGTTTCACCAAGTACATCTTGAGTGAACACCAATAAGAATACCCTCCTTGGCCTCACAAATCCTAAAGTGAAAAAGATCTTAGTTTGTGACTGGATCTTGTCAGTTGGCCAATCATTTTCAAGAGTTTTGAGGATAGGAAATGGAAATTACTTAGAAGTTCCTTTGAATGTACTAGAAAAAAACACCAACAAAATGGCGACTCTACTGGGGATGCACTCAAAAATCCAGTTGTAGGTTGTCTTGTCACAATGTCATTCTAATCCTGAGAAGAATTTAGAAAAGAGTCATATCATTTGCAGTGAGTCATAACATTTTCCATTCATAAATGAGTGGATTTGGACATCTTTGTTCAGAAAATTTAAAATCCCTTGAACCTAGAAGAGATCTATTGTAGCAAAGATCAAAGGATATGAGTACGATTCTATTGTTAGAGAAGACCCATAATGAAATTTTAGTCTGAAAGGAATTTCATGTTCTCAAAATTTATTCCTCTATAAAGGAGGTGGTGACTCTATCCAAGGAACCGACTAAATTGTGAAGAAGCTTTCAAATATTTGCATAACTTTCAACCACATCTTGTGAAGAAAGATTAACAGTTGCTACAAAATTCCCAGGTACTTTCATAAATCTAAATCAAGTGTTTCTTTATTGAGGAGGGTTTATGAGAAATCTTCAAGGCTTAGGGGTATAAATGATTCCCTATTAAATGGATTTGCATTAAGACAAGGAATAGTGATAGTTCTTTTCATACTTCTTGTCCACAAAATTTGTGATTATTCATGAAATATGTCATTCTATTAAGCATTTCCTTTCGAAGAATAGCTTTGTAAAGAATCAAGCTAAAGTATGCAGGGTGAGAAAATTGTGTCATCCCCTCCAAGGGATTTTATTATTGAAAGGTACATGCCATTAGTTTTTAGTAATATTGAAGGTTTCCCTAACCTTATTCCTAGGGATGTTAGGAATTACTTTCCCAATTTCAAAGGGAAAATTTATGAATCAACCTTTAAGCATCTACAAATTTTCACAGATGTTATAGCGGAATTCAAGGTGATTTATGATGATGTTGTCATGAAAAATTTTCTTCAAAATTTGAAGGATAATTCCTGAGATTGGTATTCATATTTTCTAGAAAGTTCTATAGCCTCATGGAGTCAATTTATGATAGTTCTTATGGACCAATTTGGTGAAAGGGAAAATCCAAGTGTGGTGAGCAAATCCTTTATGGACATCTATATAAATCAAGGGGAGTTTGTCCCTGCTTTCAATCTCTGATTTGCAAAGGCAATCAAAGAAATCCCAAAAGACAATGCCAAATGATGTAGTATGTTTGCTGGTGTATTTAGGAGCATTTGATAATAAGATGAGTTTCTTGTTAATAGATAAGGAACCCATAACATTACATCAGGAATATCATATTGCCATTGACATTGAGAACAACTTGAGATACTCAACATGATGAAAGGATTTTCAATTGCTAGTAGTAGTTCTAGTGCTATCCCTAATTTTGAACTAACTCAAAGGGTAAAAGGATATTTCATGAAATGGACATTATAGATGTTGTATCTACTTTACTCCCAAGACATGTAGAATATAGACATGCAGAGACTTCACATTAGCTAAAGAGAGGAAAATTTGATATAATCCTCTCTATCAAGAAATTGCATGAAATAAGGAGACATCCAAATAAGTCACCATATGACTTATTTTTAAGATTCTTGGATATACTAATGGAGATTCCTAGGAGCTTCAGACCTAGTGATCAGATGTGCATTAATTTGTTCTATGAAGCATATATGTCATGATCTAGTCAGTGGGTTGAGGATATGAAGCCTTTTAGCCTAGACCGAGTGGTAGATTGGATCAATAGTGTGGAAATAATGGATCATAGTCATGTTCCTTCATCTGATACTTAAGAAGGTAATAGTTATCATGTTGTAAATGGTCAAGGAATAAGGTCAACAAATGAAGGGAAAGCATCAGAACCAAAATAAGTAGTTGTTGAATGTTGTCATTTGGCTGATGATTTAGAACTAAATGTGGATAGTAATGATGAAGATGAGGACATAGAATATGAGAATAGAGAAATGCTTCCTAGTTTTCTTCCTTGGGATGTTACAAACTATGAGAAATTACAAGAAGTGCAAGATATAACTTCTCAAATTAATGCAGCTAGTAGTCATCAAGCTTATTTTAATCAAGGGAATGTACTGGACCCCAATGCCATGATACACATGCGAGGTAAAACTAATGAGACTAAAGTTGAGGAATCTACCATCGAATATAACTCTTCATATGAAGTCGAGATGGAATCCCTTGCTTCTAGTAGGGGATATGTTAACAACCTTGCAAATGTGAATTTTCTAGGCATTGGCCATTTCTCATCATGTGAAGAATGTTCTAATTGTAGATCAATTATGGTAGATGTACATGGTGGGGATAATTGTGCAACTTCTTCTTTAGTTCTTCAAGTGACTGCACTAAATTTGAGTACACTAGTTCTCTGAATTGCTTGTATCCTGATGTTTTAGATGATGAGATACATACAATTAATGCATGGAAAAATATTTTATTTGATGAAGATGTTTGGGATGATGAAATTGAAAATGACAGACATTATTGGGGTAGGATCAATCCTCTTTTTGAGGATATTACCAAAAAAGATTAGGCAAATTCTATGAATGATTTTGAGGTGGGTTGTTTTATTAATAAGGATGCCATTCCTGATTTGTGAGTGCTACATTGTATGAGAAGTTTGGAGGCATAGATACCAATGATGAGAACCTTGAATATGACTCCAATTTTGGAAGTAATATGGGAATTCATAGAGATAAATATACTCACATTGATTTCCCTATGGAGAAGAATTACATACTTGAATGAATAATTGGAAAGTTAGACACTCATGATCTACATGATGGTTGTAGAGATATTCTTATAACTTTTCATGATGTTGAGAAGATGGAATTACATTATGACCCTATTGAATATGTTGATGTTTCAATACCCTTTCATTTAAATGAATAGTAATCCAAAGGCATTGGTGATTGTGAGAATCATATGGGAAAATTGATAATAGACCTGGTTATGCTTTCTTTCTTGAATGTAGTCAGGAATGGCCTAATCAAAACCAAAGTACTTATGAGGTCTTGAAATTTGATGAATAAATTCTTGATGATCATGTATCTCACAATGATGTGGAATATGAAAGTTTCATTTTCTTGATTCAGTATGAGGAACCTTTAATAGAAAGGGACAAAGCTAGCAATATTTCCCTAGATGGTATAAACTATGTTATTCAAAGTAATGCTAATGGTCTCGAGTCACATACTACTCATATGTATTCATTACAGGGAAAAAAGGCTAAGTTTTTTAATAGAGGAATATTTGTTCCTGAAGGCTCTACTTTGTGAAATTATTTTCTATATATTTTTTAAGTATTGTAAATATGTGGTATGGTGTTTCTGCTTTCCTGTTGGGTTTTCTTTCCTAGTCTAGGTAATTCCTTTGGTTTTGGGTCTTACGTCCTAGTCTTCTTCAACCAAAGATTCTTTTCTCGCCATACCCACCAGGGGTTTGCATCCTCGAGCATGAGCCACTGATAGAGCTTGCAAAATTTTGAAGAATTTTAGCTCAATTCTCATGACCCTAGTTTCCATTAGTAAACCCTTATCCCCAAGTGAGTTTGGTTTTTAATCAAAAAATATGTTAATGTTTAATTTCCGTGTTGACCTATTCAATTGATCATCAAGCTCTTAAGTGATTTTCTGATCCCCTCACCATGTTTGTTCACCGACCCTATTTGTCTTAGCAACCGGTCATCCTTTCCCACCATGTTAAGGTTTTCCTAAAGTCAGGTTGCAAAATTTTAAAGTCTAGTGACTTAAGAATTAAGTCATTTACCCTATAGTCATGTCACCATCGGGTGACCTAAGTCTTTTCCATTTAATTCTAACATTGCGTATTGTGCAGCTTGCAAGATTTGGCCGTCAAGGATGAAATCTAAATCGTACCCCACTAGATCGTGGGAGTAAAGTGCATGCTAGATAAAAGTAGTGAGGTTAGCAAGAAGATAACACATGTCTCAAGTACAGTGCAGGACCCATTTCCCACTACCAATCCCATGCCCCCAGCATATTCAATGAGTGGTCGAGATCAAATAGGTGGAACAATCTTCACCATTCCCCATTTGGTTTGCTGAATCAAGATAAATGAAGATTAAACCTAGTGAGATTAGTGAGTTCTCGACACCCATCCATCATTCACTTAGATGATGGAGCCCATAGGTGGTGACAATGTCATCCAACACTGAAATAAGTGATTGGCTAAAAGCACATCAACGAGGCACCACTATAATTCAAAGAGGGTCAAACATGAGCTATTTGTTTCATCATCCATTAGGGTATAAGATCAATGAATCTCATTCAAAATGGTAGGTGACACTTGATGGTCGATTCTACTATACATGACAAGTTTGCATTAATGGCTTACACTTTGTAGAGCGATAAAGTTGATCTCTACTCATGCCAAGAGGAAAATGCAGATAATCATGAAGAATAATTAACTAATTTCCATGCAAATAGAATTAAACAACGCTATTACATCTGCCAACATGATACCAGAATCAAGCATGTGTTATGAAAAATGAATAGGAATTCTATGGTTTTCCCCAATAAATACAGTTGAGGTGATTGTTATTTGCACCATTATCACGAGGCAGTTAAACACTTTCTGGAATGTGAAATTATCAGGAGAGAAAAATGAGCCAATAGCAAGGAGGTTAGTTCGTCTTGGTTCACAAAGCTCTGGTCCTGGTGCACATGAAGTCATTCTCAATATGGAAGTAGGTACTACTTATAAATCCAAATTAGTGTTGAGAAGATGCAGTCTCTGACTACAATTTGTGAGTGGTGCTATTGAGGTAGATGGCAACAAAGGAAAACACCCAGTGCAATCTATGATGGGGTCTAAGAAGAAAGTAAGGTATGGGTGTGGCTCCTATGGGCACCAACACTCTCCCATTGACGTTATGATCACCTCTTCTAGTAGCCATGATTCAAAGGATGATTCATCCTATGCTCGATACATGAACATGATGAATGAGGGCTTGCCCTCACATGACGAGGTAGTCTCTATGTTGCCACTGGCCATGAAGACCCCAAGTGGGAATACTGTAAGCATAGCTGACAAAGAAAAGGAAGAAAGAGAAGTTTAGGTTTCTTCTCTTCCTTGTGCAATGACAAGGAGTGGTTAGGTTTACCATGGTCATAACTTAGGGCATGGTGATGTGATGGAAAAACATATTTGTTGTGTTTGATATCTTATTTTTGCTATGGTTGCTCTTTGGTTTCCTTTGTGGCTAAATTTTGATGATTCAACATTGGTCATGTACCCTCATGGCATTTTGATTTCCTGGCTCATGAAGCTCATATACAACAAGGAAGGTTTTGGTGGTAGTTTACACTTTCTTCCTTGATGACAGTTATATTGTAGGATCTTTCTCATTATACTAGCTTATGTGGTTTCAGCATGTGGGTTTCAAAAGTCATACCAAATTATGATAAAATTCAAGTGAAATTACAATTTTATATTGTAACTACATTCGAATTTGAAGTTTGTGGCTCCCTCTTAATATAAACAGAATTCAAGATTCGAATGCCAAAAGTTACTTAGGAACTAGCCAATTCCATAATATGCTTTTCATATTTATCTTTCACTTGAAATGATCTATGAAACCAATGTGTTTCACCAAGTATATCTTAAGTGAACACCAATAGGAATACCCTGCTTGGCCCCACAGAGCCTAAAGTGCGAAAGATCTTAGACTATGACTGGATCTTATTAGTTGGCCAGTCATTTTCAGGAGTTTTGAGTATAGGAAATGGAAATTCCTTAGAAGTTCCTTTGAGTACACTAGAAAAAAACACCAACAACTCCTTTGAACATCTTTCACACTTTTACTCTTTACATTTTTTCATTTTGCGTTCCTTTTTGCCACCTTGTGTAACAAAACTTGCATGATTGTGGTACATTTTTTTTTTTATGAGCATTTTTCTTTGTGGTTCCTTATTAAAGTTATCAACATCTATAACTTTGATATGGTTGAGTAGGAAGCCCACCTAGTAGCATTACTTTTCCCCATAGCCACCTTTTTGTTTGTTAGTGCATACCAACTAGCATATGTATCTTACCTTTTGGGCTTTCTCACCCAACGGACAACTAGTTTTGTGGCCCTAGAGTAACTACATTTGGGATTTTTCACCCGATGGGCCATCATGTGTTTTTTCACCCCATAGTGAGTACACATTATCTTTTTCAAACAATCAACCTAGATCTAATCCATAACTAGTTGGATTGATGATCTAAGCTTCATCCAATTCATTTCAACACTTGTTTGTTCCTTTGTTCTTATGTTTATTTTTCCATGGGATCTCCATCCTAGGGGCTTCATCATCCCTCTTGATTGATGTCATTCCATCTTGCTAGCGTAAGTGCATTTGAACCCTCCTCTTGCTGTTCATGTCTACTTTAGTGTGAGTTTGAAGCAAGTTCATCCTCTCACTAAAGTGGGGGCTAAATGTGACATAGAAAAATGGCTCCTTGTTATTTTCATGGCTTTTTAGGTCTTGTTTCATGGTGTTGGAAGCATTTTTCTCTTACTTTGTGTTGTTATATGGCTTGAACATGCTTATTTAGGTAATAAAACTCAAAGAATGACATCTTGTGAAGGTGTTGTGAAGTGTTGTAAGACATTTCTACATTCTTCTAGACTCTATTTATTGCAATTCACTAAAAAACAACCTTTTTATGCATGAACAAGTCCTATTTTGAAGCTTTGTAATGTCTTGTAACAAGCTTTCAAACTCTTCTAGGCACATCTTCACTATTTATCAGTTTCTTATGCTTTATTTGACCTCTTTATGCTCTCATATGCTTAATTAAGTGTATTTTTGAGAATTATCCTGACAAGCAACATTAAATACAACATATTTCCTGACACACATTTTCTAGTCCTGGGTGGGACCCATTTGCCATGGGTGGCGAATGAGTCCCCCTTGGCCCCAAATTCAAAATATTTTAAATTTCCTTTTGAGATTTAATTCAAAAACACTTGATGTCATCTTATGATGAGGTATGAATGGTTAACCAAGGCACAAGTGTGTGTAAATAAGTGATTTTAACCTCATTTCAACCCCCATTCATTAAGTTAATGTATCCACCTATTCACTCAAATATTCAATAAATTTACATCTTTTCAAGCACTATTCAAGCACTTTAAAGCAGCCATTGACATTACTTCAGACTTACATCATCAAGGGTTTGGTAAGTTAATATAGATTGTATGTTGTTAGTTTACCATTTCTTTTCATTCCACTATTTTATTAAAGGTTTGATTACCAAAAGTGGGGTTTGACCAAGGCTAACCCCTATTCACTAACCTTAAACCATTTTTCCTCATTAAATGTTTGTTTGTAGACCTAGGTATGTAGATTTGACAAGATTTTTGGTGTTGAAGATTGGCTTACACGTAAACTAGGTGGTTCAAGTCAACCTAAGTCTATTTCAAGCTTGGAGAAGGTTTTTTGTTCGTTTCCCATAGAATTGACTTCGACAAATCGACAAGCAGTGATTTTGAGATCTGGTGTTGTAGAGTTGTCTCCTGATTTTTCAAAATTTAGGGAGAGGAATAATTTGCCACCTATGATGAATTAGTCCACCTTAGGATTGAAAATATAAATTTTGTCAGATTCTGGATCCCAACAGATAGAAACTTGCTTCCGACAAATTTTCACGAAGAGGAGGACTAATTCGCCACCCTGGGTGAATGAGTCCAAATGTGAAAAATTAGTGATTTCAACTAGCATCCACAAAAATATAGACTCATCATATTTTTCCTAGGTGCACTCTGATTTAACTCATTTCTTTCTATTTTGTATATTTTCTTCATTTACTTCATTGTTTGCATATCATAGTGTGTTTTCAAACACACCTTAAATTTCACTTTTGCATATGTTTTCATTCATTTAGATCATTCAATTTAATTTAGTTAACTTAATTTAGGGTAGAAAAAATCACACAATCATTATTTGAATGAACCATTAGCATTTTTGCTTCTATCTCTCTCCTTTTAGGTGAAAAAATCTAGAAGAGCAAGAGTTGTCCATAGGAGCCAAAAAATCAATGGTTCACTTTTCTCTTGTGTTTTCCTTTAGGGTATGATTCAAATCATTGAGACCATAATTTCTCTTCCTTTTTGATCCAAAATGGACTTTATTTCTCCTTTATTTTCGCCCTCTTTGTGTCATTCTTCTAGTTCTATGTGCTTTGGGGAATGATGGTTGTTTCAAGCTCTTTCATAAACACATTGCAACAATGAACATACTGACCCAAAATCCATAGATCCATTATGTTTTTTCTATGCTCTTTTTTGGGGGGCAACTCCCTATCTTTGTTTTTCATTTTCCTTGACATGTCGTAGCTTAACTTCAAAACTTATGACTTGGCATAGGGATTTCCAAGTTGGCTCTCATGTCTTGTTTTCATTTTGCTTTTTTATTTCCTTCACTACTTTAAAGTAATTGTTCACAGAATGGTGCGTAGAAATTCCTTTAAAGTGGGGGGCATACATTACCATTAATTCATTTGCATTCTTGGTTCCTAGTGTATCCTTGTCATTTATGTGATGTGTTCGTCACTTTTTGGATGACATGTTGGGTGTGATTTCCTTCATAATTGTGATCTATCTTAGCATATTACATTCCTCTTGGTGGCTTGATATGACACACTACATCCCCAAAGTTGTGAATATACTATTCTTTGATTGGTTCTCTTTTGGAGACATTAGACAGAATGTTCCCCAAGTGACTAACCTTGCATGAACTTAACAAGATTCCTTTGAACATATTTCACATTTTACATTTAACATTTAACATTTTTACATTTCACATTTTTTCCACCTTGCATAATGCAAATTGCATGACTGTGGTATCTTCTTTTTGTTCATGATATTTTTCCTTGTGGTACCTTGTTAAATTTATTAGGAGGTATAACTTTAATATGGTTAAGTAGGAAACCCACCTAGTGGCATGGCTTTTCCCCATAGCCACCTTTGTGTTTATGAGTGCATACCAACTAGCATATGTATCTTATCTTTTTGGTATTTTTCACCTCAAGGATATCCAAAAGTTCCATGGCCCTGTGTGTAGATTTGGGCCTTCTCACCTGGTAGACCATTACATGTTCTATCACCCTAGAGTGAGTATGCATTCTCTTTTCAAACAATCAAGCTAGATCTAATCCACAACTAGTTAGACAAATGATCAAAGCTTCATCTAATTCATTTCAACACTTGTGTGGTCCTTTGTTCTTATGTTTAGTTTTCCATGGGATCTTCATCCTGGGGGATTGATCATCTGTCTTGAAAAATGGCATTCCATCTTGCTAACGCAAGTACATTGAACCATCCTCTTGATGTCCATGGCTACTTTAGTGTGAGTTTGAAGTAGCTTCATCATCTCACTAAAGTGGGAGCTAAATATGTCATATAAAAATGGCCTCATTCCATTTTCATGGCCTTTTAGGTCTTGTTTCATGGTATTTGATCTATTTTTCTCTAATTCCATGTTGTAACATGGCTTGAACATGCATATTTAGGTACTAAAATTCAAATAATACATCTTGTGAAGGTTTTGTGAAGTGTTGTAAGACATTTCTACATTCTTCTAGACTCAATTTATTTTAATTCATCTAAAATTGACCTTTTCATCACTAAAAATATCCTATTTTGAAGTGTTGTAAAGTCTTGTAACAAGATTTCATGCTTTTTTAGGCATAACTTCACTGTATATCCCTTTCTCATCCTTTATTTGGTCCCTTTATGCCCTCATATTTCTCAATTCAGTGTATTTTTGAATGTTAATCTGAAAAAAAACATTAGAGACAAGATAATTCTGAACACCCGTTTTCAAGTCCTGGGTGGGACCCATTTACCATGGGTGGCGAATGAGTTCCCCTTGGCTCCAAATTCAAAACTTTTAAAATTAGCTTTTAGTTTTTTACTCAAAAACTCTTTAGGTCAACCTATGATGAGGTATGAATGGGCAACTAGCAAGATTATATAAATAAGCTATTTTTACCTCATTTTACATATCCTACATCTCTCTAACATTCACACATCATATTTGAGCAATCCCAAGCATTCAAGCATCTTACAACATCAATTCAAGCTTTACTCAAGCATTTTGTAGCATCCATTGGCATTACTTTAGATTTGAATCATCAAGTGTTTGGTAAGTCGATAGAAATTGCATTTTATTAGTTTATCATTCTTTTTCATTTCATTGTTTCATTAAGGGTTTGATTACCAAAAGCTGGGTTTGACCAAGGGAAACCCCTATTTTCTAACCCTCAACCATTTTTCCCCTATTGCATGTGTGTTTGCAAACCTAGGTATGCAAATTTTACAAGCTTTTTGGTGTTGAAGATTGCTCAACAAGTCAACTAGGTGATTCAAGTCAACTCATTCATATTTCAAGCTTGGAGAAGTTTTCTATCTATTTTCTACATAACTGACTTCAACAACCCAACAATCAGAGATTTCCAGATCTGGTGTTGCAGAGTTGTCTCTTGATTTTTTTAGGAATTTCAAGAGGACTAATTTTGCACCAGGGGCGAATGCGTCCCACCTTAGGACTGAAAATATGAATTTTGTCAGATTCTAGATCCTGACAGTCATAAACTTGCTTCTAACAAATTTTCACCAGTAGGAGGACTAATTCACCACCTTGGGAAAATGAGTCCCACTCTGAAATTTTAGTATTTTTAGTCAGCATTCACAACATTTTAGCTTCATCAAAAATTTCCTAGGTGTAGTCTATTTCATCTTATTTCTTTTTGTTCTACATTATTTCATCTTTTAGTTCATTGTTTGCATATCACAATGTGTTTTCTAGCATAGTTTAGACCTTAGTTTTGCATTCATATTTATTCATTTAAATCATTTAATTGCATTTATCCTAGAAAACATTACACATAAAATATTCAGGTTGAGAAGGTCATATAGAAAAAAAGGGTTCTACATCTTGGCCACGCTTGTGGTTGCCTATTTTGTGGGTGTCCTCGGGCACCCGTGGAGGAGGCTTGACCCTCCTCAATGATTCTAAATCATCATTTTATAGATTTTGTATTGTAGAATGCAATGTGGGAGAAATATTATCTTTTGTGCGAGTGTGGTGTGTTTTACAGGCTCCTCTCGTTGCTTTGGGGATTTATGGTCATAATGGATGGGGATACGATTCCCCTAGTAGATTCCTTAAATGGCTCAGCTTCCAGCAGGTCTGTTAATCTTTTGGAGATATTGTGGTGGGTAAGTGTGAGTGTATTCCATAGGGTGAATTTTTTTTTATTGACTAGACTACTCTATTGGTGGGTGATGTAGGGTGATACCATAATAGTGGTTTACAATTTTTGGCCAAATTGGACACTGAAATTATTATTTTTAACTAAATCTTCACATTCAGGCACCTATAGCGGCTAAACTGTGAGGAATTTGTAGATGGTGCAAACTAGAGTCTCATCAAATTTTGTCTATAGATTCTAAAAATATTTTTTTCAAAATTTTTGGAATCAAATTGCACTTTTTCCATCTCCCACGAAAATTGATTTTTTCAGAAAATAACATTTTTAAAAAGTGACGCATTAATCAGATAATGCATAACTTTTTTTCCATGAAGGATAAAATTCTAATTCTTTCAAATTTAGATTTGTAACTCTGATATCTAGTGCTTCCACTTGGTTAGATAGTTTTTATTGAATATTTTTTCCTTAATCAAGTTTCAAAGTCAAATGAATTACAATTCGCATTAATGTATTTACCACATAACGCAACTTTTTGTATATGTCAAATTTTATTTTTATTTTTTGTTGATCAAGGACTTCAATATCTGTGCACTCATATTTTTCATTTTTTTATAATCTTCTATTTTTCCACATGTGAAGAACAAAGAAATTCATTTTCGATGAAAAAACATATGTTTAATAAAACTTAAAAAACAAATACATAACAAAACCAAAACATATTAAAATTATATTCATTGGATAGCTTGTTCGAGGAATACCATAATCATTTGAAATAAATTTTAAATGAATTCATTTGATCCCCCAAAAGCTAAATCAAAAGTGATTTTTTATCAGCATTTTGATAGGTGTAAAGGAGATGCATTTATAGGTATGGTTTAAAACTAGCGACGTTCTATCCAAGGGGTTTTGATCTAAGGTCATTTGATCAAACCCTCTTCAATTGGAATCCTTAAAATGGAACTTTTAAAGGCTTAAATCATTATATTTTCTAAAAATAAGTGATTTCAGCTAAAATTCGTTCCTCTCAGGAATTGTAAACCACTATTATGACAACACCCTGTAGAAGAGGGGCAAGGTAAGAAATCATTGTCTCCTCCTTTGAAATTTGTCTTGGTTCTGAATGAAGAATTGGATAAAGCTATTTATGAGGAGGATTTGAGGCTTTCTAAGACTACTATTTTCTTTGCAGCTGTCAACCCTAATAGGGTCCCAACTAGGAAATATATGGAAGAATGGTTCAAAAATGTGTCGGAAAAGAAATTAGGGTTGCATTTTTATTATTGTAGAATGGTGTGAAAAGGATTACTTTTTGTTTTCTTTAACAACCTTAAATTTTGACAAAAAAATTCTAATAAGGAATTTTTGACTTTTGGAAAGGTTACTTTTCAAGCCTTGGCATGGTGTCCAGAGGCTCTGAATGAGGAGGTTTTGGCCTTGTCCAGTCCTTGATGGTTGGTTATAAAAAATTTTCCCCCTCAGCTCTAAAAATTTGTTCCTCGTTTGCTTGACCCTTATGGCAAGGCATTGAGAATGGATGAGACTGAATCACCTCTCCCCCATTCAGATGTGAGGGTTTTGGCCTCTATAAACCAAAGACTGGATCTCTCACAAATCCTAGAAATTAAATTGAAGTTTAGCACCATCAATTGTGCTATGGAAACCTTAGGAGGCCTTAATGCTTATTATCTCTGTCACAAACAAGGGCATATTAGAAGAAATTGTCTAGTGATTAAAAACAAGATTAATATAAATCTATATTACAAGGGTAATAAGAGCAATAAGCATGCTCCACAAGAGTTTGGTGGGGATTTTAACCTTTTGGAGGAGGAAAAGGAAGGTTGTCCTCCCTTGAGAGTTGAACACCATAAGGATTTGGCCACCTCTGCAAATGAGGTTGAAATCAGTTATGCGAAAAATTTGAACTCATTTTCATGAATAATAATGGTGATCGATTGGGGGACCTATTTTTTGATAGGAATTGTCTTCCACCTCCCTACCCAAATGATTCAAATAAGGTTCTTTTAATGGTAAGCTTAATGCACAACAATTGGCTCTTTAGAAAATAAGACAAATAAAGAAACCTAAGGGTAATGAATCTATTACAGTGAATGAGCTTTATTCATTTAATGATAAATTTTTCAAAGATTTAAATATTTTTTGCTTAACAAAGGAATAAAAAATAATAAAAGACCATAAGAATGAAGGGGAATTGAGCCCTAAAAATGGTGGGATCTTCTTGGATTGAAGTTGATATTTTTTCATCTTTATCCTCTAACAGGGAGGCCATCTTGGAGGTGTCTATCCATCCCAAGGGGGATGTGTTTGAATCAAGGAAAAATATTGAATATAACACCCTGAACCTTAATTTTGAATTTTCTAAGGAGAGTGAGACTCAGTCAAAATTCGCAGTTGTAACTATTAGCCCCTTGATGGATTGGTTAGTCTGGATGGGTTTTCCTCCTAATCAGTCATGGACTCTACAGATGACCTAGGGATTCTCTCTACTAGGGAAACCACTAATGGGGAAGGTGTTCCCATTGAGGTGTTTGTTAAAAAAACTAGGAGGTATAGAAAGTAGAAGGGTTTGGATGGCACAAAATTGTAGGATGACAAAGATGGTAATCCCCTTTTAAAATACAAAAGGAAAAAGATTAGTGGGGTGATCCTTCCACCCAATGCTAAGAGAATTGAGGTAGAGAATAAACTACCTAAGTGCTTTGATAACTTTAGGACTGATAAGGGCCCCTCATCCAATGATCAAAAGAATGAATCTTAATTGTCCCTCCTGAAATGTAAGGGGCCTTGAGTCCCTCGATAGAAAAAATCTTGTTAGGAGGTTGGTTGCCCAAAAAAAGGAAATGTATTTCTTACTTCTCCAAGAAGTAAATTTTTTTGTATTTTCCTTAGAGACTAGCGTAAAGGTAATATGGAAGGATGCCTCTCATTTTGTGACCAAGCATGAATAGGGGAAGGGTGGGGCTGTCATTATGTTGGCTAACAAGTGGAGCCAATATGTGGTACAGTCTAGTGTATCTCCCTACACCAGGGATATTTGGGTAATTGTAGAGAAGAAGGAAGATTACTTTGGTGTCTGCTCGATTTATGCTCCTAATGACTATAGAGATAGAGTTTTGTTGTGAAATTATTTTTGCAATCTCTAAGAAATCCCTTGGATTTTGGGGCAAGACTTTAATTTTGTGGAAAGAGAGGAGGAAAAATATGGAGGTGTTGGTCATGTTTGAAAAGACTATGAGAAATTTCATTGGTTAATACTTAAGTCTAAGTTAAGTCTTGAGGATCCCATTGAAGTCTAGAAGAAGGAATGTAAGGACATATGGTTCACTTGGTCAAATTACCAAAAAATGGGAGGAGAGTTCTTTGTAGGTTGGATAGATTTTATATAAATAAAGCCTTCTTTTCTCCTATCCTCCTTAAGGATTGATGCATGGTGGAGGTTACTCCATAATCACTCTCTAATCATCACCCAATAAGACCAAATCTTTTGTGTAAAAATGGTGTTGCCTCTAGTGTTGGTCCTAGAAATGGGTTTTCTCTTAACATCGGCCTTCTTAAGGATAAAGATTGTAAATGTGTCATGAGTTCTCTCAAAGCCATTAATAAGTGGTTGTATAGGTCCCTTCCTCCCATTGAGGGATGGGATTTGAATGTGCAAGGCTAGAAGATTCTTTTCCAGAGCATTGGAAGGGAAAATGAAAAGGATAGAAGGTGAAAGGAGACTTGTCTACAGGATAGTCTTTTCAAGGAAGAATCTGAAGTGCAAAATTGTCCTAATGATAGCTCCCTAGTGGATAAGCTCACAATGGCTAGAGACAACCTTAGGCGGTTTCAAACTAACAAAGTCAAATGTCTAAAAATTAGAGCCAAGATGAATTGGATGGAAAATGGTGACAAGGGTACAAAATTTTTCTTTAGATATTTAAAGAAGAAGCAGGCCAGAGAATTAATTGATCATATTAATATAGATGGTAATATCCTTCCAAAGCATGATGATATAAGAGGGTATTTTTCCCTCTTCTATCAGTTCTAAAGGGGGTAATGAGTCTTGCTTTTGAGCTAGGGACTATATCATCGAGGGAATATTTCCTATTCGGGCTGGTAAGGAGGCAACCCTTGATTTGAACAAATAAATTTATGAGGAGATTAGGAGATCTATTCTCCCTTAAAAATGAAAAATCTCTAGGACCTGATGGGTTATCTGTATAATTTTACAAATCCTTCATTGATTGGGCTTGTGATGATCTCTACGTGGTCTATAAGGATTCCTTTGAGAGAGGTTCCCTTGGAAAAAAAATTAACAAAGGAATTATTAAGTTGATTCCTAAAGAGGGAGATAGAACCCTTGTTAAGAATTGGAGACTCATTACTCTCCTAAATGTTTCTTATAAAATTTTGGAAAAATTTATTTCTGAGAGGTTGGCTAGTATTCTTCCCACCATCATTAATTCAACTCAAACTAGATTCATTAAGGGGAGGTACATCTTGGAGAATCTGGTGACAAGTTGGGAGGCCATGAATTGGGCCAAGAATTCAGTGCAAGATGTTGCATTGTTCGTGCAAGAATTTGAGAAAGCCTATGATAGAGTTGAATGGGAATTTGTGCTTATGGTGCTTAAAGCATTTGTTTTTCCAAGTTTGTTTTGTTCTATTTTCAAGAATTTGTTCCAAAATTCTTCTGCTCAAGTAGATGTTAATGGAGTTCGTTCATAGGAAATTGTTCTTTGGTGGTCAATCAAGCATGGATGCCCCCTTGCACTAGCTCTGTTTGTCATTTCTTTGGATTCTCTTCATTATATTTTGAGAGATAGATCATTGACCCCTAGGGTAAGAGGTATTAGGCTACCAGATTCCAATGACCTAATCAATCTCCAATTTATTGATGATACTTCTATTCTTGTACAACTTGATGAGGATAGCTTTGCAATTCTTATGAAGAAGCTTGATATTTTTTGCTCTGCTTTAGGGGAAAAAATTACCCCTTCAAAATATTACCTTCTTGGGTGGAAAGATAAGCCCCCTGATTGGGTGTGTAGTTATGGTATTGAATGGGGTGGTCCTCATAAACTTGTGACATACCTTGGTATCCCATTTTCTATTGAGCCCAACTTGAAAGATATGTGTTGTTGGATTAGAGATAAGATTGAGAATAAATTAACCAAATCGAACAAGCATTATCTCTCTTTTTCTAGGAGGTTTCAGATCTGTTAGAATTTTTTTTCTTCTTATAGCATTTTTTTTCCTCTATTTGGTTTTTTTGCTCTTACCAAATCAATGCTATTCAGAAAAGAAAAAAGGAATTTTTGTGGTTTGATGGTAAGGGGAAGAAGAAGAAGCATTCTGTCAAAAGGGAATGGTGTACCATTTCCGGAGTGAGAGGTGGGTTGGGGCTAAAGTATCTGAGGATCCAAGGTATTTCTTTGGCTTCTAAGTGGGTGATTGGGGCTTTGTATGGGGAGGAACCATGGAAGGTGCTCGTGAGATACAATATTGCTAATGTTGTGCCTAAACATGCTAAATTTTGGAAACTTAGATCCCCTTCAATGATATTCTTAGCTATGAGTAGCCTATGTCACTTGCAGGGTCTAATGTCTTAAAACCTTATGGAAGGCTTGCGAAATTGTTAAGAAGCTATTATCCAGCTGCCATTTCACCAAGGGTGATAATAGGGCAATCTTTTCCAACATATCTATTTGGTGGAACTTGAGACGTAAAGGGAAGCCCTTGGCACTTATTCAGGGGTGCTCTGCTAAAGGCTAGGCACTTAAAGTAATCCTTTGCTTTAAGGATATCTTAATTAATGGAAATTTAAAGGATTGGAATACCCTTAACACTGAATTTAACATCCATCAAAGTAACTGGAGAACATACACGATGTTGAGAGAGGCTTGTGGCCATCTCAAGTTCATGATTAAAGTCATAAATGAACCCCTCCATTATAAATATTTTGTGTGGCACAATGGTAATAGAATAATGAATGTTAAAGTTAAAGATATATATACTATGATTACTGATCAGGTAGATATTACTAAACATATGAATAAAGTTTGGCAACTGAACTTGAGCAAGGGGGTATGTGCAGGATCATCGTGCAAACAACAGGCCCTTAAGTGGCAAAAAATTCAAAAACATCAGTGTTAGGCAACTTGACGTAAATATTTGAATAAGTTATCTATATTATTTCAAAAATATGTAAGAATAGAATTTGTAGAAAATTGAATGTAGTTTCTAAAATACTAGGTTTATTTAAAAATAAATAAAATCTATTTGGTGAAAATTTGAAATTTCAATGTAGTAGTACTTAAATTTCTGGAAAAATAAGAAGTAGTTTGTCTGACCACCCAAACCATAATAAAATGATAATATTTTTTTGTAAGATTTTATATATAAGTAGAGGACTCATGTCTGATATGATGCATTTTTTGTAATTTTTTTCCAAGTAAATAATTAATTATGAATTTTTATTACAACTTTTAGAAAATATAAAACTCATCCGTCGACCACCTAACTTGGTCAAAACTTCATGAAATTTAATTTTCTTTTTTAATCCTATAGTATGTGAAGCATAGAATGTATGTTTTGGATTCAAAAATATGATACCGCTTGAAAGTTATAGATGTTTTCAATCAGCCTATCGATCAGGACTTTAGTCGTAATTCTAATAGAAAATGAATAATAATTATTTATTAAATTCAAATTAAATCATAATTTATATTTTTGGAAAGCTGAGAATCTCCTCTAAAAACCCTTTTCGTTTCATTAATTTTGGGTAAAAAAAAGTCGTCAGCCACATACCCTCATAATATTGCCACTTTTTGGCGCACCATGATCCTGCACATACCCAAGGATCATAGGAAAATAATATTTTTGAAGAATTGGCATAAGGAACTTGAGGCTAAAAAGGCTTGCTTTAGATGGCTTCTGATTCTACAGAAGCTCCCTTATAAAATTAGTATAGACAATCTTGATATGTGCTCTTTATGTAGGAAACCTGAAACTTTGTCTCATATTTTATTTGATTGCATCTTTTCCAAAGAAATATAGAATATGTTATGCTTTTCTCATAATATCTGGGGGTGTAAAGGAGGTTTAAATTTTTTGAATATGGTTTTTCTTCAAAATTGCAAGTTAAGTAAAATTGGTGCTTTATTCTGGCATATCATTTCTACTAAGATTTTGTGGAAAATTCAAAAATCTTAGAATGAGGACCAATTTAAAGGTAGAAGAAGATTTCTTACTAATTCCTACAAGGGACTCATATTCTATAATGTTTCTATGTAGGTGTTCATCACTATGGAGTTGTCAAAGGATAAATTCTTGAAATACTTGGAGAATAGGGAAACTTTTATTGATATCATGGATGCCAGATATGGTCATATGTGCCAAGAAGGCCACCCTAGTGTTGAGGTTTTTTTGAGGGACTTGTAGGAATTTAGAGATGAACTTAAAGAAGAGAAAAAAACAAATCCTATTATGTATAAAGGTAAAGAAGTGGTTATTATACCGATGGAGTAGCAGAAGAACAATGTACCTAACTTTTCAATTGAAGAGGTCAATGGAGCTCAAGCTTTGGTGGGTCTTAGTGATAGTGACAATTTTGCTCATCATTGTTAACTTCTGGCTGATGGTGCTCCTTTTGTCATGGTTCATTGTATATGGGTTTGTTACATATGGTGGTACTTCTATTAATGTATTTGTGTATATTATGATCTTGGACTATGATGTAATTTTGAGATGTACATGGTACTAATGATTTAAGTTTGTATCCTTTGTGGTCTAGGTTAGGTTTTTTTTGTGGTTGCATTTTTTTTGTGGTTATGGTGGTTGGATAGAGACCTACTTCTTATTTTTTTCTTGAAATTTAAGTACTACTATACATTGAAATTTCAAATTTTTACCAAATAGATTAAAAAAAAAAAAAAACTGGTAGTTTAGAAACTACATTTAATTTTCTACAAATTCTATTCTTATATATTTTTGAAATAATATAGATAACTTATTCAAATTTTTACGTCAAGTTTCCTAACTCTAATTTTTCTGATTTTTTTGCCACTTAAGAGCCTGTTTTTTCCATGATGATCCTGCACATACCCTTATATTTAATATTAAAAAAAACATCACACATAACATAATTTGAATGAACCCTTAGCATTTTCAGCCCTATCTGTCTCCTTTTAGGTGAAAAACCCTAGAAGAGCAAGAGAAATCTAGAGTGCCAAAAATCTATAGTCCAATTGTGTTTTAAGTTTTCTTTTCTTGATTGTTGTGGTTGTTTTTTATTCCATTTCCAAAGGATGAAGGTGACGATTGATTTAGTATGGATGAGATTATCATAAGTGAAGTGAAATGAGATGGATTGATGTTTTTTATGTTTTTGAAATGTTATGAGGCTATTTTTTTTGGGGGGGGGGGGATTTTCGGGTTATTTAAATGTTTTTTTGTGTTTTTGTGTCTCAAGGGCTAATAAAGATTATCCTTGCCTATGTTTAAGCTCAGAGACGATGTAGTTCTGATAACCATGTTTTTGACAAATTTTTGACTTTTTTGAGTGTTTTTGGATTTTAATACGTTTTGAATGTTTTTTGATTTTTGGAAAAAATTTGATGATTTGGATATTGATGTGTGGTGATATCAACGATCTTTTTTTGGGAATTTTTTGAAAACCAATCTAGGATTGATTGATTTGATTAATGGATTGATGATGATAACATTGTTAAGGATACTTAACAATGCAAGGATAGTTTTAAGCAACACAAGGATTGGGAAGTATATCCCTAAATGATGATGGATTGTTTGGATTTGATTGATTAGGATTTTGAAGCTTGATTTTGGAGAAATTTTGTTTTGAATGATTTGATATGGAATTGAAGTAAAAATTAGATGCAACTTATATTGATTGTTTGGATTGATGTTTGATGATAGATGAAGCTTGATAAGGAATGTATTCTTGAAAAAACATTCCATGGGTTTGTGATCTAGATTTTGGATCACAAATGCTTTGACCAATTTGATTTCATATTTTTTCAATGTTCAGATCACCACATAAGTTGGGAGATATAGATCAAGATTTTTTTTCAAAGCAAGATGTACATATCTACCCCCAATGGCTAGCAATGTGTGGAATTCCATGAGTGGATCCTTGGATAGGTGTGTGGATGAATGGATATGGTAGGCATGCAAAGGATGCCAAGGGTTATTTTGTGATAAGATAAGGTGTTCGAAAAAAGGAATGCTTCATTGGATAATGCTCCATGGCTCAGATAACATTGGGTAGGATATGATCAATGAAAATGACTCATGTCAAGATGTTTACCATAAGCAAGTGTAAAGTGTGAAGAAATTTTTTTCAAGATCAAGATAACTTGGAAGATGGATCATAGATATTGGATGAAAATGGATTAGATAAGTGGTTAATGGATGAATGGATTTATTAGGGATATGGTGGATGGAATGCTAGATTTATTATTGATGGGATTAGATGCTTCCATATAAACTAGTGCACGTAGATGCTTGATTCTACACATGATGCCTGTTTGCCAGGATTTCATCATGGTACTTGTCCAAAGCACCAACATAGTGGTTTCCACTAGAGGACAATTTTTATCTTTACTATTTTCATGATTTTTTTTAAATTTTTTGAAATATTTCAAACTCATGTTGAACCACCTTGTGGTGTTGATTTAGATGCTTCTATTATAATGTGCCATTGATATCCTTCTTGGAGAAGCTTTTTGGGTAAGATACATGCACTTGAATGCAAATTTTGAGATTCCTAATCTACTTTGTTGATATTGGAGTTAACTCTATCTTTGTATGCACATTGCAATATAATTCCTTATAAATCCTTATGATGAAGGGTCATTGCCAATACATGATCAATATGAGTACTAGATATCATGAATGGAGGAGTGGATGGAGTGTGTTTAGGAATATAAGATGGATTGGTTGAAAATTTGAAACCTTCAACTCTTCAAACTTGGGAAGATGAGAAATGATGGGTGGATATAGAAGTGTGCACAAAATTAGGACCAACTGCTCAATATACTTTATATGTTGCTTCAGAAGCCTATTTTTTCATTTGTGGACATATTTTATGGATACTTTCCCCCTTTTATTTTTCCCCATAGTTTTGTTGACTAATGGAGTTTGATAGGATAATCATTCTTTTTATTCTTTGGTATCCATGTGTATTTGATTTGTCAATTATGCTTCCCAACTTCATTTTCTTTGATAACATTCTTCATGCTTTGATTCAAATCTTTCTTTTTATGTTGGTTCTAATTTTTGGATGGGGTTATGGTTGGATTAAGATTCATGATGTGGCTAGTTGTAGCATTGGAGCTAGTTTCATCATAAGGATTCTTCGTGCTTCCTATGTTGTCGTTTGCTTGAGATGAAGTTTTGCCCAGTATTGTGGAGGTATCAGTGATATGTTTAGATCCCTTAATTTCCAAATAACCAAGACCTTGATGCTTAGGATTTCCAATAATATATACTAGTTCTAGGATACCCTATTCATGCAGGCCTAATCTTTTTCCTTGATAATTCATTTGTTGAAACATTTTATTTGCAATAGGATATGATTTACCTTGGAAACAAGATGCTACTCTTTCTCTACTCTATTGTGCATCTTAAAAGGTGATAGCTTCTTCATTGATAAGATGTATTTCCCTAAAAAAGGTAAGTGATCCAATTTTATAAGTGATAGGATCCTCCATAAGTGGGACAACTTCTCAATTCATATATTTGGCTTGATCTTGTGGAATATCAGATTTTAATGCTTCTTGAAAATGTGTTGAATATTCATTGTCCATGTAAAAGTATCCCTTATGATTTATTTTTGATATTCCTTCATAGGATGTTTTTGATTCACAACTTTTGTAGAATCCTTCTTCATGACCCATTTCTGATATCTCTCTATATTTTTCTATATCTTGATCATGTGTACAAATGTTAAGAGTAGGATGCACTTGTTCCTTGGTAATGATATCAATAGTATGAGACTCTTGTTTTGGATGATGATCATATACATGTCCATTAGGAGTAAGAATCTCATGGGTAGATGGATGAATATGTGATATATGTGTATGATCATCATTTGTGATATCTTGTATAGATTGGAGAGTGTCCATTAGATCATTGTAGTATCTTGGAGATATGAATTCTTGATCTTGATTAATATTGGAGTTTCTTTTGACATGCTTTAGATCAAATTCTTGACATGGGTCAGTTTCAAAGGATGGATTGCTTACAAAGTGTTCTTGGATGTCTTCATTAGGCATAGGAAGCAACTCAATATCCTCTTGATATTTGAGTGAATTTGGATCAAGTTTTTAGTTGAGGATTTCTTCAATATCTATAACCATGAGGTCGAAAGATGTCAATATGTCTTGGAAAGGACCATTTCTAGAATTTGGTGAAGGATGTTTATCATGTGATTTGGAATAAATTCTTGATATATGTTCTCTAACTCATTAGGTGATGTAGAGACATTTTCAACATGATCATTGGTTAATGGATTGTGGATTATGTCAATAGGATCAAATAATTCTAACACTCCTTGAAATAGATCATTGTCAAGTATTGTTGAGGGGTTTTCATCATGACTAAAAAATGACTCTTGATGTGTCATGAGTTGATCATTAGATGAGGTAGAAACATAGTCAAGGTGTCCATTGATGGATAGATATTGATCATTGCATTCAAAAATTGTTGTGGAGAGATTGTCAAAATTTTCAACCATAGGTTCAAATGATGTTAACATTTTTTGAATTTGATCATTGTTGGACATTGTTGGTAGATTTTGATCATGATTGAAAAGTGAATCTGGATATATCTTGATTTGATTGTTGGATGAGGTAGACACAACTTCAAGGTGCTCATTGATGGATTGATCTTGATCAGTGTTCCCAATAGTTGTGGTTGAGAAATTTTCATTATTATCTGTTATGGTTAAATATTGATCATTGTCCTCAACTTTTATTGTTTCTTGATCAATAAGGTCTTGGATGAGATTTTTGAATTGAATACAATTTGATGTTTTATGAAGATTTTCTCTATGATACTTATAATAAAATACACCCCTATTCCAAGAGAAGTTTAGGACAGAGTTGAAAACACTTACCTTTGGAAGAGTAATGAGTTTCATGTTAACTAGTTGTCTTAGCACTAATTCAATTGGAACTCCAAAAGGAGTGTATTCACATTTGTGATCTTGTGTGATTTGTACTTGTTGAGGTAATTCTTCTTGTGATTGTAGAACCTTAAATCTTGTAGCACAAAAAAAAAAGCCCTTAGCATTGTTAGTAAACCAAAGCAAACAAAAGATTCTCGATAAGATTCATCTAATCACAAGAATAATGCAAAAGAAGCAAGAAAAACATAGAAAAACATCATTCTAATAATCAAACTAGCATCTTATAGTGGATTGGTGCTTCTATGGAAATAAGCCCTTTCCCAATCCTTGATTAAGCTCCATGATATGAAAATGATATGTTGATGATCAAGATGATGAATGGACAAAATCTATTCTTAGTTTAAGAGAGTGACCTTGCATGAGGATTGTGGAGATTGTCGAGGATTTTTTTATGAATGAAGCTCTCTATTTGTAGATTTTAAAATGCTAAGAGTACTTATGAGAGAGCAATGTGGGATAAAAAACAAACCAATGAAAAGAGGCCACTTGTCATCTTGTGATAGGATGAGGAATGTGCAAGATTTGGGAAATGTGCCCAAGAGGGGAAAATTTCAAATTCAAATTTGAGAGTAAATGTTGAGTTTGACTTGTGCAAGGGACATGTAAGATCCATGTAAGAGTTCATAAATGAATTGTTGGATGTACATGTCCACTTGTTTTTGAATTCAAATTTGAGGGAATATTCCTCAAAGATGCCATGTTGATGGAAAATGTTGGATTTAATAAATCAAGAAATTGATTTATTTGTGCAAGTGGGATTATCTAGAGGATGTGATGGGTAGTTAGGTTAGGCTAATTAGGATTAGATTAGCTTAATGATGATTAGGATGCTTTGACCCTTTTGACTTGATATTTGGATTTATTTAAATCAAAAGGGGAGAAATATGCATTTAGGATTTAATTAAATAGATGTTTGATTTATTTAATTAAAGTGATGATGATAGGATCAAGTTTGATTTATTTGATTTAGGTTGGTGACTTTAGGAGATTGATAAATAAACTTGATTTATTTGTTGAATGAATATGACCTAATAAAATGCATCATGCTAATTTTGCGCGTCTACATTTTGTCTCTTTGAAGCAATGTACTTGTTGCATTGGTTCAAAGAATAAACCTGTCACAATCAAAATTCAAAAAATTTCTACATTTTTGGAAGCCCCAGTGGAAAGAAGTACACTGTTACACATTGCATCACATATGTCCTCATCATATTCCTAGGAAGACTTATACATCTACATGAGGCTTTTTTGTGGCAGTCTAGCTATTATGCCATATACTAGATCAAAAGTTGCATAGCCAGTGGCCTTCTTAACAGTCACCTAATCTGCCCACAACAGTAATGGGTAAAAGCACAAAGTTGTGGCATGCTTTATAAAGGAAACGACCGACACTAATCCAATTTTTAAACTTGAATCACTAAAAAGTGGCATATATGATTTGAATTTTGAAATGATGTAAAATAGTAAAATATGTATTTTTTAGTATATTTTATGTTTGTATTTAAAAAATATATATATATATATTTTAAACTAGTTTTTAATAAATTAAAACTATAATTTAGTTGTTGATAAAATGCTAAAAATAAAGTTGCAAGAGATGTCAAACTTTTTATAGTAATTTTTTTTTCTTTCAATTTTTTTCTTTGTATTTATAACTTGAAATTATAGTGCATGGATATATTGTTTTCCAATTTTGATAAATATATATTTTTAAATAAATACGAAAATGTTTGTGAATCAAAAAACAACTATTTTCATCAAACACCAACTTTTATATTAAATATTTATCTAAAATGGAAAAAAAAACATACCATCTTAAAATAGATTCTTTTATCTAGGGAATCATATTTTTTTCAACTTTTTAAATAAGTTTTAGTATTTTTTCTTGGCATAGTAATCAACCTAATATTTTTTGTTGATAACCTACTTTTAGTAAAAATAAAAAATAAAATATAAAAAATAATTAAACTATTAAAATAAATATATTTTTGAAAACTACACTTATTGATCTACAGAAAGGTATTTTTATATATTTTTTTAAATGTTATTTACATTAGCGGGAGTTATTGAAACTTCAAGTTTTTCAAATAATTTTTTTTTTCGTAAATTGGACACAAAGTGGTTCTCCATATATTTTTAGCCAACAATTCTAGTTGAAAAAGTTGTGGAAACATCTAGCTTAGCTAGAATGAATCTTACTAGATCATATGTTTGACCAAAATTGATTTTTAGTTAGAAATACTTAAATTCAGTTTTATTGATAAGCTGGCTAAAAGTGTGACCTAGCTTTGTGCTTTTACCCTAACTTTAACTTTGAATCCCAGGCTCTTTTATTCTTCTCAAGAATCCTTTTAATGATCTTCATCAAGATCTTATTGGTTGATTCCACTTGGCCATTTCCTTTTGGGTGATACGGTGAAGAGTATGACATCTAGACTCCATGTTCCAAGCAAAATTCTATAAATTTCTCAAACCTAAAGCACATTGCATTATCTGAGAAAATTTTCTCAGGTACTCCAAATCTGGTCAATATATTGTCCATCAAGAAATCTATGACTACTTTACATTTTTCCCTTTTTGTTGGGATGGCTTCCAACCACTTTGTAAAGTAGTTCATGGCAACAAAAATCCATGAATACCCCCCACTAGACTTTTTAGCTATTTCTCCAATGAAGTCAATACCCCATTGTTGAAAGGGTGTCTACATAGTAACTAGTCTAAGAGGCAAGCTACCTGAAAATTTTAGTTTCCTAGAGAACCTTTGACATGTATCACATGCTCTTACCGGTTTCTACACATCCTTTAAAATAGTAGGTCACCAAAATCCATCCCTCAATACTTTGTGGGTAGTATTTTTAGCCATATAATGTCCACCACACTATGAATTTCTTTTAACAATTTAGAGGCTTTACACTCATCAACACATTTCAACAATACACCCTCCAAGTTTCTCTGCCACAACTCACCTCTTATGATCACATATTTAATGTCTTGTAACTTAAGAGTTATTTTCTCATTTTCTATTAATCCCTCAAGGTACTAGATTCTTTGCAAGTAATAAATGACATCTTTGTACCAATCACAACATTCCATATCATAGATGAGTGATCTTCGGGAATCATCTTCCATATTTATCTAATTTGCATCTAGGTTGACTTTAGCCATTAACTTCACCAATCCCTGACCTCTCACAAATTTTGTTATTTGGATGTCAATATTAAATTCCTGAATTCTATTTATCCACCTACATCTTCTACCCATGACTTCTTGTTGGGTAAAGATTTCCTTTATAGCTGTAGTTGGAACATAAGCAATGACTATGGCTCCAACTAAATAATTCTTGAAGTTCTTTATAGCCTTAACAAGTGCATATTCTTGCTTCTCCATTAAATCATATTTTAACTTTGTAGCTTGAAGTGATTTGCTAAAGAAGCAATTGGTTGTTCAAATCTATCTTCATTCTTTTGTATTGAAACAACAACAATAGTATGAAAAGATGCAAATGAAAAGATCTATAATAGCCTAGAAAATTCAAGTATCCTTAAAACTAGGGCCTCCTTGATTTACTATTTTATACTTTTGAATGCTTGGCTAGACTCCTCATTCCAAATTACCTTTTCTCCCTTCTTTGGGGTGATCCCACAATACAGGTTTACAATTTTTGAGAGATACTATTTTTTGCTGAAATCACATATTTTTAGAAAATATAATGATTTAATCCTTGAAAAGTTCCATTTAAAGGATTATAATTGAAGATGGTTTGATCAAACCCCCTTGGATAGAACCCTGATAGTTTTAAACCATAACTATAATGAAGTCTCCTTTACACCTATCAAAATGCTGATAAAAAATCACTTTTGATTTATCTTTTTAGGGATCAAATAAATTCATTTAAAATTTATTTTTGTAACTAGGTATTTCTTATTATAAGCTTCCCAAAAAAGTATAATTTTTAATAAATTAAATTTGATTATTATATTTATTTTTTATTTCTTATGAATGTAGGTTTTTCACCAAAAATCAAGCTCTATGTTCTGCACATGTGGAAAACTAGCAGATTATTCAAAAAAATTGAAAAATATCAGTACAATAGATATTTGTGTCTTTGATCCAACAAAAAAATAATAATTGAATTTTGATACATACAAAAAAAGGTTATGTTTTAGCTAGTAAATCATGTCTAAATTGTAACTGGTTTGACTTTGAAACTTAATTAAGAAAAAAATATTCAATAAAATTCTATGAAACCAATTCCATGCACTAGATATCATAGTTACAAATCTAAATTCAAAAAAATTATAATTTTATCCTTCATAGAAAAAAAATTATGTGTTAGTCAATAGCATCACTCTTTAAAAATGGTGTTTACTATTAAAACTAGTTTTTGAAGGAGATGGAAAAGAAGTGCAATGTTATTCCAAATTTTTTTGAAAAATATATATTTAGAATCTACAAACAAAATGCCACAAATCACTAGTTTGTATCATCTTCAAATTCCTCACATTTTAGTTGTTATAGGTGCCCAAATGTGAAGATTTAGTTAAAAAAATCAGTTCAATGACTAGTTTGGCCAAAAATTATAAACCAGTATTCTGGGATCACCCTTCAACATCTTGGAGATAGGTCTTGTAATCTCTACAAAATTAGTTACAAATCTCCTCAAGAATTTGATCTGACCAAAGAATTATTGAATTCCTTTTACATTCTTTGGCTATGGAATCTTGTCTATACCTACTACCCTTTCAAGGTCAATTCTCACTCCCTCTTTGGATACAATATGCCCCAACAATTTTCCTTTAATAACCCCAAAGGAACATTTTTTCGCATTCAGTGAGATCCCATATTCCAAGGCCTTGATAAAAATATTCTCTAAGTGCATGTAGTGATCTTCTTCTTTCTTGGAGTAAGTTGTCAAGTAATCGTAGTGTATCACCATGAACAAGTCAATAAAATCAAAAAAGGCTACATCCCTAGCCCTTTGGAAAGTGGCACTAGTGTTAGTTAGGCCAAATGATATCCTAACATACACATAGATGCCCCAAAAAGTTGTGAATGTAGTCTTGTACTACTCAGACCCCTTCACTTTCACTTGGTTTTGTCTTGAGAAACCATCCATCATTGATAATAGCTCATAGCTAGTCACTTTCTACAACATGGATTCCATGTTTGGCAATGGATAGTTATCCTTTAATGATTGTATGTTCAAATTTCTAAAATCTACACATAACCTTATATTACCATTTTTCTTCCTTACTAGCACTAAATTAGACACCCATGAATAATGCCTAATAGGCTTTATGATACCAACATCCCTTATCTTAACTGATTCCTCTTGCTTTTTCAGAGCTAAGGTCAGATTAATGGGTCTCTAACTTTTTCTTAAAAGGATTGGCATTTTCTTTCAGAGGGATCTCATGTTGGAACAGTTCCTCTCTATATGCTTTCAGGTCATCATATGACTAAGCAAAGAATTGTCTAAATTTTCTCAATAAGGCAATCAACATGGCATTGATCTTAGGCTTCATCTTCTTTCCTACATATAACTTTTTAGGGGAATTTTTAATCCCCAAATTCACTTCTTCCAAGTCCTCTGGATGGATAATAGGTTTTTTAACCTTGCTCTTGTCTTGACTATTGAATACCCTTTCTAATGCTGTAAGGCCCTTGGGGATTTTATTTATCTTTAGCTGAATGAATTCATTCCAAAATACTATAACCGTACCATCTACATTTTCAAAAAATGCCTCGAAGTCAATCTCCTAACCCTCATATTCATCAACAAATTTCAAAAAAATTAGGATATCTTCATCATCATTGAAGATTTTCCAACTATGTATATTGCCAGGGATTGATGGCCTTGCTTGTACATCAACTTTCGATATACCTAAGAAATTTATATCATTCAATCTTAATGCAATGTTTGCAAGTAAATCTGCCACTTTTTTGGTCCTCTCTCCATCCAATCAATTCCAAAGGCACCAATCTATTCAATAGAATCCTAGATAGTATTCCTATATTATTTCAATCTATTAATTTTGCATGTGCATATCTAGGTCTTACCTGGGATATCACAAACTCAAGTCACCAATTACCATAAACTTCTTTATCCTATGCTTTTTAGCCAACCTTAATCCTAGTAGCAATGCTTCATATTCTACCACATTGTTTGTGCAAAAAAAATATAAAGTGAAATAAAAATTGTACGTATTGCCACTAGGTGACACTAGCAATATTCCTGCACCAGACCCTTCCCTAGAGCTTGCACTATCAAAGGACATTTTCTAGAGTCCATCCTTGTTAGATATTATTATAACTTCATTATCTATAGGTGTAGGAAACCTATCAATTTCTATTGGTTTCTCCTCCACCTTAAACTCATTAATATCAATATCTCTAAAAAGAATTGTATCATCTTGAGGGGCATGCTCCAGCATATGTGGAACTTGTGGCTCTCTAATCACCTTGACATCCTTATTATGAATAGGGAAAGTGGCATAAGACATGTCACACTGCATGCTACCTCCCATTGAAGCACTCCACTTCCTAGATAGAAACATTCCATAATTGGGTGGGATATCCACTACCACCACACTCATCTTAAACTCTTTCTTCTGATAAGTAGCTTATCTATAAGGGGTTTTATTGATTACACAAGTCACAGGGAGTTCCCTTGAATCCATAGTATAACACTTACCATGGGTGTACTATCAACATTTAGTCCCAATGCCTCCATGATCTTGGTTGGAATTATATTATTGGATGCTCCTAAATCAATAATATAATTTCTCAAAAAATTTCCCTCAACAATCAGTGTGAGGAAGAATGGGTCTATTCTTCTAGGATGGGCTATGACTGAATTACCTAGAAAAATATGAGGGATCTAAGTAATCACTCCCTTGGATTCTTTATTTTTATTTTCCTTCTCACTCACTTTGGGTGGAGTGGACACCACTAAGTCATTACAAGCTATAGTAGTTCCATTGCTAAGGGCTACTAGCTTTTGTTTATGTTCATTCACTTGACTGTGCAGTTGGAACATAACAATAGGAGTGTATTTAGGTAATCCAACTAGAATCATACCTTGTTTTCTACCTCTCCTTCTATTTAATCTTTTTTTTTTCAACTCTAGGCTTGGCATCTTTTCTTGCTAATTCAAAATTCTACTTATGTGCCTTTTTTTTCGTAGTAGGGGACTTGATCTCTCCATCAAATTTTGGTTTATCTACTTTATTATTCCAAATATTATCTCCCCTATTTTCATTAGCTTTTATTCCTTCTTCTTTTTCATCAGGATTTTGCTCTTTTCCTTTAAAATTTTTCTGCTTGATAAAGAGACCAGTAAGACTACCTTGGTCGCCACCTAATGTTATGTTCCTTAAGTGATATGAGCTTCTAGCTTGAGCGGACAAGGCCACTATGTATCCTAAAATTTCCTCATCTAAATGTATTCTCAAGGACACATTATCCTTAATTGCTTCTAATCTATATACCCCATTATCACTGTCATCATCTTCATCAAAGAGAACTTGTTAGTGATACGTACTGGAAATATGCCTTATCTACATCCATTTCATGAGACTCCATACTAGACAAGCACTCATTGTCAACAAAATCATAGCCATCCATGATCATTTTAACATAAAAATCATCCTCATTAGACTGATCATAATATTCAAGTACATCTACTTCTACTTTAACCATTTGTGCAACTACACATTGATGAGGAAAATTTAGCATCTGACAATCCATGCACCAAGGGGTCTCATCAAAAAAATTGCTTGATTTCTTCTACAAAGGATCTAGAGGAACCTTTTTCTAAGAATTTTTCTGATTCTTAAGGATGGGCTTCCCATTATGCTAGTTTGTTTTATATGGATGATCTTGCAACTGAGGAGGTCTCTCATTCTTCTGATAATTAGATATTTCATTTGACAAAAAATTCTCTTTCCTAGAAATTATGTTGCTTAGATCCTTCATGGTAGAAGTAACATTATCAGTCTTATCTTCCAAAGAGCCTCCCTTAGAACCATAGTTTGTATCCTCTTTCTTTGTATTCTTGATGATCTTTACATCATTCCTCCTCTCAACTTTACCAGTTGCTCTACTAATATTATCAATATGGACAACCATCTTGTAGGCCTCTCTCAATGCTTGAGGACTCTTATCCAATAAGCGGTAACTAATTTTGGCATCAAAGCCATTGCAATAGTTCACCAAACATACATTGGAATTTAATCTTAAATGAGGAGGTAGCCAATTCATGGCTTTTTGAAATTTCACATTGAATTCACCCACACCCTCATTACAAATTTTAAAAATATTATTAAATAGATTCAAGAGAAATGTTGAATTAGTCTTATCACCATACTACTCTCTAAACATCCTCTTAAATTCCTCCCAAGATCCAAGGCTCTTATACCACTCTTTGGCATCCTTAGTAAGTGACTGCATGAATAACTTCATCATGGAATCCTCTGCTTCTATCTCAAAATTGTACATAACATTGGCAACTACTTTGAGGTTGTCTTCACCACTCAAGGAATTGTTTCCAAAGAAGGGTATGTGTAGGATCATGATGGGCCAAAAAGTGGCGATATGATTGGTATGTGGCTAACGAATTTTTTTACCCAAAACTGATGGAAAAAAAGGGGTTTTAAAGGATAACCTTAGGTTTCCACCAATATAAATTATGCTTTACTTTGAATTTAATAAATAATTATTATTCATTTTCTATTTGAATTATGACTAAAGTCCTGATTGATAGGCCAATTGAAAAACATCTATAGCTTTCAAGTGGTATCACAATTTTTGAATCCAAAACATGAGTCACATTCTATGCTTCGCATACTATAGGATTAAAAGCAAGAGAATTGAATTTCATGAAGTTTTTACCAAGTCAAGGTGGTCATACATATGAGTTTTTTATATATTTTAAAAGTTTTAATAAAAAAATCATAATTAATTATTTACTTAGAAAAAAATTACAAAAAAATATGCATCATATCTAGAAATGAGTCGTCTACTTATATCTAATATCTTATATAAAAAATATTATCATTTTATTGTGGTTAGGGTGGTCAAACAGACACCTACTTCTTATTTTTTTCCCTAAAATTCAAGTACTACTACATTGAAATTTCAAATTTTCACCAAATAGATTTAAAAAAAAAAACCTAGTAGTTTAGAAACTACATTCACTTTGCTAAAAATTCTATTCTTACATATTTTTGAAATAATATAGATAACTTATTCAAATTTTTATGTCAAGTTTCCTAACTCTGATTTTTCTAAATTTTTTGCCACTTAAGGGCCTGGTTTTTCCATGATGATCCTACACATACCCATAATCTAACCAAAGTAGGCATGAAATCATCAAGAAATGGGTTAGGATAACTAGGAATCTCAGTAAAGCACAACTATTGATATCTTTCAACTTGCATTGGTCTCTAGGTAACTTGGTCTCTATGAGCATTTCTAGGCTCATCATCTTTCTAGTCATTAGATTGAGTTTTATCCTTACCTTTTTCCATCTCCATTATTATTACTACTTCCTTTATTCTCTCCCTCATCATCTTCCAAATAAGGGTTCTTATTTTTATCATTTCCACCACCTCCACCACCTTGATCTCCACCACCATCTCCACTGGTGGTATGGTCCTTAGACCTTTTCTTTTGTAATTCACTATTAGTATGTCTAGAGATTGAAGCTTCTAGATTAGGTATGAAGATCTTAAAAAAACAAATCATTCGAGCTATCTCAACATTGGTAGCATTGATTTCAAATTTCTTCAACTCTTCTTGTAATTTGTCATTTTCCAATTGCAATCTCAAGATCTCAGGGTTTCGAGGTGCAATTGATGGGTAGGATCAATCTTAACATTTTGGGTGAAAGGACTATTGGATGAAGCATTGGTATTTGTATTGAAGGTAGTTTTATTTAGCTCGTCAATGGGATTCTTTTGATGATCTACATGTTATGTTTTCTTAGTAGTAGCACATGGATCTAAAGCTTTAGTGGTTGCAGTAGATGTGGTATAAGTATTTGCAGTAAAGGTTCCCATCTGAATGGTCACCTTAGGTGGATCAGGGGTTATTTTAGTAGAAAACTTAGAAACATTCTCCTAAAATACCTTTTTATTTGCTTCTTCTCTTACTTTTTCTATCCTTTGCCTCTAAGCATCTCTTCAGGCTTCTTGGCTTTAATTATTTCCTCTTTTTATCTCAACTCCATTACTCTTTTCTCTTCCAACTCCCTAAGCCTACATTCTTCTTCTTCCTTAAGCTTAAGTTATTCCTCTTCTAAGGCTTGCATATCTTTATCTATGTCTTCCTCATTTTCTAGGATATCTCTAGACTCACTTGGCTCAGGGGTGAAGAAATCAAGGTTAGATGGTTCTCCCTCAAGGCGAAGGTGCACTTCTACATTGGAGGATTCACCTCTTGGATTAAAATTACTAACATTAAAAAAAAAATCCAACCCCAAGAGTTAAAGGCTCAGATAAATTCTTATTCTTCTCCCATAATTCCCACCTATCTTCTTCTCTTGTGTTACCTCTCAAAAACACAAGAGAAATGCCTCAAGAGGTTGCCAATCTCTTGGTATGTTTTAGTGTAACATACAAGGCCGAATGGTTTATACCTCCTTCTCTTCAAGTGCTGCTAGACCTAGGCAGGTGTACCTATATGAATGAAGTAGACTTAAAGTTGTATGACTTGATCGATTTGATGGATCTATTACAATGGCACAAAGTGTAATAGATGAAATCTTGTTGACTATTCCTACTCCTAGCATTGAATTTGAAATGTGGATGGTTTAATAAGGTTTTATGAAATTCTAAGATGTGAATAGTGTGACCAATGCCTACTTCTATTGGGCTAATGGAGTCAAGAGGTAAATGATATGTGTTTCCCCCTTTTGGCTTAACTCTAGTTGCTAGGCACTTTGAGAATGAGGTTCTATGACTAGCATAAAACTTCACTAAATCTATGACTTGCATAAATTGTGATGGAATATTTTCTTACCAGGATCTTCTTCAGTTATCCAAAATAAATCTTTAAATCACTGTGATTCGTCCAAAATAATTTAAATCTAACTTGCAGACACGAGTTGTTTAATTCACACAAAATGGGAATACATTTTGATAAATTAGAGATATACTTGATATAATAATTTAAATGATTAAAATAACTCAAGTTGGAGACAACCAGATAAAAATGTAAATAATTTCATTACAACAACTTGACACCAAGAAAGGATTTCGCCAAATTTATGCATTCTTCTCCATTAAATAATTTGAAAGGATTTTACAATATACATCATGATGTTTTATTTCGGCAATAGTTCACCCTATCCAATTACCTAACCTACTAATTATTTTTTCTCCATCTTCCCTTTTCTTTTGATTTCATTTGACATATATATGTTATTTTAGGGTTACAACCCTTCACATTATCCATTTGGTGCAACTCTTCCCTTTGGCACAACTCTTTGTTGAATTATCTTTGGAAAAATTAAATATTTAATTAATTGATTGTCAAAAAATTAAATACTTTAATCTTCATCCATGGGTCTTTGTGAATAATAATCATCATTTCACAATACTTTTGAGATCTTAATAATCTTCACTAATCCTTTTGCTGGAAAATCTCCATAAATTATTCCTTGGGTAAAATAATTACCCCCTCCATGATTCTTCAAATGATTTTAACTTCTTGAAGGAATGTTTTATTCCTTAGTAAAAACATTTGTGCTATTAATAACTTGTCAATGGAATATCATGATTGCACCTTTATTTTATCAAAATAATCTCATTTTGTATTTTTCCCCAATAAATGCATTTTTCATGTAACAATATTTGCCCATTCTCATACCTCTTCTAATGAAAAATATTCCACATCAAAGTGTAAACATTTTGTAATTTTCACCTTTAATATATTTGTGGGTAAAATAATTACTCATTTTTTTAATCTGATTGTTAAAAATTCAACCTCATATGCAAATACTTTATATTTTTTACCCTTTATTCCTTTTATGGGAAAAATAAATATCCACCTTATAACTCCCCTGCTGAAAATAATTCACATCCTCGTGAAGGTGTTTTACTTCAAAGCTTTTTTTTCCTTTAGTTTTCTCCGTGAAAATTTACTTTCAATCATTTAAAATATTCTAGGTAAAATATTTTATCTCTACATCTTCACCTTCATTCTATAATTTCTCATTTTATTGGTCCCGTGATTTCATTCCTTTTGTATTTTACCCATATTGTACAGATAGAATTCTTTTGAATATTTATTTCCTCCTTCAAGCTATGGGCATGACAAGCTCTCATCCATAAGACTTTAATCAGACTTTGATTCTCTTCCTCATAAATTTCTTCATTGCTTATTTATTTTCCAAATATTTAATAAAGTTTAAACTTTATAAAACACTAAAATAGTTACGGTTTTGAAAACATCCATATTCATTTTAAAACATACCTAATGTTTTAAAATATATGTCATTTGAACTTTAGAACTTAAGAAATAATTTTTTAATTTCAACACCGTGAGCACATGGAGCATCCTGGAGCCATGAAAATTTGTAAGTGACCGTGATCAATTATTTTGGAAGTGGGTTTTTAATGGATTTTGAACAGTTCCCCAAATCAAGGTACTTCCTTTGTAAACTGGCCTTGTTGGAGCATGTAGCAAGAAAAATAAAGTTTTAGATTACTGAACCAAATGAGATCAACATCTAACAAAATTAAAACTGGAGACATTTGAGGCCAAAACACCAACTGGGTCATTCTTAGAATTTCAAAATTTGCAAATTTTTTGCAGTGCCAAATCTAGCTCGGGAGCAGTGGTGAAATAATTAAAAAGCATATCAGAACTCCTCTAATGATCATGTAAATGAACATCAATGTTGAGTTGTGATAGGAGAGTATGCTTGTCAAATCGTTTGGCATGAAGTTGTCAGAATTGCAAACTATAAACTCCAAAATTTGTTTACTTAGCATTTTCTGAAAATTACCAATGTCAAGCTCAATTGAAACCTTCCATTTGCCATTTTTGAAAAAATATCAAATGTGATCTTGGGAAGCTATAAATTTTGATATCAGTTCATTTAGGCATGGTGAACCTGTGTGAAAGATTTTTTTCACCAGTCACCTTCATTCATTAAATATTACACATCAAAGTTGACTATTTTGTAGCTGTTCTAGAAATGCAGTTTCCAAACTATGTAAAATCCATTTGCATTTGATCTTGGAAAAATATCAAACGATGTTCTAAAGCCCTAAAAATTGACATGGAATTATATTTTGGTTTAGAGAATCAAAGGCACCAATCATTTTGTTATGAAACCCTATCAATTGTTAAATATTTACCCTCAAAGTGGGCCACTTTAACATATTTCATTGTGCTGATAGCATATTTTCTCAAAAATCCTTCAACTTGGCCTTCTGAAACTTTGTCAAAATTGATCGTATGAAGCTGAAAAATGGTGTGTATACTCCCAAATGTTAGACAAACATGTCTGCAAAGTTTTTTTTGTATAAAAACAAACAAATCCAAAGTTATGATTTTTCAAAATGACCTACATAATCAGATTTTTCAACTTTACTTTTGAGTGCCAAAATCAAATTTTCACATATGGGAAACTAAAATTTGCATGAAATTTTAGGCTCCAACATCTTGACACATCAATTTCTTTGCCAAATACTTCCTTGATGGGAAAACTTCCATGATCTACCTTAGGCACCTACAATTCTCATGCTTCCTCATGGACATTTGCACTATTTACTTCATTATTGAAAGTATGAGATGCATCAATAAGAATTTCAGCCAACTTACTTGATTCAACATGTTTCTTTACCCATGTGGGTTGCTTGTCCTTCAAGTGCTTAGACTCCATCTGCTTATTCAAGATGCTTCTTTTTGTAACTTCTAGTCTTTCGCATGAGGCCAAATTGTATCTCAAAATTTTCTTTCTCACTTTCTCTCCTGGAATTTATTTTTGCACTGGCACAAGAGACTTTAGATTCACCACCCAAAATATTGGGAAACAAAATTTTATCACACTTCTGGGTCACACTAGCAATATTAGAGAAAACTTAGAACATAAACCAACACAAGCTGGGAGAACAAACCACATACTGAAGAATAAAAATAAATTTGACTTATATGATGATTATTTTAACCAATTGTTCTCCAAGTAGTGAAGAAAAACTAAAATATTTTACTTTGACTGTACAAAATCTACCTAGAAACATTGGACCTAGCAATGTCCCTAGCAAAGTCACCAATTTGTTGGTTAAATTTTTAGAAAAAGAAACTTGATCTTACCATTTAAGTATGAATTTTCTAGAAACCAGTGATAATTAAAGACAATGATTGGCCAAAAAATAGGTACTAGCTTGCTATGATATATCTCTACTCTCTGGGCTCATTGAAACCCAAGAGAGTGATCCTAACAATGTCTGCATGATACTCTCATGCCATTTCATCACAAACATTGGAAACAAGCAAATACATCTGTATCAAACGCAAATAGACAAAATTTGTAAAGGATTTGGAAGACCCTTTAATGAATTGTACCTATAGTTAGGAATGAGTAGTATTGTAGACCACTATACTGCAACTACAGGTGTTTGAAAAATAGTTGTAAAGATTTATGTTCTCTATCAGGTAGAGGAAACTCAGTAACATCAAATAATTGCGACTGTGTATAATGAGGAAAAATTAAGATAATTATAATCATTGCTAGAGAAAGGTCAATAATGTTTGTACCCAGAGAATCAAAGCATTTTTGTTGTATGTGGTTGTAGGTTGCTATTACTACCAGGATGATTTTAGGGCATTATACTACCATGGGGAATGATTCAACATGAGCTAGTCCTGAGATAGATAGTTTTTGTGCCCTTGAGGTGGCATTGACTGAGAAAGTGTCTATCTTTAAGGTATCCATGTCAATATGCCCCAATTCTATATCAATAATCTTCATAAATTGAGATGTGAATTTTGAGACAAGGAATTCCTAGAACTTATACTTAATTTTCAAAGGAAGTTTATCAAATTTTGTCTTCTTAGCTTTGGGTTCCCTTTGTACTCCCTTAAGACTAGATTCTATAATCAATTTAGACATTTAGGATACTTGAGAGATTCAAATTTTGATTGTGTACTAATACTTGAAAAATTATTGATAAAAATTGGCTTGAAAGACAATTTGCAGTTATGTCCATCAAGTTTCCAAACCCCATAAGGACTTATTTTAAACTAGGTAGTTTCAAGCATTTGGCAAGAATTGGGATCAAATTTGAACTCAAGACTCTTCTTTAGTAAAGTCTAATCAAGACTTTAATACCTAATGTGACTCTACCTTTAACTAGTGGGAGTCAGGGTATTAAATGGACTAAGGATATGGACCCTTGTTGTGAAGTCTGGTTGAGATCCACAATCTTGGTTGGACCTTGACCTTTGTAGGATTTGTGACCAGGAAAAAAAAAATTAGAACCCGAACATTAGCTCTTTGTGTAGTAATGTCTATTCAAGATTTGGAAACCCAAATGGGCCAAATATGGTGGGGTGTGATCATGGCTTAGATCCTTGATTGGAATTAATAGTGGATGAAACTAGAAACTCAATTTGAATTGGGAATTTAGTTCTTTTTGTCCGATCAAGACTTGGAGTCCCGAACAAACCTTGTGATAATTACATTTAGGTTTATGCAAGCCCAATGGACTATAGAATGTTAAGTTATAAATTTTCCATTTGGAATGAGGAATGAGAGTGGATGAAGGACTTGCACCTAATTAAAAAATGGATCCTCATGATTTCCAATCGTGCAAGGAAAAAAGGTAGTTATTAAAAATAGTTAACTTAGTAGAATTTTTATAAAGGAAAGATCATGATTGGGGAATTACTTCAAAATTATATTTATTGGTAATTGGGATGCTCAGGTTTGTGAATCCTACTAGGATCATTGGTAACATTTATCATAATTTTTCTCATAGGGACTAGGATAAAAAACAAAGCTTGAATTTGGTTCAAAAGGCTAAGTGTCCTATCAAGAATTTAGATCATCCTACAAGGACCAAAGGATAGCATCAATTTTTTTGAAGAATTTTAAAAGAGTTTAATCTTATGGATCAGGATTGGGAATAGATCCTAGATCAAATAATTCATTAGAGAGGTGCACGAGGTTTTGAATTTGATGAGGGTGTTTTAAATTAAAGTCACCTTAGGCCAATTTATTTGAAACCCTAAGGGAAATGTACACCTCGATGGGGGTCAAGGACCCCAAAGGAAAAATGGGTGGGAACCAAATACACGATTCAAGAAAACAAGCCTTTGAATGAGGGGAAGAACCAAACAATCCCAAATGGGAAAAACCTATGAAATGTAAAGAAAAACAACACAAAATTACAACACAAATAAAAAAAAACCAAAAATGCAAAAAAATAGCAAGAAATTAGGAAACAAAAGGAAAACACAAAAGAACCAATAAAACCTACCTTGAATGTAGAACGAGAAGAAATTTTGTTGAAAATTAGCTATCTCGATATCTGAAAGGCTGAAAATCTACTTTTATTTTCCTCAACTCAAAATAATATTATTTTTACTTACAATTATAGCTCAATTTAAGATAGAAATCCATTTCAAATCCTCTTATGTATATGGTAGCCAGACCACCATTAATATAGTTAGTGGTGGAAGAGCAGTGGTGGAATAGACATTCATATCAAGAAACCAAGCCTTAAGTGTAAGGAAGCTAAGGTAGTGGAACAACTTCCTACACTAATCTTGAGAGGAGAATAATGCAAAATATTTACAAATATTTTATAGTTATAGAAACTTAAACAAAAATAAATATAAATATCATGCATATCATGACAGTGATTTATGTGGGGAAAACCCTTTCAAGAGAAAAACAACCCCACACTCCAAAAGCCACCCACTATAGTATTAAGTAAACCACAAAGATTACAATAGACTTGTAGAGAAAGCTTCTCACAAGAGTATCACCACTAGAGATCAAGAGACAACACAATGGCTATCAGACTCTCAAAATACATCACTGTCTTTATTGCAACGTAATACAATGCCCTCATAAAATAGGGTCACATTCTGGGGTAAGATAGGCCAACAAAATATCCACCATTAGATCTAAAACCCAATAATTAACAATCTATATTTGCAATGTACCATTTATATAATGTATGTTGGCCATTTTAGTGTTAGGGTTAGAAATGGAAGATATCTAACAATTAAATGCAGATCTATGTAAAAATAGAGAAACTAAAACACACACAGAATAAATCATAACACAGAGAATTTAACATGGTTCACCCAATCCGGGCTACATCCACCAAACCGCAGCCATCCAATACTTTTATTATCCAGTGTAAAACCTATTACAATCTTGTGAATAATCTCATTTTTTGTCATACAGTAATACCCATCTGAACCCCTTTTTAACAAGCTTAGAAGCTTCTAGATTTTAGGGTTCTACAAAATTGAATTTTTCCTTTTTCATTGATTTTCCCTTTTTCGGTGATCACGCGAAAAAGCAGGATAGGGGCTGGGGTGTATAGTATACCATGGGCTATATAGTATAGCATGATTAGTCACCACATACCAACAATCTCCCACTTGGTGACTAATCAGGCTCCATACCAACACAGTCTCCCACTTGGAGACTGATCCGGGACGACACTGTTGCAATTACAGCTCCCTCTAGAAATAAGTACCTTGGACCATGCTGCTCTGTTATACTTGAATTCAACCTTAAAGACCAATTGAAGCTGACGAAGAGCTCAACTTCTCCCTTGTCACCTCCTTCATAAACATATCCACTGGATTGACATCTATATGTATCTTGTCTAGGTTGACCTGTCCATCCTCCAACACTAACCGAATGAAATGATATCTCTCAAGTCATATTACTATGATAACATAAGGAATGATTTGAGGTACTATACAAATATCTGAAGACACTTTTAACTGCATCCCAAAGAACACTACCAAGATTAGAGATATATCTAGAAACAAATCTCACTACTTGGGTAATATCTAGTCTAGTACAAATTGTTATCAATTTTTCACCATAGGTCAAATTAATTGAGATGGTTATTTTAGTTTTATTTTATGGTAAAAATTTATAGTTTATTTCTATAGTTTTTAAAACCATTGCATATATTTGAGTTTTGAGTTGTTGAACTGCAATGTGTTTTAGTTTTACATTAATCATTTGCAACATTAAATATTGCATAAAATGTAAAAGAAATTACTTTCATTCTATATTCAATGGTTCACTATAGAATGTTTCATACATTTTCTGCAAAAGAGAAGTACAAAATTGACCAAGAATTGCACAAAATGTTTTGAATTCATTGGGATGAAAAGGAAAATCAAGTGTTCCACTGAAGCCATGGGAGTAATCGAAACAATGATTCATAAGGAGTAAACTACGCTACTGAAGATAAAAAAAAATGGATCTTCATTATTTGCACATGTCTTGGAGTTTCCTTCAGTGTTGTTCATTCCTCTTTTCTTTTGTCCTCCAAGTGAACCTGTAAGTGATTGTAATGTTTTTTAGAGCTTGGGTTATGAATCCTCCTACATTATCTATCAATAGTAATGTAGAATAATTATTATGATGCATTGAATCAATTGAGCAAAGAAAAGATGAGTGCAATAGAATACTAGGGAGGAAACATCATAAGAAACTTTGGATTTAATGTTTTAATCTAACACTATTTGTTTCTTTTGCAAGTATAGGAAAAGCCATGATGCTAATCCTTTTTGAAGATTTATAGCATGTGGTGTAAAATGGGCTCCCATAAGCATTGAGCTTGGCATGCTACCCATTAACACTCAAGAGAGGGGTTGAGAAAGGAAACCATTCAAAAAAATTCAAAAGATATATGCATCTGAGGGAGTACATCATAAGTGTCATAAGAGCTCAAGCAATTGACCATTTAGGACAATCAAGTTTGAAAATGCATTGAGTTGAAGATCATAATTGATCAATTACTTAGGAAGATAATCATAAGGAATGCATCATCATGAAATGTGATAGTGACCATGCATACATAATGCCAATCAACAATGGCTACTAAAAAAAATGAAGAAGCTTTAGAACACCATCATCAATTGTTTGTATTTAAAAAAATTCTATGCAAAGATCAAGTTTCATATCAACATTTGTTGCCTAAGAGGAATAAAAATGCATGAAGAGTACAAAAGGAAGCTTATCCCCATCAAGAAAAAAAATTACAAGTGGCTACAAATGGTGTATGAAAGCCAAACTAAGTAAAGGAAAAACAAGGATTGTTGGCTAAAAGTACAATATGCTAAGTAGCTGCAAATGTAACTTGAAACATCAGTAATGCCAATGAGTGCAAAGAAACTCAAGGCTTGTTTCAATATTATTGATTTTATAGATATAAAGGCCACACGAAACTATGGTAAAAGTGAATTTTGAAGTGCATTTTTTGAAACATTCAAGTGCATAGAATGGGTGATAATGGGAAGCAAGCAATTGGTAGCAATGCATGTATTTGAAAGCAGTGACAAGAGGAGAATACTAGTGCAAAAGGAGCTACATTTTTTTTTTTTGAAAAGCAAATGGTGGAATTACAAGAATTCAAAATATATATTTTTAGATAGAGAAATCAAAATTTCATCATATCTCGAAAAGTACAATCTAGGTTTGTGATTTTTTTGTGCAAAAGTTAGAAAAAATAAAGGTGAAAAAATCTTTAAATATTTCACCAACCCAGTTCATAGTTTGGGATATTTTTTCACTAGTTCGAAGACATTGATTCTATGCACATGGGAGTAGTAAAGAGTGCATTTCATGCACGATGTATTTATTTGAAACAAATTCCATGCTTAAAGTGACCAAAGAAGTATCAAATTTGAATTCATCAGTCATGAGATCCAAGGACACAATGGCCAAAGGTTGTGGTCTCAATGAGTGGGTGTTTCTTATGAAAATAGCCAAGTGGACATAGGTGCATTGGTCAAGAGAGAAGAAATTTATGGGAGTGCAAAGAAAAAATAATTAAGAGCATTCATAATGCATCTATTTAAGTGAAATCATGCTCTTCATAATCACAAATGAGTGCAAATATAGTGGAAGGTTTAGAGAAATCTTAAGCAAAAATTTCAAGCAAAGAAAAAGCCTTGTTGTCACAGGAAAAAAATGCCAAGTATAGTGACCATGTTTCTAAAAAGGTAAATGAATGCTCATAAATAGTTCTAGGAAATAGTCATGGGGGCAGCAATCAATAGCAACATAAGATGCATTTTCAAAGCCCTAACCACACTTTAATATGTTTTTTCTACTCATATTTGTAGTGATAGGGAAATGTAGCCATAATTGTGGCATGGTGACCATAAATGAAAATAGCCATGGTAAAGGGGGTCAAATGATACCATGAAGGTTTTCTCTTTTTCAGTAAAGTAATGGATTTGTGGAAGTAAAACAACTCAGAATAGTGAATGTATACCCAAAAAATACTTATGCTTGGAAACAAGGAAAATACCTTCATTTATAAACTAAAAGTGTGAAGGTACAGTGATAGCCACAAGAATTTTGAGGAAATATTGTGTTTCAAAATCAAACCCAAAATAAGAAATAAGATATTTTTGTCTCTCAAGAGAGTAACAACATTATTTATTTCCATCATATTCAGGAACAATGAAGAATGTATTACTCAAAGCATTAGACTAAATATTGGAGAGCTATGGTTTTAAGATATAATGAGCTCATGGTTTTATTATTGCTTTCCAAAAATTGAAGCTACAATCAAGGGTTTCAAACCTTTCTCTCTACAAACATTTAGAGATTACAAACATGGAAAATGGAGGAAAATCCAAGTGTGCATGAACTCAAAAAAATCACTCATTAAAACGAGAGAAGTGCAAGGTAAGGTTGTGACTTGTAAATGGAGGGAGAAATATAAATTTTTACATTTCTTTCACAAAATGAAAAAGTGGAAGCACATACACTCATTATTGTGCCCTTTCTTGATCTTGAAATGAGGTTATGATTACAAAAATTAAAAAATGAATGCAAGTTTCAAAGAGGAGAAGCTTTCCCTTAAGTTGTTTTCTGTGAAAAAGTACATTTGAGCCCGTGGGATTTTCTATGAATACCTCCAAATTTTCAATCAAAGAATCTCTAATGGTGGCAAAAATTGCATCCAAATGGAGTGAATATCTATAGGAAACAAATAGAAAGGGGAATAAATAAAAAAAATGCAATATTAGCTCCCACTAGGAGGCTCAAAGATCCTCCAAATAATACAGAGAAGATGAAAACTTTGGGCTCTTGATGAAATAAGGTATTACCTAGTGGATTTCCTATGAGAAAATCAATAAAGAACTCCTTCAAAGGCTAAAAAAAAACTCTACTCTAATGGTGGCATGTGCAGAGCCAAAGAAGCCCAAAAAAATTGAAGTGCCAAATGAGTTCAAGAAACTAGGGATTGAGTTGAGTTTTGATTATGGCCTAATTTGAATTTTATTTTTATCACATTTAAAAAGAAATCAAATGCCTTAAATCATATATTCCTTTCTTTGTGAAAGGTCATGCATAGGTTGAGCCTAGCTTTAATTCTTTTTATTTTTATTTTTATAGTAAATAACATATGCCTTGTCCATTTTAGGTGAGCCTCTCTAAACCTTGGAAAATAATTTATTGCATTGTTTAAAAATCAATACAATGACCTTAGGGTTTTGAAATTTTACCTAAGTCTTGAACATTTTAAAGTATCTCTTGAAGTGTTAACAAATATATTTGATAAGTGCCTAGGTTGATTTTTTATAGGAAAATCAAATGTATAGAAGCCTTGTCTAATATTTTGATTTTTTGCAAATATTAATTTTTACTTAAACTGCAAAAAATCAAAATATTTGAACTCAAATTGCAAAAAAATCAGATGTATTAGGATAGTTTCTATATTGATTTTTGAAACTACAAATGATGTAAAACATCATCAAGGTAATGTTTCTATAAATTACCTTGATGATTATTATGGTTTTAAATGCAGATGGTGCACTTAAGTCCTCATTGAATCTTTCTATTTTGAGTTCGAGTTCTTGGGAAGATTTGGAAAAGAGGTGACAAACTAGACTTTCTAATTTTAGTTTTCAGTTGTTTGGACCTGATTTTGTGGAGTTTTAGGATCAGCCACTTGAAGACAAAAAATTTCAAATTTTCTCATGCAATTTGGAGTAGATTGAGACTCTATTTCTTAGGATTTTCTAAGGACCTCAAAGATGGAGAAGAATTGCTTTTTGGAGATGCAGTGGGGTCAATTTTTGTATTTTTCACTACTAGGGTCACTTGGGGGCTATAAGTTTGAGAAATTTTAATTTCTTAGGGGTTCAGATTGATGGATTCTTACTTTCCTATCCATTGAGAGAGTTTGGTAAACTGATTGATGTACTCATATTTTGAAATTTTCACTCCTTTAGTTTAATAAAATAACAGACTTTCCTTTCCTCATCCACTCGTTCAAATTTGAAGTTGCAATGTGATGTTAGTAGTGCTTCAAAAATTGTAGAATCCTTCTTATGTCTTGTCATTATAGGGTTTTTTGTAGGGTTTTCACATGATTTAGGTTGAATCTTGTGTTATTTTTGGTTAACCTCTATTCAAATCACTTTTTAATCATATGCTTAGAGTGGGATTGTGAAAATTAGAGTTTTGGAGGTATTGCTATGATTGAAAAACTTATTAGAATTTTATTATTGTTGGTGAATCACCTTAGTTTAGGATCTTTGTTTTTAGCTTTTCCTTCTACATCCTTTCCCTAAAACTTTAGTAGATTAGGTGTTTCACTGGGGGAACCAGCTCACTCTAGAGATTTACCCACAAATTTGAGAGTGTTTCCATGTTTAAATAAGATAGGCATGTTTGACTTGGCTAAGGGTGCAATCGTAATATCTAATAGTTTTTGGCATGCTCAGTGGGACTGATTAGGATTTTTTATTCCAATATTTGTTATTAATTGTTGTTATTAGGTGTATATGTCAGTAAAATCTTCCTTCGAAGTAAAAAATCTACACACATCTAGCGATTTTGAGTTTAAGTCTATTGGCTTCAATATGACATAAGTGATGTTTTATTTTCAAAAAAATATGATTGTTGCTATTTCCAACTTATGAAAGGATAAAGATGCCTATGCTTCACTGAGAAATGTCCTACCATCCACCATATCACGAAAATCCTACTTATTCACATGATCATTAGTCATATCAAGCCGATTATGTTGTTGGTTTCAATTCCATGGCTTTTCAAAAATAGATTCCCAATATAATTACCACCCACCCAACCCTGCTCAACCTCCATATCACCCTACATACACTCAAAACCCACTCACAAAAATTGAAAAAGAGGAGATTGCAATCCTAAAGAGTGAGTTTCTTGATTTCATCCTTGATTTTGAAAGGAAAATGGAGGAGATCAAGAGGCACCATGAATACAATCAACAAAAAGAAGAGATAGCTTACCAAGCCTATCTCTATGAGTAGGAGTTGGATGCACAAAATCATGAAATTCAAGTAGCTCTTTTAGTTCCAGATCAACCTGCCCAAAAATAGGTTTGTAAGTATCAATTTATGAGTTTTAGACAAGGTGGGTCTCCTAGATCTTCCCAAGCTGAAAATCCAAGTTTTAGGAGCTTCCCTTTATTTCAAAAGTCTACTATTGAGAAAAAAGCTAGCCCAACTGAGCTAATTTTCAAAACCCATTTTTTAAAAGAAACATCCCTAGATCCAATACACTATGCTTCATTGAAGATGAGCCTATTCTTGAGCAAATCTAGCCTAGTCTAGTTTTGAAGTAGCCCATTGAACAAATTTCCTTGCAAGAAACCTAAGAAGCTCCACAAGTTTCCCCACCAGACGAACCGAAGGATGAATTCATGGATTGAGAGACCTTACTCCACATCAAGAATCTTAGAAAGGTAAATCGATTATGTTCAACTTTGGAGGTTTATCGCTTGTAGTAGCAAAAGAAAGAGTAGGAAAATGCTTCTCAAGATGAATCCTTGCTTGCTTTTACTAAGGATTTTCCTAACTTTATTGAAAATGATCAATCTATTGTAGTAAACCAATTAGGGAAATAGGATGAGGAGGTCAAGAAGACTGATAAAGAGGATAGCTCCATGATGTGGCTCAATGAGTTATCTACTTTCATTGAAAAATGATGATGAGAGTGTTTTTTTTGAGCAACAGGAGGCCAAAGAATGTGGTGAGTTGTTGAGAAAAAGATCATCAATATGATAGTATAATGTTGGATTGAGAAGAAGGGAATAAAAAAAATCTATTTTGGAGCCCAACAGGCTTAGTGAAAGCTGTCATGAGGTAAATGTAATGTACCCTTCTCAATTGTGATCGATTTAGTTGATCGTTGGCCTATATTGGAGACCCGTAGGCTACTCAGAGGGTGAATATTAGGGTTTCCTATTTTTGAGGAGGTCATTGATCGAAGTTTGGTGATTGGATTATAGATTCTTTATGGGTTTTCAGAGAGCTTCATAGTGGTATAGCTTGCATTGTTATCTGAGCACCTTCATGAATTTACTATTTTTAGTAAATTCTATTTCTAGCAGTGGTCTTGTGGATTTCAGTGTAGTTGGCCTTCTTCTTCAACCAGTTTAGTTGGTAATTTGATTTTTGGCCTTTGGATGCTTTTCTTGAGAGATAAGTTAAGTTTATTTAAATAATGTTATATTTTAATGTTGACCCCTTGGCATAGCTTCATCACTTTAAGTTGTTTTAAAAGGGGGACTTCAAGGGTGAATAACTCATCAGGAGGTTATTAAATATTTCAAGGCCAAAATTATGTGATGCTTAAAGGGGGATGCTAACTTCAAGGAGATTTATATTTTATTGGAAATGAAATATTTCCTTGGGAAGAGGGACGCCATCCTTGGAGGGAAAATGAAGTAAATTTGAAAATTGAAAAAGGGTACACTTTCTAGAAGCTTCTGGAGATGATTAGCTAAGTCTATAAAAGGAGGCCTTCTCTCTTCAGTTTATTATCTCATATCTTCAGTAAAGTTATGTTGTTGAAATGGTGATATAATTAATTCGAGGAAAGCACACCTCCTAGCTTTCAGCTTCTTGCTTGAAAGATAGCAACTAGTTGAGAGGTAGATTGTAGTTGAGTTTTCTAGCATTGTACTTGAGTTTCCTAGCATCTTAGTTTAGTTTTCCTTGCATTTTAGTCATATTTTTGAGATGATGATTACCATAGATGATTGTAAGTTTCATTCATAGATTCAAAAATAAAAATAATTTTTCTGGGTGTTTTACCAATTTGACTTCTTACTAAGGGCGACCTTGAGTGCCAAGTTTCAGATTTTATTTTCAAGTGTGGGATGTTATGGAGAAAAATTTCCACTCCTTGAGGGTCGTACCTTTCTAAGGGTGCTTAGAATTGTGTGCAAAAATATATATGAAGTTTTGGGTCAGTTTTATGGTTCAATCTTGGCCACCAATCTCTTAGAAGCATTATGCATTTTATCTCATCTGATTTGGGTGAGTTTTGAGTGAGTTGTGTGCATTTTAGTGGATTTTAGGGTTGCTAGTTATGCATTTTAAGTTGTAGGTTTGTCAAAAATCAAATTATAAAGTTGGCCTTTTGAGTGGAGTTTTGAGTCTAAGAATTCTTATCAAGCAAGGAGAAATCTACTACACCTTTGCAACCTTATTTAAGTCTTGATCTCATGTTCTTAGTAGGCACTCTCTATTTCCATGTAAGTTGAACAATAGTACTTTCAGCATTCTCTTTATCTCTTTCCTTGCTCATTGTACTTCCCACTGAATAAGTGGAAGAGGTTGGCTTGCCGCATATTTACTTTTAGTTGCTAGGTTTTAGGGACCCTCTGACCATATGCTTGTCATCTCTCGGCACCATCCTAGTTAGAGTTACTTATAGATCAGCATGCAAAAGATCCTCTGACCATATGCTCGTCTATCCTAGACACATTCTTGGTTAGAGTTCCCTTCCAGTTATGCATTTGCATCAGATCCTTTGACCATATGCTTACACCTTGCCCAACATCGGGATCCTGGTGTACATCCTTGGTTAGAGTTACTTTCTGCATTGTTTAGGTTTTAGAGCTAAACTTAACAGGTGCATGTTTACTGTAATTGTAAATGGACAAACAAAAAAAACCTAGCATAGCTCACTAAAGTGGTATCAAAGCCATGTTCCTACCAACCTATGCCCTACAGTGATTCAGTTGTCAGATGAGTGATAGTGATTATAAATATTACACTAGAAGTCAGGCTAGAAAACAATAGTCATAATTTCTGCTAGTGCTAGAAGCATATACTTTTCCAGAGGGTTTAAGAGAAATAGGGAAAGTAGTAGATACTAGTAAAATAGTTGAGAACATGTTAGATAGTCATAAGAAGGCCATGGATGAGAGAGATGATAGGATGGAGAAGAAGTTTGATGGGATGATTTAAATGATGTCCCATTTGCTTCCAAGAATGGATTAGTAGGCTACTTAGAATCATAACCCTATTCAAAACAATGCCTCAGGTAAAAATATTGGTGTCAATGGAAACAATGGCAATGGTAGGGACATGACTATTGGACATGAAGCCACCTCTAGGCTACTTTTTCCTACATTCACTTACAGGGAGGAACCACATGTTGAAGCTACCATTCCTTTTGTAGATGATGCTAGGAAAGCCTACTTGGAGTATGCTACCTTACCCCTTGATCTTAGAGAACAATGGTCCTTTGACCAATTCTTGAACTAATGAAATAGAAGAAACAAAAGAAGAATTGATAACTGAGCTCCTATGGCACCTATGACTGACTTTCAACAAGCCCTTGGGAAGGTGCCATTGGATCACTTCGATGGAAGTGATAAGTGTTCAGAAAGGTCATGGGTTCAAAAGCTAGACAACTACCTATCACTAAGGCCCATGCCAAAGGAAGATGCCATAAATTTTGCAACATTGCATTTGGAAGGAGCTGCCCATGAGTGGTGGTACCATGGTTTGGTCATGCTTGGCCACAACCTCATTCAAACCTATGATGGATTCACCAACTAGCTGATTGATAGGTTCAAAACTAAGGATCCTAAAGTGAATTTTCATGAGCTAGCACAATTGAAGCAACATGGCTCCTTGGATGCTTACATAGCTGATTTTCAAAGGCTTTCTATGATGGTACCCAACATCACTGATGGAAGGTTGGTAGTATTGTTCTTTGAAGGATTGGTTGAAACCTTGAAAGGGTGGGTTAAGGCTTTCGATCCACCAAGTCTCAAAGAAGCAATAAAAAAGGGTTGAAGTATGGATTTATCAGCCCCTAGGCCAAAAAAAATTCCCAAGCCCTTTTGCCACAAGAAGGATAAGAAGCATTTTTCAATTCAGCACAAGAAATTTCCACCCAAGTTGACTGAAGAGTAGCGTGAGAAGCTTAGAAAAGAGGGAAAGTGTTATGCAAGTTTGGAGCCTTGGATTGAGGGTCATAGATGCTATGGAAGAGGGTGTTCTAATAAAATGGGGGCCTATTCTGATTATGGATCAGAATCAGAGATTTCTAATTAGCAGTCTTATTTTGGGGATAGTGAAGAAGAGAGTGCTCAAGAAGAGTCTGATCATGAGCAAGGATTTGGGGGCCCTATTTTGCAACTCTCTAGTTTCCAAAAGAATGAATATTTCAAGGTTCATGCCTAGATTGGAGGTCACCGAATTGTTTCCTTGATTGATACTGGGGCAACACATAATTTTATTGATGAAGGATTGGTTGCAAAGAGAACTCTCAAAACAAAAGAATTTGAAGGTTTCAAAGTCATGGTGGCTGATGGGTTTCATATTTCTTGCAACCAAAGAGTTCCTAACATGTCTATGTAGCTAGGCAACTATGAAGTCAAAGATGACTTCTATGTAGTTACTATTGGTGACATTGATGTCCTACTTGCTATTCAATGGTTACACTCACTTGGTGAAATCTCTCTCAATCTACAAACAATGGAGCTCAAGTTCCAATTTGATGGAATGAAGGTGGTTATTCCCAATGGTGGTCCTCAGATTGTGTCATTCAAAAGAATGTAGAGGCTGATTCAGCACGATCAAGTTGAGTGGGCTGCAAAATGTAAAGTTCTTCCAGCTAGTCCAGTTGAAACAAAGAGAGTCTATCCTCCAGATATCTAGTCTATACTCACTAAGAAGAGAAAGGTGTTTGCTAATCTACCTCCTAGGCCACCTCCTAAAAGGAGAGCTAATCATGTCATTGAACTAAAGGAAGGGGCCAAGCCAGTCATCACAACACCATATCAGTATCCTAAGAAGTAGAAGGATGAAATCGAGAAAAACATAAAAGAACTCTTGGAGATGGGCTTCATTCATCCAAGCAAGAGTCCCTTCACCTCAACATTAGTTCTTGTGAAGAAGGATGGCACCATCTACAAGTGTGTGGATTACCATGCCTTGAATCAAAGCACAATAAAAAATTGATACCCCATTCCCTAGATAGATGAGCTCATTGACGAGCTATACGGTGCCAAGTTCTTTTCAAAAATTGATTTGAGGTCGGGCTACTATGAAATTCAGATGAGAGGTTCAAATTTTGAGAAGATGACATTTAGATGCCACTATGGTCATTTCAAGTTTTTAGTCATGTCTTTTGGGTTGACTAATGCTCCAGCCACCTTCCAGTCTTGTATAAATAGTCTTTTAGAAATAGTTGAGGAAGTTTGTGTTGATCTTTTTTGATGATATCCTCATCTTCAGCAAGATGTGGGTAGAACATCTCAAGCACTTGGAGGAAGTGCTTACCATCCTAGAGTTAGAAACTTTGTTTTCCAAATAATCTAAATGTGAATTTGGAATGAAGGAGCTACTCTACCTTGGTCACATAATCAATGCTAATGGGGTGAAGGTTGATCCTGAAAAGATCAAGGCAATAGTTGATTGGCCACCTCCAGAGAACTTGACTCATTTGAAGGGGTTCTTGGGTCTTTGTGGCTTTTACAGAAGATTTGTGAAGGGCTACTCTCAAAGTGCTGCTCCTCTTACTGACCTCACTAAAAAGGGGGCTTTCTTTTGGTTAGAAAAGGCTAAAAGAGTTTTTGATAAGTTCAAGAAGATCATGAGTTCTTGTCCGGTTTTGGCCATATTGGATTTCTCCAAGCCTTTGGAGTTATAGTGTGATGCATCTAGAGAAGGTGTTGGGGCTGGTTTGATGAAAGATAAGCATCCCATTATGTTTGAAAGTAGGAAACTAAGGGGTGTTGAAAGGACCTACTCCATCTATGACAAGGAAATTCTTGCAATCATGCATGCATTAGCTAAGTTCAGAAAATATTTGGTGGGGAGAAAGTTTGTGGTCAAGACTGATCACAATAGTCTCAAGCACTTCATGCATCAAAAGGATTTGAATGAAATACAACAAAAGTGGATGAGTAAGCTTCAAGCTTATGATTTTGACATTGAGTATGTCAAAGGGAAAAACAACATTGTGGTGGATGCTCTATCTAGGAGACCTCATTTGAGCTCATTGTGTGAGCTTACTGCTAATTGGAAGGAGATGTTGCTTGCTGATTATGCCAAAAATTAGTTTACAACTGGCATCATTGAAGGTACTTTCCATGATGAAAGGTACAAAGTGGTTGATGGTTTGATACACTACAAGGGAAGGATCTTTTTGGTGGCTGATTCTAAGCTCAAAAAGAATATTTTGATGACTTTCCATGACATCCCACTTGCTGGTCATCAAGGTTATTTCAAGACATATAGGCAGATTCAGGAGAGGTTTTCTTGGAAGGGGTTGAAAGTGGAAGTAGAACACTACATCAAGGAGTGCCCCACTTGTCAAATGAACAAAAATGAGCATTCTCTTCCAGCTAGTCTGCTGCAACCTCTTCCCACTCCCAACCAAAAATGGGAAATCATATCAATGGACTTCATCATCGGGTTGCCAAAGCTTCAAGGAAAAGATTGTATCTATGTTGTAGTGGACAGGTTAACAAAGTTTTCACACTTTTTTTCCATCACTAGCTCATTTTCAGCAGCTCAAGTTGCAGATTTTTTTTTCCATGAAGTGTTTAGATTGCATGGGTTGCCGAAAAACATTCTGAGTGATAGGGACAACAAATTCATAAGCACCTTTTGGCAAGAATTTTTTAGGATGAGTGTTACGGTGCTTACTCCAAGCACTAGCTATCACCCAAAAACTGATGGGAAAATATAGATAGTGAACAAGTGGTTGGAGGGATATCTTAGAAATTATGTCTCAGAGTAGCAAAGGGAATGGGTGAAATGGCTTCACCTAGGAGAATATTGCTACAATTCATCCTTCCACATGTCAATTAGGATGTCTCCATTTATGGATCTCTATGGTTATGAGGCTCCTAGCTTTCCTAATTTGGTGTTTGGTGATAGCAAAGCCCATCAAGCCAAGGATTTGTTGTAGCAAAGTCAAGATATTTTGAAGTCATTGAAGAAAAACCTTCAAATAGCACAAAATCAGCAAAAGATGTATGCTAATCAGTAGCATGTTGATCATTAATTTGAGGTTGGAGATATGGTTTATCTTCAACCTTAACCTTACAGATAGTCTACTCTCAAGAAGAGTGGAGTTGAGAAGCTCAAACCTCACTTCTATGGGCCATTCAAAGTTATCAGAAAGGTTGGAGCAGTGGCTTATGAGTTTGAACTACCATCGAGTAGCAAGGTTCACATTGTCTTCCATGTGTCTCGCCTCAAGAAGGCGCTTAGACACAATGTTGTTGCTTCATCACAGTTGCATCCCTTATATGAAGAAGGATAGTTGACCTTGATTCCAGAGGATATTATGAGTTGTAGAGAGTGTTCTTTGAGGAGAAGAACAATCAAAGAATACTTGGTGAACTGGAAGAACTTTCCTTTGGAGGATGCAACTTGGGAGAATGAGGAAATTTTGTAGCATCCAAACTTACAATTGCTTGAGGGAAAGCAATCTTGGGGAGGGAAGACTATAATGTCCCCTTCTCAATTGTGATTGATTCAGTTGACTGTTGGCCTAGTTTGGAGACCCATAGGCTACTTGGAGGGTGAAAATTAGGGTTTCCTATTTTTGAAGATGTTATTGCTTGAAGTTTGGTTATTGGATTGCAGATTCTTTCTAGGTTTTTAGAGAGCTTTGTAGTGGTATATCTTGCTTTGTGATCTGAACACCGTCATGAATTTACTATTTTTAGTAAAAAAAATTTGCTAGTGGTCTTGTGGATGTCAATGCAGTTGGCTCTCTTCTTCAACTAGTTCAGTTGGTAATTTGATTTTTGGCCTTTAGATGCTTTTCTGGAGAGATAAGTTAAGTTGATTTAAATGATGTTATATTTTAATGTTGACCCCTTGGCCTAGCTTCATCACTTTAAGTTGTTTTAAAATGGGGATTTCATGGGTGAATAAATAATTAGGAGGTTATTAAATATTTCAAGGCCAAAATTATGTGATGCTTAAAGGGAGACGCCAACTTGAAGGAACTTTATATTTTATTGAAAATGAAAAATTGCCTTGGGAAGAGGGATGCCATTCTTGGAGGGAAAATGAAGTCAATTCGAAATTGAAAAAGGGAACACTTTCTAGAAGCTTCCAGATGAATAGCTAAGTCTATAAAAGGAGGATTTCTCTCTTCAGTTTACCCATATGTTTAGTAAAGTTATGTTGCTGAAATGGTGACAAAATTTCTTCCAAGGAAAGCAAACCTCCTAGCTTGGCTCAACTTCTTACTTGAAATATAGCAACTAGTTGAGAGGTAGATTGTAGTTGAGTTGTCTATCATTGTACTTGAGTTTCCTAGCATCTTAGTTCTTTCCTTGCATTTTAGTCATATTCTGGAGTTGTTGATTATCATAGCTGATTGTAAGTTTCATTCATAGATTCAAAAATAAAAATATTTTTGTTTTGAGTGTTTTACTAATCTAACTTCTTTCTAAGGGTGGCCTTGAGTGACAAGTTTCATATTTTATTTTCAAGTGTGGGATTATATGGAGCAAAGTCACCCCTCCTTGAGGATTGTACCTTTCTAGGGGTGCTTGGAATTATGTGCAAAAATATATATGAGGTTTTGGGTCAGATGGTTCAATATTGGGTGCCAATCTCTTAAAAGCATTATGCATTTTATCTCATGTGATTTGGGTGAGTTTTGAGTGAGTAGTGTGCATTTTAGTGGTTTAGGGTTGTTGGTTATGCATTTTAAGTTGCAAGTCTGTCAAAAATCAGATTATAAAGTCAGCCTTTTTGAGTTTTGAGTCTAAGTTGAAAAATTTTTTTTTTGATCATTTGCAACATTTATTTCAATGTAAAAGAACAGTACTGTCATTCTATATCTCTTTCCTTGAACTGTACTTCGTGCTGAATAAGTGGAAGATGGCTTTTGCCTTTTAGGGAACCTCTGAACATATGCTCTCCACTCTCGGTGCCATCCTGGTTAGAGTACTTTCAGCTCATGCTCGTCTACACATTCTTAGTTTTCCCTTCAGTTCTGCATTGCTCAAATCGTCTCCAATCACACCTTGCCCAACATTAGGATCCTGGTTACAGCTTGGTTAGAGTTGCTCCACATCATTTATGTTTTAGAGCTAACCTTAACGGGTGCGTGTTGATTGTAATTGTAATTGGAAAAAAAATTTAGCTCAGCTCAATAGTAAAATTTTTCATTAATAAATCAAGAAGATTATGAAGAAAATTTTATTTCTCTATTACATAAATGAGTTAATCTTTTTAACGAGCTTAACTTTGGTATGAAAGTCATGATCTTTGATTATGTCATAGTGAGGGGTTAGAAAGGTTCAATTCTAGAATAGCATCGTAATCAAATGTCAAAAGCTATTGACCATTTTCTCATTGAGTTGAAATCTTTTATTGTTAGGAAGAAATCAAAGGAATGCATCATCACCGCAAGATAATAAATTTACTAAAAAAAATATTTTTACATTCTATAAAGATCAAATATCATTTGCTTTATCCCCATTTTGGATGGTGTATACTAGTATGGCTTACGCCTATTAATGAAACACAGGCCATGTTCTTGTTTCTCTGAATTAGTGCATTTTTTGAAACATTTGGAAGGGTGATAATGGGAAGAGCAATCAATGCATTATTTTGACAAGAGGAGAGTAGCTACATTTTTTTTTTTTGAAAAGCAAATGGTGGAATTACAAGAATTCAAAATATATATTTTTAGATAGAGAAATCAAAATTTCATCATATCTCGAAAAGTACAATCTAGGTTTGTGATTTTTTTGTGCAAAAGTTAGAAAAAATAAAGGTGAAAAAATCTTTAAATATTTCACCAACCCAGTTCATAGTTTGGGATATTTTTTCACTAGTTCGAAGACATTGATTCTATGCACATGGGAGTAGTAAAGAGTGCATTTCATGCACGATGTATTTATTTGAAACAAATTCCATGCTTAAAGTGACCAAAGAAGTATCAAATTTGAATTCATCAGTCATGAGATCCAAGGACACAATGGCCAAAGGTTGTGGTCTCAATGAGTGGGTGTTTCTTATGAAAATAGCCAAGTGGACATAGGTGCATTGGTCAAGAGAGAAGAAATTTATGGGAGTGCAAAGAAAAAATAATTAAGAGCATTCATAATGCATCTATTTAAGTGAAATCATGCTCTTCATAATCACAAATGAGTGCAAATATAGTGGAAGGTTTAGAGAAATCTTAAGCAAAAATTTCAAGCAAAGAAAAAGCCTTGTTGTCACAGGAAAAAAATGCCAAGTATAGTGACCATGTTTCTAAAAAGGTAAATGAATGCTCATAAATAGTTCTAGGAAATAGTCATGGGGGCAGCAATCAATAGCAACATAAGATGCATTTTCAAAGCCCTAACCACACTTTAATATGTTTTTTCTACTCATATTTGTAGTGATAGGGAAATGTAGCCATAATTGTGGCATGGTGACCATAAATGAAAATAGCCATGGTAAAGGGGGTCAAATGATACCATGAAGGTTTTCTCTTTTTCAGTAAAGTAATGGATTTGTGGAAGTAAAACAACTCAGAATAGTGAATGTATACCCAAAAAATACTTATGCTTGGAAACAAGGAAAATACCTTCATTTATAAACTAAAAGTGTGAAGGTACAGTGATAGCCACAAGAATTTTGAGGAAATATTGTGTTTCAAAATCAAACCCAAAATAAGAAATAAGATATTTTTGTCTCTCAAGAGAGTAACAACATTATTTATTTCCATCATATTCAGGAACAATGAAGAATGTATTACTCAAAGCATTAGACTAAATATTGGAGAGCTATGGTTTTAAGATATAATGAGCTCATGGTTTTATTATTGCTTTCCAAAAATTGAAGCTACAATCAAGGGTTTCAAACCTTTCTCTCTACAAACATTTAGAGATTACAAACATGGAAAATGGAGGAAAATCCAAGTGTGCATGAACTCAAAAAAATCACTCATTAAAACGAGAGAAGTGCAAGGTAAGGTTGTGACTTGTAAATGGAGGGAGAAATATAAATTTTTACATTTCTTTCACAAAATGAAAAAGTGGAAGCACATACACTCATTATTGTGCCCTTTCTTGATCTTGAAATGAGGTTATGATTACAAAAATTAAAAAATGAATGCAAGTTTCAAAGAGGAGAAGCTTTCCCTTAAGTTGTTTTCTGTGAAAAAGTACATTTGAGCCCGTGGGATTTTCTATGAATACCTCCAAATTTTCAATCAAAGAATCTCTAATGGTGGCAAAAATTGCATCCAAATGGAGTGAATATCTATAGGAAACAAATAGAAAGGGGAATAAATAAAAAAAATGCAATATTAGCTCCCACTAGGAGGCTCAAAGATCCTCCAAATAATACAGAGAAGATGAAAACTTTGGGCTCTTGATGAAATAAGGTATTACCTAGTGGATTTCCTATGAGAAAATCAATAAAGAACTCCTTCAAAGGCTAAAAAAAAACTCTACTCTAATGGTGGCATGTGCAGAGCCAAAGAAGCCCAAAAAAATTGAAGTGCCAAATGAGTTCAAGAAACTAGGGATTGAGTTGAGTTTTGATTATGGCCTAATTTGAATTTTATTTTTATCACATTTAAAAAGAAATCAAATGCCTTAAATCATATATTCCTTTCTTTGTGAAAGGTCATGCATAGGTTGAGCCTAGCTTTAATTCTTTTTATTTTTATTTTTATAGTAAATAACATATGCCTTGTCCATTTTAGGTGAGCCTCTCTAAACCTTGGAAAATAATTTATTGCATTGTTTAAAAATCAATACAATGACCTTAGGGTTTTGAAATTTTACCTAAGTCTTGAACATTTTAAAGTATCTCTTGAAGTGTTAACAAATATATTTGATAAGTGCCTAGGTTGATTTTTTATAGGAAAATCAAATGTATAGAAGCCTTGTCTAATATTTTGATTTTTTGCAAATATTAATTTTTACTTAAACTGCAAAAAATCAAAATATTTGAACTCAAATTGCAAAAAAATCAGATGTATTAGGATAGTTTCTATATTGATTTTTGAAACTACAAATGATGTAAAACATCATCAAGGTAATGTTTCTATAAATTACCTTGATGATTATTATGGTTTTAAATGCAGATGGTGCACTTAAGTCCTCATTGAATCTTTCTATTTTGAGTTCGAGTTCTTGGGAAGATTTGGAAAAGAGGTGACAAACTAGACTTTCTAATTTTAGTTTTCAGTTGTTTGGACCTGATTTTGTGGAGTTTTAGGATCAGCCACTTGAAGACAAAAAATTTCAAATTTTCTCATGCAATTTGGAGTAGATTGAGACTCTATTTCTTAGGATTTTCTAAGGACCTCAAAGATGGAGAAGAATTGCTTTTTGGAGATGCAGTGGGGTCAATTTTTGTATTTTTCACTACTAGGGTCACTTGGGGGCTATAAGTTTGAGAAATTTTAATTTCTTAGGGGTTCAGATTGATGGATTCTTACTTTCCTATCCATTGAGAGAGTTTGGTAAACTGATTGATGTACTCATATTTTGAAATTTTCACTCCTTTAGTTTAATAAAATAACAGACTTTCCTTTCCTCATCCACTCGTTCAAATTTGAAGTTGCAATGTGATGTTAGTAGTGCTTCAAAAATTGTAGAATCCTTCTTATGTCTTGTCATTATAGGGTTTTTTGTAGGGTTTTCACATGATTTAGGTTGAATCTTGTGTTATTTTTGGTTAACCTCTATTCAAATCACTTTTTAATCATATGCTTAGAGTGGGATTGTGAAAATTAGAGTTTTGGAGGTATTGCTATGATTGAAAAACTTATTAGAATTTTATTATTGTTGGTGAATCACCTTAGTTTAGGATCTTTGTTTTTAGCTTTTCCTTCTACATCCTTTCCCTAAAACTTTAGTAGATTAGGTGTTTCACTGGGGGAACCAGCTCACTCTAGAGATTTACCCACAAATTTGAGAGTGTTTCCATGTTTAAATAAGATAGGCATGTTTGACTTGGCTAAGGGTGCAATCGTAATATCTAATAGTTTTTGGCATGCTCAGTGGGACTGATTAGGATTTTTTATTCCAATATTTGTTATTAATTGTTGTTATTAGGTGTATATGTCAGTAAAATCTTCCTTCGAAGTAAAAAATCTACACACATCTAGCGATTTTGAGTTTAAGTCTATTGGCTTCAATATGACATAAGTGATGTTTTATTTTCAAAAAAATATGATTGTTGCTATTTCCAACTTATGAAAGGATAAAGATGCCTATGCTTCACTGAGAAATGTCCTACCATCCACCATATCACGAAAATCCTACTTATTCACATGATCATTAGTCATATCAAGCCGATTATGTTGTTGGTTTCAATTCCATGGCTTTTCAAAAATAGATTCCCAATATAATTACCACCCACCCAACCCTGCTCAACCTCCATATCACCCTACATACACTCAAAACCCACTCACAAAAATTGAAAAAGAGGAGATTGCAATCCTAAAGAGTGAGTTTCTTGATTTCATCCTTGATTTTGAAAGGAAAATGGAGGAGATCAAGAGGCACCATGAATACAATCAACAAAAAGAAGAGATAGCTTACCAAGCCTATCTCTATGAGTAGGAGTTGGATGCACAAAATCATGAAATTCAAGTAGCTCTTTTAGTTCCAGATCAACCTGCCCAAAAATAGGTTTGTAAGTATCAATTTATGAGTTTTAGACAAGGTGGGTCTCCTAGATCTTCCCAAGCTGAAAATCCAAGTTTTAGGAGCTTCCCTTTATTTCAAAAGTCTACTATTGAGAAAAAAGCTAGCCCAACTGAGCTAATTTTCAAAACCCATTTTTTAAAAGAAACATCCCTAGATCCAATACACTATGCTTCATTGAAGATGAGCCTATTCTTGAGCAAATCTAGCCTAGTCTAGTTTTGAAGTAGCCCATTGAACAAATTTCCTTGCAAGAAACCTAAGAAGCTCCACAAGTTTCCCCACCAGACGAACCGAAGGATGAATTCATGGATTGAGAGACCTTACTCCACATCAAGAATCTTAGAAAGGTAAATCGATTATGTTCAACTTTGGAGGTTTATCGCTTGTAGTAGCAAAAGAAAGAGTAGGAAAATGCTTCTCAAGATGAATCCTTGCTTGCTTTTACTAAGGATTTTCCTAACTTTATTGAAAATGATCAATCTATTGTAGTAAACCAATTAGGGAAATAGGATGAGGAGGTCAAGAAGACTGATAAAGAGGATAGCTCCATGATGTGGCTCAATGAGTTATCTACTTTCATTGAAAAATGATGATGAGAGTGTTTTTTTTGAGCAACAGGAGGCCAAAGAATGTGGTGAGTTGTTGAGAAAAAGATCTCAATATGATAGTATAATGTTGGATTGAGAAGAAGGGAATAAAAAAAATCTATTTTGGAGCCCAACAGGCTTAGTGAAAGCTGTCATGAGGTAAATGTAATGTACCCTTCTCAATTGTGATCGATTTAGTTGATCGTTGGCCTATATTGGAGACCCGTAGGCTACTCAGAGGGTGAATATTAGGGTTTCCTATTTTTGAGGAGGTCATTGATCGAAGTTTGGTGATTGGATTATAGATTCTTTATGGGTTTTCAGAGAGTCATAGTTATAGCTTGCATTGTTATCCACCTTCATGAATTTACTAAGTAAATTCTATTTCTAGCAGTCTTGTGGATTTCAGTGGTTGGCCTTCTTCTTCAACCATATAATTTATTTTTCCTTTGGATCTTTTCTTGAAGATAAGTTAAGTTTGTAAATAATGTTCATTTTAATGTTGACCCCTTGGCATAGCTTCATCATTTAAGTTGTTTTAAAAGGGGGACTCAAGGGTGAATAACTCATCAGGAGGTTATTAAATATTTCAATCCAAAATTATGTGAGCTTAAAGGGGGATGCTAACTTCAAGGAATTTTATTTTATTAAATGAAATATTTCCTTGGGAAGAGGGACGCCATCCTTGAGGGAAAATGAAGTAAATTTAAAATTGAAAAAGGGTATCTTTCAAAGCTTCTGGAGATTTAGCAAGCAAAAGCCTTCTTCTTCATTTATTATCTCATATCTTCAGTAAATTAGTTGTTGAAAGTGATTAATTAATTCATGACCCTCCTCTTTTTTTGCTTAAAGATACAACTAGTTGAGAGTAATTGTATTGAGTTTTCTAGCATTGTACTTAGTTTCCTAGCATCTTATTTAGTTTTCCTTGCATTTTAGTCTTAGCTTGTGATTCTCATCTACCAAGACATAACAACAAATTTTCCCACTCCTCGCTTGCTGTGCCAAAACACCAATTTATCCTCATCCAGTGACATCTTCTGCCAATGTCAAAGTTCCTTGCTGAAACATCCTTGGACAACCTTATATTTAAGCTTATGACATGTCTACATTAGGAGGTCGCTGCAACAATTTTGATGTTAGGGAGATGTTCTCATAGATTGCATTTGTCTTATCAAAGATACACCCCATAGGTAAATTTCTGCCTGACTTTTCCCTGAGAACTTAAAACTATTCCCATTTGCTTAGTATTTTATACTTGTCAAAACTCCTCTCCAATAGTACAGACTATTTCTCTAGGATTTTATGTTGAAGCTACCATCCTGATGCTAGGAAAGCCTACTTGGAGTATGCTACCTTACCCCTTGATCTTAGAGAACAATGGTCCTTTGACCAATTCTTGAACTAATGAAATAGAAGAAACAAAAGAAGAATTGATAACTGAGCTCCTATGGCACCTATGACTGACTTTCAACAAGCCCTTGGGAAGGTGCCATTGGATCACTTCGATGGAAGTGATAAGTGTTCAGAAAGGTCATGGGTTCAAAAGCTAGACAACTACCTATCACTAAGGCCCATGCCAAAGGAAGATGCCATAAATTTTGCAACATTGCATTTGGAAGGAGCTGCCCATGAGTGGTGGTACCATGGTTTGGTCATGCTTGGCCACAACCTCATTCAAACCTATGATGGATTCACCAACTAGCTGATTGATAGGTTCAAAACTAAGGATCCTAAAGTGAATTTTCATGAGCTAGCACAATTGAAGCAACATGGCTCCTTGGATGCTTACATAGCTGATTTTCAAAGGCTTTCTATGATGGTACCCAACATCACTGATGGAAGGTTGGTAGTATTGTTCTTTGAAGGATTGGTTGAAACCTTGAAAGGGTGGGTTAAGGCTTTCGATCCACCAAGTCTCAAAGAAGCAATAAAAAAGGGTTGAAGTATGGATTTATCAGCCCCTAGGCCAAAAAAAATTCCCAAGCCCTTTTGCCACAAGAAGGATAAGAAGCATTTTTCAATTCAGCACAAGAAATTTCCACCCAAGTTGACTGAAGAGTAGCGTGAGAAGCTTAGAAAAGAGGGAAAGTGTTATGCAAGTTTGGAGCCTTGGATTGAGGGTCATAGATGCTATGGAAGAGGGTGTTCTAATAAAATGGGGGCCTATTCTGATTATGGATCAGAATCAGAGATTTCTAATTAGCAGTCTTATTTTGGGGATAGTGAAGAAGAGAGTGCTCAAGAAGAGTCTGATCATGAGCAAGGATTTGGGGGCCCTATTTTGCAACTCTCTAGTTTCCAAAAGAATGAATATTTCAAGGTTCATGCCTAGATTGGAGGTCACCGAATTGTTTCCTTGATTGATACTGGGGCAACACATAATTTTATTGATGAAGGATTGGTTGCAAAGAGAACTCTCAAAACAAAAGAATTTGAAGGTTTCAAAGTCATGGTGGCTGATGGGTTTCATATTTCTTGCAACCAAAGAGTTCCTAACATGTCTATGTAGCTAGGCAACTATGAAGTCAAAGATGACTTCTATGTAGTTACTATTGGTGACATTGATGTCCTACTTGCTATTCAATGGTTACACTCACTTGGTGAAATCTCTCTCAATCTACAAACAATGGAGCTCAAGTTCCAATTTGATGGAATGAAGGTGGTTATTCCCAATGGTGGTCCTCAGATTGTGTCATTCAAAAGAATGTAGAGGCTGATTCAGCACGATCAAGTTGAGTGGGCTGCAAAATGTAAAGTTCTTCCAGCTAGTCCAGTTGAAACAAAGAGAGTCTATCCTCCAGATATCTAGTCTATACTCACTAAGAAGAGAAAGGTGTTTGCTAATCTACCTCCTAGGCCACCTCCTAAAAGGAGAGCTAATCATGTCATTGAACTAAAGGAAGGGGCCAAGCCAGTCATCACAACACCATATCAGTATCCTAAGAAGTAGAAGGATGAAATCGAGAAAAACATAAAAGAACTCTTGGAGATGGGCTTCATTCATCCAAGCAAGAGTCCCTTCACCTCAACATTAGTTCTTGTGAAGAAGGATGGCACCATCTACAAGTGTGTGGATTACCATGCCTTGAATCAAAGCACAATAAAAAATTGATACCCCATTCCCTAGATAGATGAGCTCATTGACGAGCTATACGGTGCCAAGTTCTTTTCAAAAATTGATTTGAGGTCGGGCTACTATGAAATTCAGATGAGAGGTTCAAATTTTGAGAAGATGACATTTAGATGCCACTATGGTCATTTCAAGTTTTTAGTCATGTCTTTTGGGTTGACTAATGCTCCAGCCACCTTCCAGTCTTGTATAAATAGTCTTTTAGAAATAGTTGAGGAAGTTTGTGTTGATCTTTTTTGATGATATCCTCATCTTCAGCAAGATGTGGGTAGAACATCTCAAGCACTTGGAGGAAGTGCTTACCATCCTAGAGTTAGAAACTTTGTTTTCCAAATAATCTAAATGTGAATTTGGAATGAAGGAGCTACTCTACCTTGGTCACATAATCAATGCTAATGGGGTGAAGGTTGATCCTGAAAAGATCAAGGCAATAGTTGATTGGCCACCTCCAGAGAACTTGACTCATTTGAAGGGGTTCTTGGGTCTTTGTGGCTTTTACAGAAGATTTGTGAAGGGCTACTCTCAAAGTGCTGCTCCTCTTACTGACCTCACTAAAAAGGGGGCTTTCTTTTGGTTAGAAAAGGCTAAAAGAGTTTTTGATAAGTTCAAGAAGATCATGAGTTCTTGTCCGGTTTTGGCCATATTGGATTTCTCCAAGCCTTTGGAGTTATAGTGTGATGCATCTAGAGAAGGTGTTGGGGCTGGTTTGATGAAAGATAAGCATCCCATTATGTTTGAAAGTAGGAAACTAAGGGGTGTTGAAAGGACCTACTCCATCTATGACAAGGAAATTCTTGCAATCATGCATGCATTAGCTAAGTTCAGAAAATATTTGGTGGGGAGAAAGTTTGTGGTCAAGACTGATCACAATAGTCTCAAGCACTTCATGCATCAAAAGGATTTGAATGAAATACAACAAAAGTGGATGAGTAAGCTTCAAGCTTATGATTTTGACATTGAGTATGTCAAAGGGAAAAACAACATTGTGGTGGATGCTCTATCTAGGAGACCTCATTTGAGCTCATTGTGTGAGCTTACTGCTAATTGGAAGGAGATGTTGCTTGCTGATTATGCCAAAAATTAGTTTACAACTGGCATCATTGAAGGTACTTTCCATGATGAAAGGTACAAAGTGGTTGATGGTTTGATACACTACAAGGGAAGGATCTTTTTGGTGGCTGATTCTAAGCTCAAAAAGAATATTTTGATGACTTTCCATGACATCCCACTTGCTGGTCATCAAGGTTATTTCAAGACATATAGGCAGATTCAGGAGAGGTTTTCTTGGAAGGGGTTGAAAGTGGAAGTAGAACACTACATCAAGGAGTGCCCCACTTGTCAAATGAACAAAAATGAGCATTCTCTTCCAGCTAGTCTGCTGCAACCTCTTCCCACTCCCAACCAAAAATGGGAAATCATATCAATGGACTTCATCATCGGGTTGCCAAAGCTTCAAGGAAAAGATTGTATCTATGTTGTAGTGGACAGGTTAACAAAGTTTTCACACTTTTTTTCCATCACTAGCTCATTTTCAGCAGCTCAAGTTGCATATTTTTTTTCATGAAGTGTTTAGATTGCATGGGTTCTTTGAAAAACATTGTGAGTGATAGGGACAACAATTCATAAGCACCTTTTGGCAATAATTTTTTAGGATGAGTATTACGGTGCTTACTCCAAGCACTAGCTATCACCCTCAAACTGATGGGCAAATAGAGATAGTGAACAAGTGGTTGGAGGAATATCTTAGAATTATGTCTCAAAGTAGCAAAGGGGTGAAATGGCTTCACCTAGGGAATATTGCTACAATTCATCCTTCCACATGTCAATAGGATGTCTCCATTCATGGATATCTATGGTTATGAGGCTCCTTTTCTAATTTTGGTGTTTGGTGATTCAAATCCATCAAGCCAAGGATTTGTTGTAGCAAGTCAAGATATTTTGAAGTCCTTGAGAGAACAACTTCAAATAGGCAAAAATTAAAGATGTATGTTGATGTAGCGTGTTGGTGTAATTTGGGAGGAGAGATGGTTTTTTATCAAGACTTCCTTACAAAGTCTCTACTTCAAGAAGAGTGGAGCTAGAAGCTCAAACCTCACTTCTATGGGCCATTCAAAGTTATCAAAAGGTTGGAGCAGTGGCTTATGAGTTTGAACTACCATCAAGTAGCAAGGTTCACATTGTCTTCCATGTGTCTCGCCTCAAGAAGGCACTTAGACACAATGTTGTTGCTTCATCATAGTTGACCTTGATTCCAGAGGAGATTATTAATTGTAGAGAGTGTTCTTTGAGGAGAAGAACAATCAAAGAATACTTGGTGAAGTGGAAGAACTTCCTTTGGAGGATGCAACTTGGGAGAATGAGGAGATTTGTAGCATCCAACTTGCAATTGCTTGAGGGAAAGCAATCTTGGGGAGGGTTATAATGTCCCCTTCTCAATTGTGATTATTCAGTTGACCATTGGCCTATTTTGGAGACCCATAGGCCTACTTGGAGGGTGAAAATTAGGGTTTCCTATTTTTGAAGATGTTATTGCTTGAAGTTTGGTTATTGGATTGCAGATTCTTTCTAGGTTTTTAGAGAGCTTTGTAGTGGTATATCTTGCTTTGTGATCTGAACACCGTCATGAATTTACTATTTTTAGTAAAAAAAATTTGCTAGTGGTCTTGTGGATGTCAATGCAGTTGGCTCTCTTCTTCAACTAGTTCAGTTGGTAATTTGATTTTGGCCATGCTTTTCTGGAGAGATAAGTTAAGTTGATTTAAATAATGTTATATTTTAATGTTGACCCCTTAGCCTAGCTTCATCACTTTAAGTTGTTTTAAAATGGGGACTTCATGGGTGAATATAATCATTAGGAGGTTATTAAATATTTCAAGGCCAAAATTATGTGATGCTTAAAGGGAGACGCCAACTTGAAGGAACTTTATATTTTATTGAAAATGAAAAATTGCCTTGGGAAGAGGGATGCCATTCTTGGAGGGAAAATGAAGTCAATTCGAAATTGAAAAAGGGAACACTTTCTAGAAGCTTCTAGAGATGATTAGCTAAGTCTATAAAAGGAGGATTTCTCTCTTCAGTTTATTATCTCATATGTTTAGTAAAGTTATGTTGCTGAAATGGTGACAAAATTTCTTCAAGGAAAGCAAACCTCCTAGCTTGGCTCAACTTCTTACTTGAAATATAGCAACTAGTTGAGAGGTAGATTGTAGTTGAGTTGTCTATCATTGTACTTGAGTTTCCTAGCATCTTAGTTCAATTTTCCTTGCATTTTAGTCATATTCTGGAGTTGTTGATTATCATAGCTGATTGTAAGTTTCATTCATAGATTCAAAAATAAAAATATTTTTGTTTTGAGTGTTTTACTAATCTAACTTCTTTCTAAGGGTGGCCTTGAGTGACAAGTTTCATATTTTATTTTCAAGTGTGGGATTATATGGAGCAAAGTCACCCCTCCTTGAGGATTGTACCTTTCTAGGGGTGCTTGGAATTATGTGCAAAAATATATATGAGGTTTTGGGTCAGTTTTATGGTTCAATATTGGGTGCCAATCTCTTAAAAGCATTATGCATTTTATCTCATGTGATTTGGGTGAGTTTTGAGTGAGTAGTGTGCATTTTAGTGGATTTTAGGGTTGTTGGTTATGCATTTTAAGTTGCAAGTCTGTCAAAAATCAGATTATAAAGTCAGCCTTTTGAGTGGAGTTTTGAGTCTAAGCATTCTCATCAAGAAAGGAGAAAGCTACTATACTATTGTAGTCTTTTTTAACTCTTGATCTCATGTTCTTGGCAGGCACTCTTTATTTCAATGTAATTTGAACAGTAGTACTGTCAGCATTCTCTTTATCTCTTTCCTTGCTCACTGTACTTCGTGCTGAATAAGTGGAAGAGGATGGCTTTCTGCCTATTTACTTTTAGTTAGTAGTTTTTAGGGAACCTCTGAACATATGCTCTCCATCTCTCGGTGCCATCCTGGTTAGAGTTACTTTCAGCTCGGAATGCATAAGATCCTTTGACCATATGCTCGTCTATCCTAGACACATTCTTAGTTATATTTCCCTTCTAGTTCTGCATTTGCATCAAATCGTCTGACCATATGCTCACACCTTGCCCAACATTAGGATCCTGGTGTACATCCTTGGTTAGAGTTGCTTTCCACATCATTTATGTTTTAGAGCTAACCTTAACGGGTGCGTGTTGATTGTAATTGTAATTGGAAAAAAAATTTAGCTCAGCTCATTATAGTAAAATGCATTCCTTTTTCATTAATAAATCAAGAAGATTATGAAGAAAATTTTATTTGGAATGATCTTAAGGTCTCTATTACAAACTTAGATAATGTGCAAGAAATTAGAGTTAATCTATTTAACGAGCTCCCTAACTTTGAGTATGAAAGTCATGATCTTATGATTATGCCAAGTTTTGACCATCATAGTGATGGGGACTACTTAGATAAGGTGTCAATTCTAGAATAGACATGTGAAAGCAACCTTGAATCAAATGATCAAAAGCTTGAGGACGATCCATTTCAAACTGAGATTGAGCTTTTCTGCTCACACTTAGATGTGATGCCAAATCTTTGGAAGTGCATTGTTAGGAGTAGAAAAGCCAAGAGGTGGAAGTGGCTATCATCTCAAGTGAACTACTTGTTTTGGGTTAGCCTAGTTAGCAAGATGAATAAATAGACATTTTTAGCCTCCATTGTACCACCAAACCAAATAGATTAATTTTGGAGCAAGAGGAGGAACATTTTCTAGATGGGGGTCAATAAACTTCTCATAAAGATGGCATGCATGATCCTAGCTGGCTGGAGGAGCTCCCTTTTTGTTGCACAAATGAGCTTGGAGCTAATGTGCTAATTGAAGTTTTATTGGAGGAGAATATTTTATTATTTGAGCACTTTCCTTCATTGAAGAAGAAGATCATGATTTAGAGCATACTCCCTTGATTAATGATGTGGATTTTGATCTAAAACTAGCTATTTCTAAAACCCTTCCAAGAGTTGATAGCTTTGATGAGCTATTAGGTACTTTAACAAAAGAGGATCACCCATTAACCATGGAGGAGGAATCAACATGGCAAGCCATATGAGGGGAGGATTGATGTTTCTTTTAATTCTGAGTTATTTTCCCTCTAGCCCAAATTTTTCAAGGGGATTCCCTATTAGGCATTTGGCTTGGGTGGAAGCAAATGAGAAGGAGCAATCTTCAAGATAATGTTAAACTCGACCATCAAAGGGAGGTATCTTTTGTATACTAGTTCATCTTTCATACTTTGGCTCTCAAAAACACAGGTAAGAATACCTCAAGAGGTTTCCAATCTCTTGATACATTTTAGGGTAACAGACAAAGCCAAATGGTTTAAGCTTTCTACTCTTCAAGTGCTGCTAGACCTAGGTGGGTGTACCTATATGAGTTGGGTAGACTTGACTTATCCTTATCTCTTTCGTAGTGATTTTCCCATGATGGAAAATTGAGGTGGACAAGTGAAACTTGATCTGGTGTAGACTATATAAAACTAAATCCTAATATTCTTAGTGAACATATGTAAAAAAGGAATTGAATAAAATCAAATGATGAAAATGTAGAGACCAGTGCCTTATAGGGTATGCAGAGTCAAAAGAAACCTAAAACAAGTACTTCTTTCTAGCAAGTATTCAAGTTGTTCAGCATATGATTTAGTTTATAACTTGTATAAACATGTAAGGTTATGATTATCAAGTTCTTAATGATCCAACTAACATTCTATAATTACTATGATCAACTTAAAGGATTTAATCTTTACTTGAAAGAACCAATCAATTGATCATACAAGTACATCAAATGTGCACTGATAAACTAGATATAAACTTGTTACACCAATTTAAATAACTAGAAAACACCACTTTGGAGACAACTTCGATAATGCTTTCAATGAACACAATATACAACTAATACCAAAAATAATTGCACCATATTAAATGATTTTCATTAATATCTCCATAATTTCAAACATGCACCATAGTCTCATATTGGCAAAACATTATGTTCTATTGTATCTTTTCCTATATTATATTCTATCCTATTCTACTTATATCCTCTATTTTTTTTTTAAATAGATATTTATACATCGAATATATGAAAGGGCGCGTCCTTTTAGAAATGTCATATGTTTATATAACAAATAGATTAAAGGATAGTTAAGCTCTGTTTAGCCAAAAATGAGTTTTAGTTAGATGATCCAAATAATCTTGGTGCTCATGAGTATCCACATCTCCAACTGTGTTCTGGATTGAACTTTCCATCCTTATCATCTTCTCATTCTGCTCACTCGTCTCTTCCAACATTGTGCTTTCAGTAGTAGTGACCTTTAGGATTTCATTTAGTATTGACTCACTCTCACTTTTCCATCTGACAACTTCTTTAAGTTCCCCTTTATCATCAGAGAATGTAGTCAATGTTTTCTTAGTGGCATTTATCAACCCCTGTTCATCCCCTTACAATTCTTCAGAGAATTTTTGATGTTTATTTATAATATGATTTACAGCTTCAATTACTGCACTGTTAGAGGCATCTCTCTGGTTTTTTTCTTGAAGCTTCTCCATAATCTGTCCATCCATCCTTTTATGCTCCTTTAATGTAGCAAGGCTATGTGAATATTTTCCCCAAAGTTTATTTAACCAAGATGTTAAACTATCCTGCCTTTTCTTGATTATTGCTACAATTGCATCATGTTTTCCTTGGGAATAAGCACTTGATCCTTCCCAATGATCTCTTGACTGAGAGCTTTCACCTTGAGTAAGCATCTTGGTTGACCTCATCGTAATTCCTACTAAATCCTTTAATCTGTCATTTTCTCTCAACATCCTTTCGTTATTTAGTTTGTAAATTTCCCACTCTTTTATCAACATTTGAATTTGTCCTTTGTTCAATTTTTCAATATTAATTCCATTTTCTGCAGTAGCCACAGGATCAACTTCTCCAATCTTTAGATTAATGACATGTCCAAATGCCTTTTCTATGTCAATAACTACTGATTTCTTGTGGGGTGGGTATAAGGCCCAAATCATCAATGATCCTTCATCTGTATTGTATTTGGATCCTCCATACACTTATGTTACCTTTTCTTTGTCAAGCTTGTGTGTAGCATTGCTTTCCCTTAAGAAACTATCAAAGACAAGTGAAAAATTGAGATCTAGCATGGGAAAGATCATGACACCAGCATTTTCCAACATTTTTTTCTCCCCTTTTCAGGGGTCATACCTGTCATCTCCTCATCTATGCATTTCCTCAATTCGTTTAGCAATTTCTCTTCATTTCCTATAATAACATCATCAAGCTTTTCCCTTATTTCTTTTCCCTTTTGTTTATACAAAAATGCTTTGAACTCTGGGAAATTTATGATCTCATCATCTAAGAAAAATGATCTTTACTCAAGATTCCTTACATCTGCTTCTCCACTCTCTTGAACACTCAACTCTCTTGTTGGGAAAATATATTGTAGAGTTTTTAATCTGGATACCTTCCCTAGTTGGCTTTGTGGCACATTATCTTCAAGCATATCTTCCCTAGAAGACAACTGCTCTGCATCCTACAGCCCTTGATTATATCTTTCAACCACTATTTCTTCTTCCTCTTCTTCTAGATTCTAAATCATATAATCAAAGTGATAGGGCACATGTTGATACCCTCCAATGTTTATCTTCATTTTAACATAATTAATATACCCTTATGGGTCAAAGTTCTTTCTAGTTAGTCTTGTCTTCATATTGTACTGAAGCAATTTGTCAAGGATAAAATTATATTCTTCTTTGGCCAACATAGTAAAATCACCAAAACATAATGTACTAGGCATAAAGGCCTACTTCCCAAAAGAGCTTAAATTCATTACACTGTAGTAATCCATCTATCTAACAATCTCCAAATATGCAATTCTATTTGGGACTATTTTTGGCAAAATGAAAGGGGCATCCTCAAACTCATAAAATCTAATCATGGTAGCTCCCTCCAAGTAGTACCAATCTCCCCAATTATGATCAATTGGCCCATTGAAATTGTTTGGCCGAAGAAATCTCTTTATCTCTTCAAATAAAGAATAATTACAAGGATGAATGTACAATTGGTACAATTTCTTCATAAAATATTCTTCAAAATGAATAAAATTGGCATTGGCAAACCTACTATCCCAAAAAACAGCCCACAATTGAACTGGTAATGCTTCACCATCTTTATTAAACTGAGAAATCCTCATCTCCGGAGGCAATAGTCCCAACTCCTGTCCAAAATATAACACCATATGCATCAACAATGAATAATTCCTGAGATGAAGGGTAGATGATCCACATTTTATTGTCATCAATCCTAAATCAAGCCCCTTAAAAATGTACGAGGCATAGTCAAATGGACTAGAATTGTGGTATTGGATATCTATTGAGATTAACATTGGCACAATATACATATACTCTGGGGCATCCATTCCCAATACTTGGAAAATTGAGAAGTAAGTGTATATTTCATGTAAGGTTCAAATAGGTACACATGATATGGAGGTCCATCACTATCTTGTAAAGGAGCTGGCTTTGCCATCTTGCTTAGTCATATGAATTGGCAGCCTCCAACCCTTGTAAATCATATCCATTCTTGAGAACTCCTTCTCCAATTCTTCATATATGATCTCTTCATTGCTAAACCCTTCCAAATTAAAAACCTCCCCTATTGCCTCCTTTGACATATGTATCTGTGGTTTTCTAGATGGGTCACATATAGCCTTATGTTTCAAGTCCTAATGATCAGCTAGCAATTTTACTAATTCTGCATTTACAAATATATTAGGGCACACCAGTTTCCCCAAATTGAGTTTCCATGGATTGCACACTGGTTCAAAATGATTTCTTTGATGATAATGAAAATTAAACAGCTCATACCCCCTTATGGTAGTCCAAACGTCTCCTATGAATTTTCATTTATCATCTAGTTTATCTCTTTCTGCCCTAACTTGTGCAGATCTTTTGGCTTTACACCCAGAGTGAGGTAATTGGTCAATGAGGTCCTGGTTCAATCTTCGCTCATTGCCCTCATGTTATGTCTTAGTTTTCTATTTCTTTCCTTTTGGTTGACTACTTTCACCATGTTTCCTACCCTTCAATTTCCCTTAGCTGGGCGATTCCATTTCCTTAAAATGACAGTAATTAAAACTAGAGAAATTAAGGCATAAAAACTTACTGTATCTACTTCAAGCCTTCAGAATGAAAGAATTCCCTAGCTCCTCATTCACCTTGTTGATTCCTATTACAAACTCAGCACCAATGCTTTCAATTGAATTCTCCTTGTTATGTTCCATCGCGCCATTAATGTGCCAGCTGAAGCACAAGTGAAGTCCTTTTTTGAAATTCACACCGTCACATCAAATGTCTTGTCGGTGAGACATTTTCAAATCTAGGGTGATGATCTTTTGTAACATTCATTAAACCTTTCACCAAAACATTCTGTAGTCTCTCCAAAACCTTGAAGTCTTACTAACATGTATCACTTTAGTTTTATGTGTCACTGTGAAAATTTTGAGTCAAGGAAATCTCTCATAGATTGCATTCTGTCTTATTGAGATACACCCCATGGTAACTTTATGATCGCTAAGACATAATCATACTTTTGCCGATGAAACCACACCTCATCGTGACTTTCATATTTCTCGCTGATGAGATTCATCTTACTGATGAAGCATGTTCTATCGGTGAGACTTTGAAAACTTGAAAAGACTCATACCAATGCCAATTGTCTCACCAAACTTATTTCTCCAATATATTATATTCTGTGAGACTCTCCCCAAAGTATTTCATCAGCGTGACTTTCATATTCGGTAGAACTCATGCCGATGACTCTTCTCTCACTGATGCATATCTTTATTTTTGTGACATTTGAGTCACCAAGACTATATGACTTCATCCCGATAAGCTTCTGATGGAATCCTTTTGCACTTTATCGACAAGACCCGATGCTTTCGATAAGACCTAACTCTGATAACATTAGCTTGGCCGAAATGATTTTCCATGTGATGGTCGGTGAGACACATATGAGTTCATTATGAGTCATCCCGATAATAATTCTCTTTTCGATATGATTCTTCTATCACCGAGACAATAAAATGTATCATGCCAATAGGCTACAAAGACATACATTAGTAATGATGCCAAATGGATCGAGCAGATGTTCACCCTCTCTTGCCGATATGGGTAATACAATGAAATATCTAGGACAAGATGGATTCTAATGGATCATATGAAAAAAATATGGGAAATATGTTATGAGAAGGGAACTTTATGCTTATGGTGATGACCTATTTTGGAAACTCATGAATACAATCGGCTATAAAATTTTCAAAATTTTACATTTCTAATACACTTGATCACCACTGGTTCACAAATAAAGAAAGGTTGGGTAGTGATTTCTTTTTTCTCCTTGGAAGGATGTTGCAGCCATTTTTTTGATATTTGATTTTTCTCCACATCTTTTGGTGGATTCACAATAATCAAAGAATTGAAAGTTGGTTAGAAGGGGGAGCTATTTTTCAAAACTAGTTAATGGTTTTTTTTAAGAGCTATTTTTAATAGTTAGTGTAGGATAGAGTTAGTTGCTACTAATAAGTGCTTTGGAAGCATGTTTCTTTTTAGTTTTGTTTTCCCTAAGTGCTACTGCACATGTTTTTCTGGCCATTAGGGCCTTGTAGGTTTTCTTTTGTTTGTTCTAGTTTTGGTTTTTGTTGTTGTTTAGTGTGGAAAGTTTCAAAAAATTTAGATCTCTCGAGTTTTAGAAGGGAAGAATTGACTCCATGCCCAATGGATCTACATAAGGCAACTACCTTGATGCTTAGCAAGGAAGCATCTAGCAAAGGTCGCCAAGAGTTATAAATTTTTTGGCATAGCTCAAATTGATAGAGTTGGTTAATTCAGGTTCATTTTAAGGTTAAAAGTTTTAGTTTATTTCTACAACTGTTTAAACCATTGGATATATTTGAGTTTTGAGTTGTTAAAGTGCAATGCATTTTAGTTTACCATTCATCATTTGAAACATTAAATATTGCATAAAATGTAAAAGAAATTTCTTTCATTCTATATTGAATGGTTCATTACACAATGTTTCATACATTTGTTGCAAAAGACAAGTAAAAAATTGAACAATAATTGCACAAAATGTTTTTTTTGAATTCATTGGTATGAAAAGGAGAATCAAGTGTCCCACACAAGCCATGGGAGTAGCTAAAACAATGAATCATAAGGAGTACACTATGCTACTGAATATAGAAAAAGGAAAAGAGCACATAAGAGGGAACATAGCCATCATTTCTTGAAAAATTCTTTGAGTTTCCTTCACTATTGTGCATTCCTCTTTTCTTTCATCCTCTGAGAGAACTTGCAAGTGATTGTAATGTTTGTTAGAGCTCAGGTTATGAATCCTCCTACATGATCTATCAATACAAATGTAGAATATTGCTTATGATGCATTGAATCAATTGAGCAAAGAAAAGAGGAGTGTAAGAGAATACCAGGGAGGAAAGAACATATGAAACTAGACCATATATTTTTGGGGTAGGGCTTATAGGCTACTCTTGCACTCTTAGGATGTTTCACCTAAAAGGAGAGAGATAAACCCTACGCAATATCTTGGTAGGTTCACTCGAATTATGCAATATATGATGTTAGTTAGATTAAATGAAATCAAGAGAAATTAGATGAACTATTTGACTGATTATGTATGTCAAACATAAGAATTATGTAATGTTTGAAAACACAATATGATATGCAAACATGAACTAAGTATGAACAAATGCAAAAAAGAAAGGAAAGGGGATGAATCAGAGTGAAGCTAGGTAGATAATGGAGAATATAGAATCTTTTGAATGCTATCTGAAATCACAAAAGGTCACCAATGGGACTCATTCACCACGGATGGTGAATCATTCCTAGATCTAATAAAAACTATCAGAAACTAGTTTCTGAGTGTCGGGAACTGGAATCTAAAAAAATATAGATTTATAGCCTTAAGGTGGGGCTCATTCACCACTAATGGTGAACTAGTCATGTCCCAAAATTTTGATAAATCAGGGGGACAATTGTGTAGCACCAAATCTAAGGTTTTCTCCTTGTCAGGTTGCCAAAGTCAAATCTACAAAAAATAGAAAAAATCTCTTCTCTAAGCTTGAAATATGATGTAGTTGACTTGAAACACTTTGTTGACTTCTTGTCCACTTTCCAACACCTAAATTCTTGTCAAATTTTCATACACAAGTCTGCAAACACACATGTAAAAGGGGAAAATTTGTTAAGGGTTAGGTTATAGGGATTTTCCTTCGTCAAATCCCAATATGGTAATCAAAACCTTAATGAAATAATGAAATGAATGAGAATGATAAATAAATATCATCAAAATTCTATCAACTTACCAAACCATTGTTGAATAAAATCTAAAGATATGTCAATGGATGCTCCACAATGCTTGATTAGTGCTTGGATTATAGGATGTAAACTGCTCAAATACTAATTGAATGGTTAAATGAGTTAGGAGATTGTAGGAGATGTAAAATGAGGAGAAAATAACTTATTTATTCATTCTTTTTCCTTAACCCATTGATACCTTATCATATGCTAACATCAAGTAATTTTGAATAAAATATCGAAAGGAAATTTGAAATATTTTGAATTTGGAGCCAAGAGGGACTCATTCACCACCCATGGCGAATAGGTCCCACCTTGGACTTGAAAGTGCGCATTGGGAATCAAGTCACATTTAATGTTGTTTGATAGGTTTACATTCAAACTTATAGGGGAATAAAGGGGTCAAATAAAGTGTAAGAAATGTGTAAATAGTGAAATTAAGCTTAGAAAAGTGTGAAATCTTGTTGCAAGACTTTACAACACTTCAAAATAGGACTTGATTAGTGATGAAAAGGTGATTTTTAGGTGAATTGCAATGAATAGAGTCTAGAAAATTGCAGAATTTTTTTACAACACTTCACAACACCTTCACCAAATGTCAAAATTTTAATTTTAAGGACTTGATGTTAATGTTCAAGCCATAAAAAATTAAAGAAAAATAGACCAAACATCGTGAAGAAAGGCCTAAAAGACCATGAAAATGACAAGGGGCCATTTTTCTATGGCACATTTAGCCCCCACTTTAGTGAGAGGATGAAGTTGCTTCAAACTCACACTAAAGTAGCCATTCATATGGAGAAGGATCCAAGTGCACTTATGGTAGCAATATGGAATAACAATAATAAAGAGGGATGATGAAGCCCGTAGGATGAAGATCCCATGGAAAAATAAACATAAGAACAAAGGAACATAGATGTTGAAATGAAGGGATAGGATGAAGCTTCAATCATCTATCTAACTAGTTGTGGATTAGATCTAGGTTGTTTGTTTGAAAAAAAAAATGTACTCACTCTAGGGAGATAGAACTCATGGCGGTCCACCACGTGAGAAGGCCCAAAAGGTAAGATACATACGCTAGTTGGTATGAACTCACAATCACAAAGGTGGCCCTGGGGAAAGTCATGTTGTTGAATGGGCTTCCCATTCAACCATATCAAAGTTATACCTGGACTAATAACTTTAACAAGGTGCTACAAAGAAAAATATTAGTTTGTGCTTCATGAGACAAGAAAAGTTTTGTATGCTTAGAACTCATGAATAAAAAGAAAAGTACCACAGGCATGCAAGTTGCATTATGCAATGTGGAAAAAAGAGCAAAGTGTAAAATGTAAAAATGTAAAATGTAAAAGTGTAAAATAAAAAGGATCTTGAAAGTAGTCTTGTTAATTTTATGGAAGGTCTACCACTTTGGGAAGATTGTGTCTAATGTCTCCAAGAGAGGACTGATCAAAGAATAAAATATTAACAACTTAGGGGATGCAGTGTGTTGCATCAGGCCACCAAGGGGAATGTAATATGCTAAGATAGATCACACTTATGAACAACATCATACCCAATGTCATCCACAAAGTGACAAACACATCATGTGAAAAAATAGGGCTACACTCAGAACCGAGAATGGAAAATGAGATATGGTAATGTATGCCCCCCACTTTAAGTGAAAAAAGTAAAGAAAAAAGAAACAAGACATGAGAGCCAACTTAGAAATCCCTATGGAAAGTCACATGTTTTTGATTTAAGCCTCTTCATGAAAATGAAAAAGAAAAAAAAGAAAATAAACACCAAACACATAAGGGATCTATGGATTTGGAGTCATTACGTTCCTTGCTACAACGTGTTTTATTAAGGAGCTCAAAACTATCATCATTTCCAAAAGCACATAGAATTGGAAGAATGATATAAAGAGAGTGAAAGAAAAAGAAAAACAAAGTTCGTTTTGAGTCAACATGGAAGAGACATTGCGGTCTAAATGCTTTGCATTGTCTCCAAAAGGAAAACACAAGTGAAAAGAAAAAAAAAGGAAAAAGAAAACAAAAGTATTTTGGGTCAACATGAAGGAGACATTGCAGTCTCAATGCCTTGCATCACCCCCAAAAGGAAAACACATGAAAAAGAAAAAGTGAAAAGGAAAAGGGACCAATTGGGTCAACATGGAAGGGACATAGGGCATCTCAATGCTTTGCATCATACCCAAAAGGAAAACACAAAATAAAAGTGAAAAAGGAAATGCCCAACATATAAAATAATAGAGGTACAAATAGAGGAAGTGTTCAATGAGAGGGAAAAAATCAAATGCATGATATAGGGGAACACAATATACACATAAAATAAAAAAATACAAAACAAAGAAAAATGTAAAAGGCTAGTAAAGCGAATGCAAGTCAACCATCTAACAAGTCATCTGCTTCCCAATCATGTTGAATGTATTGCAAAGATGGTTGGCTATGCAAAGAAAGAATTGCAAGTGTTGAACTAGGAGATGTACCAAGTTCCTCACTTGGTTGAAGAGATTGTTCATTTAAGCTCATGGTAGATGAAAATAAAGAGTTTATATTGTTATGCACTTCTTCATCTATTTTTTCAATCTCCTCATTATCATCATCATCATCATCAATATTGATTATGGTAGGAGGATGAAGGGTTATTTCCAAGGAAGGATGTATTAAAAGTTGTGGTTGTTGGATCGGGTCATTTTGTTGTGAGGGCTAGAATATGGCATCTTCTGACGAGTTAGGAGAAAGAGGGTGGTCATATATTACTTCTATCAAAGGCGAAGGTTTGTTTTCTTCATTTTCTTCTATTTGAGACTGATTAGCAAGGAGGAGATGATGATACCTATGCTCCCTAGAACTGTTGTTTCATTTTATTTTTTTAATTTGTTGAGGTGTAAGAGTGGGTTGATTCATCATAGGTTCCTTTTCTTCTAGAAGGGGAAGGATGGAAGAAACTAAAGAAGATGGATCCATCACTTTCTCTTTAGATTTATACACTTGTTTAATGCGAGGATGCATGATAGGAGTGGTTTCATTTTCTCTTGGTTATTTAAAAAATTGAGGAGAAGTGTCTATAATTGGGTTTTCATGAGGTTCTGTGGTTTTTTCAATGTTGAATTCAAGTTGAAGCACAATTTCATCTATAATAGGAGTGGAAGCAGATGGGGACATATTACGAATAGACAACTCAGCTATTCATTTGGTTTTGATATGAAAAGAAAATCTTTATGAGGGGTAATAGTTTCCATAGGTTCAAGCCAATAGGATTCTAAGGAAAAATTACCTTTACAAGATAATGAATTAAAGCCACTATGTTGTATGGTAAATATTTCATTTCCATGCAGAAACTTCAAAAATTTGTGAACAACTAATGGGACCATTTTCATTGAATAGAGCCAGGGATGTCCTAGCTATAGGTGAAATTGGTCCAATTGTGCAATGATAGAAAATGTTACATCCAAATATTTAGGTACTATTTGTAATGGAAGTATGATTGATCCAATCGTAGGGCACACAAAACCAGTATGTGTTTTAATCCATGCAATTGGTTTGTTATAATCATATTGATACAGCTCATGTAATACTAAAAAATCTTCTATGATCAAATTCTCACCACAGGTGGGATCTATTAATATCCCATTAGTGGGTTTATCATAGATTTTGTTAGCTATGTAAAGATGACCATCAAAAAGATTTTTAAGTATATCTTTAGTAGAAAAAGTGATATCAAGAGTTTTTTTTTGGTTGGGCCCTTATGAGGGATAACATATATCACACCCACAAGTTCATCCATAGGATTAACTTGGATAACATTTGGAGTTATGGGTATGTGTTGGATCATGGTGGGCCAAAAAGTGGCGATATGATGGGTATGTGGCTGACGACTTTTTTCCCCCAAAATTGATGAAACGAAAAGGGTTTTTAAAGGAGAATCTTAGCTTTCCACCAATATAATTATGCTTTATTTTGAATTTAATAAATAATTATTATTCATTTTCTATTTGAATTATGACTAAAGTCCTCATTGATGGGCTAATTGAAAAACATCTATAGATTTCAAATGGTATCACATCTTTTGAATCTAAAACATGTGTCACATTCTATGTTTTGCATATTATAGGATTTAAAAGAAGAAAATTGAATTTCATGAAGTTTTGACCAAGTTAAGCTAGTTAGACATAAGAGTTTTTATATTTTAAAAAAAATATGATAAAAAAACCATAATTAATTATTTAATTATAAAAAACTTACAAAAAAATATGCATCACATCTAGACATGAGTCTCTGCTTATATCTAAAATCTTATAAAAAATATTATCATTTTATTGTGGTTAGGGTGGTCAAATAGACACCTACTTCTTACTTTTTCCCTGAAATTTAAGTACTACTGCATTGAAATTTCAAATTTTTAGAATTTAAAAAAATAAAAATAAATAAACCTAGTAGTTTAGAAACTACATTCAATTTGCTACAGATTCTATTCTTACATATTTTTGAAATAATATAGATGAATTATTCAAATGTTTATGTTAAGTTTCCTAACTCTGAATTTTTCTGAATTTTTTGCCACTTAAGGGCCTACTTTTTCCATGATGATCCTACACATACCCTTATATCATGTTGTTCATTATTTGTATCAATGTTCATGACTTGAGGGTTTGAAGGTTCACTAGCCTTGATAAATGAAATGTTATGTTTAGGCATGGGATTGGTAAATATTTTTAAATTCTAGTTAGGGGGTGTAACAGACTTATTACCTTGATCATTGACACCCACAATGGACAAACGACCCAAATCAATGAGGTCTTGAACTAAGTGTTTGAGATGCTTATGTTTGTTTAGTTTCATGGCCATTTTGGCAATGAAAATGACAATAATCATTTGGTTTAAATGTGGATGGTAAAGGTTTGGTGGTATCAAGTGGTTTGATGGTAGGCAAGGTGATCATTTGCTGCTAGAGAAATTGGCTCATTGTATTATGGAGGGTATTAGGTAAGGGAGTAAATTGTCTCTTCAGATTAAGGAACTTTTAATTTAACATCTACCACTTGACTTAGAACTAGTTGGGTTTGTGGTTGAGGAGGTAGATTAAATTGTAAAAATCCTTTATTTGGTTTGTGAAATTTTTGTGTGTTGTTTTGATTGTTTTGCTCAGACTTCTTAGCTCGGTTAGAAGTGGACTTTGAATCATGACTTGAAATTGAGTTATGATATTCATATAGGGTTGTGCATAAGTACATGAATGAAGGGAATTTCACCATAGTCAACTTATCTTGGAGGTTTGTGTTCAAGTTTTTGATAAATATCTTCTGCAAATGTGAATTGGTAATTTTGACATCAACTTGAGCATACAATTCATGACTGATATTGTGAGATGAAGTCAGTTACTTTTTCATCGACATTTTGTCTATAGTGCATTTGATCAACCATTGTCTTTTTAGGAGTCATATGAACTTGGAAGTGACTTATGAAGGAATCCACAAACTTATTAAATGATTGGATGGAATGATTAGGAAGTTTGAAAACCACTCTAATGTGGTATATTTCAGGGTCCTAGGAAAATTTTTGGCTTAGAGTTTAACATCAAGGAAAAATCACTGCATAAAGTTGTATAAGCATTTGCATGATTAATAGGGTCTCCTTTACCTTCGTATTTCTCAAACCTAGGAAATTCTATCCCTTGTGGCATCAGGGTGTGTAAGAATTCTAAGGATATGGGGCTACTACGAACATGATATGTGGGTGGAGTGTTTTGACCTTGGCTAATGGTGGAAATATGTTGTTGCATGGATGAAATAGTATTAAGGAGCTATGTAATGATGGGATTGGTGTAAGTGGTATGAGGTGGAAGGGAAAGTGGAGATGGAGTGTATGTAATGTGACAGGAAGTGAAAGGGACACTGAGAGGGGTGAAGGTGGTAGAGGGAACTTGTGATGCCACAATAGAACTAGAAATGCTAGTTGGAATTGTGAAAGAAGGAACCACATGACTAACCTCTTGCATAGTTGTTGTAACCTGAGGAGTGGTATAAGTTGGTATGGATGCTATGGTTGAAGGGGGAGAAAAGTGATGTCCTCCTTGGCTTGTAACTATGTTGTTTGGGAATTAGAAGAAGCATTTTTATTTTAAATTTCAACAATTTTTTCCATAATGCATAGGCCATCATCACTTTCAATCAATTGATGAAGGTTTTATATGGTTGGTATGGTAGTGGTGGAAATTTTTTTAAGGGACAAGTCTTGTTGTAAGTGTGCAAAATACTCATGAATAGTAATGGCCTTTTCTTATGAGATGAATTTTTTTTGTATGTGAACATTCATTGGATGGAAAGGTGAAGGAATAGAAGTGATATTTTCCATTCCTAATGCACCATTGTACATACTATGAGTAGGAGAACTTGAGATCCCAAGGTCCACAATGAAAGTGCTATCACGGGAAGCCATGAGTCTAGAACTTAGTCTGACTAAAGTATTATCAATGGGGCACTAAACACTCATACAAGTACCACAAAAGGTGGGGTGAATGTAGATGAAAGTTATTCTACCAGTGCCAAATGCAAATTGTACTAACTAAAATAGAGAACTATAGAGAACAAAAATACAAAAAAGTGCTAGAAAATGTCTAGCAATGCAGTCTAAAATGTGTGAGTGGACTAATTCACCCATGGTCACAAATGAGTCCCAGTATGAGATATTTTTATAGTGTTTTAAAAAAAAATTAATGTGATTCTAATTCTTTTTAGTTGCCAATTACGGATGCAAATGTAGATGTTTAGTTTTTTCAATGATATGTAATGCAAAGATGAAATCTAAATGAGTCTTTCACTAATGCAATTTAAGAAACCCTAGGATACAAAAAGAAAACAATACCCTAATTCAATGTTGGTGAAAATAAAGCCTAGGATGCAAGATGCAATTAGAATTAGAAATGTAAGGTGCTCAACATGTAGGTTCACCAAAATGAACTGTAGGTTTTTAGGTAGGGCTTATAGGCTACTCTTGCACTCTTAGGATGTTTCACCTAAAGGAGAGAGATAAACCCCACACAAAATCGAGGTAGGTTCAGTCAAATAATGCAATGTATGATGTTAATTAGACTAAATAAAATGAACTAAGTGCAACTAGATGATTTATTTGACTGATTATGTATGCAAAACCTAAGAATTATGCAATGTTGGAAAACACAATGTGATATGTAAACATGAACTAAGTATGAATGAATGAAAAACATAAAGGAAAGGGGATGAATAAAAGTGCACCTAGGAAAAGAATGGAGAATCTGGAATCTTCTTAATGAAGTTTGAAATCATAGAAAATCACTAGTGGGAGTCATTCACCACTGATGATTAATCAAACCTACTTCTGATGAAAATTATCAAAAACTAGTTTCTAAGTTTCAGGATCTAGAATATGATAAAATCTAAATTTCCAGCCTTAAGGTGGAACTCATTTTCCATTGACGGTGAATCAACCCCTCCAAAAATTATGAGAAATCAAGGGGACAATTCTTTAGCACTAGATCTAAGGTTGTCTGCTTGTCAGGTTATCAAAGTCAAATCTATAGAAACGAACATAATGTCTTCTCCAAGCTTGAAATAGCATGTAGTTGACTTGAAAAACTTTGTTGACTTCTTGTATGCTTTTCAACACCTAAATGTTTCTCAAATCTACATACAAAAGTCTACAAACACACATGTAAAAGGTGAAAAATGGTTAAGGGTTAGGTTATGGGGATTTGCCTTGGTCAAATCCCACTTTGGTAATCAAACCCTTAATGAAATAATGAAATGAAGGAGAATGATAAATAAATAACATTCAAATGTTATCAAATTACCAAACCCTTGTTGAAGAAAAGTGGAAGATATGTCAATGGATGCTCCACAATGCTTGATTAATGCTTGATTATAGGATGCAAATTGCTCAAATACTAATTGAATGCTTGAATGAGTTAAGAGATTACAAGAGATGTAAAATGAGAAGAAAATCACCAATTTATACATTCTTGTGTCTTAGTATCCCATTGATTCCTTATCACAGGCCGACATCAAGTAATTTTGAATAAAAACCCAAAGGGAAATTTGAAATATTTTGACTTTGGATCTAAGAGGGACTCATTCACCACCCATGGTGAATGGGTCCCATCTTGGACTTGAAAGTGGGTGTCAAGAATTAAGTCACATTTAATATTGTTTGTTAGGTTTACATTCAAAAATACACTTAATTAAGCCTTATAAGGGCATAAAGGCGTCAAATAAAGTATAAGAAAGGTGTAAATAGTGAAATTAAGTCTAGAAAAGTGTGAAATCTTGTTACAAGACTTTACAACACTTCAAAATAGGACCAGATTAGTGACGAAAAGGTGAATTTTAGGTGAATTGCAATGAATAGAGTCTAGAAAAGTGTAGAAATGTTTTACAACACTTCACAACATGTTCACAACATGTCATAATTTGAATTTTAAGGACTTAATGTGAATGTTAAAGCTATAATAAATCAAAGAAAAATAGACCAAACATCATCAGGAAAGGCCTAAAACACCATGAAAATGACAAGGGGCCATTTTACTATGGCATGAAAACTTTGGATTTATTGTTTTAATCTAACACTATTTGTTTCTTGTGCAAGTATAGGAAAATCCATGTCATTGATTCATTTTGAAGATTTATACCATGTGGTGTAAAATGGGCTCCCACAAGGGTTGAGCTCAGCATCCTACTTCTTAAAATGCAAAAGATGGGTTGAGAAAGGAAACCATTCAAAATTACTCAAAAGAGATATGCATCTGAAGGAGTACATCACAAGTGTCATAAGAGCTCAAGCAATTGACCATTTAGGCCAATCAGGTTTGAAAATTCAATAAGTTGAAGATTATAAATGATCAATTTCTCAAGAAAATCATCATAAGGAGTGCATCATCATAAAATGTGATAGTGAAAATGCATACATAATGCTAATCAATGGTGGCTACTAAAGCAAAAGAAGAAACTTCAAAACACCATCATCAGGTGTTTGTATTTCAAAATATTTTATGCAAATATTAAGTTTCATATCAAAAATTTCCACCTAACAGGAATAAAAATGCATGAAGAGTGCAGAAGTAAGCTACTCCCCATCAAGAAAGAGAATTACAAGTGGCTGCAAATGAAGTATGAAAGCCAAAGTAAATAAAGGAAAAAAAACCATTGTTGGCAGAAAGTACAATACACTAAGTAGCTACAAATGTAACTTGAAACATCATTAATATCAATGAGCACAAATAAACTCAAGACTTTTTACAATATGATTAATGTTACAAATTTAAAGATTATCTCATTGCATTACCGCATGAAACTATGGTAAAAGTGAATTTTGAATTGCATTTTCTGAAACACTCAAGTGCATAGAATGGGTGATAATGGGAAGCAAGCAATTGGTAGCAATGTTTTCATTTGAAAGCAATGCCAAGAGGAGAATAATAGTGCAAAAGAAGCTGCATTGTTTTCTTTTTGAAAAGAAATGGTGGAATTACTAGAATGCCAAATGCAATGTTTTAGTTGGATTAGTCAATATTTCATCATATCTTGAAAAGTACAATCTGGGTTTGTGAGATTTTTGTAGAGAAATTAGAAAACATGAAGATAAAAAAATCCTTACATATTTCATAGACCCCATATTTTGGGATATTTTTAACTAGTTTAGAGACAATGATTCTATGCAATGGGAGCAACAAAGAGTGCATTTCATGTGATGCATTTATTTGAAACAAATCCCATGCTTAAAGTGACCAAAGAAGTATCAAATTTAGATTCATTAGTCATGAAATCCAAGGACATAGTGGCCAAAGGTTGTGGTCTCAATGAGTGGTTGTTTCTTATGACAATAACTAAGTGGACATAGGTACATTGGTCAAGAGAGAAGCAATTTATGGGAGTGAAAAGAACAAAGAATTCAAAGAATTCATGATGCATCTATCTAAGTGAAATCATGTTGTTCATAATCATAAATGAGTGCAAATACAATGGAAGGTTTAGAGAAATATTAAGAAAAAATTTTGATGCAAGAAAGAGCCTTGTTGTTTTCATAGGCAGAAAATGCCAAGTATAGTGACCATGTTTCTAAAAAAGTAAACAAATGTTCATAAATAGTTCTAGGAAACAGTCATGGGGGGGCAGCAATCAAAGGAAACATAAGATGCATTTGCGAAGAACTAAGCACACTTTAATATGTTGTTTCTATTCATATTTGTAGTGATAGTGAAATGCTGCCATAATGATGGCATGGTGACCATAAATGAATATAGCCATGGTAAAGGGAAGTAGATGCTAAAATGAATATTTTCTCTCTTTTAGTAAAGTAATGGATTTGTGGAAATAAAACAACCCAGAATAGTGAATGTATAGTCCTAAAATACTTATGCTTGGAAACAAGGCAAATACCTCCTTTTATAAACTAAAAGTATGAGGGTACAATGGTAGCCACAAGAATTTTGAGAAAATATTATGTTTCAAAATCAAACCTAGAATAAGATATAATTGCTTTTTTCTCTCTCAAGAACATAAACAACATTATTTATTTCCATCATATTCAAGAAAAGTGAAGAATGTATTACTCAAAGCATCAGACTAAATATTGGAGAGCTAGGGTTTTCAGATATAATGAGCTCGTGGTTTTATCATTGCTTTCCAAAAAGTGAAGCTACAATCTAGGGTTTCTAACCTTTCTCTTTGCAAAAATTTAGATATTACAAACATGGAAAATGGAGGAAAATCCAAGTGTGCACAAGCTCAGAAAAAATACTCATTAAAACTAGAGATTTGCAAGGTCAAGTCATGACCTGCAAATGGAGGGAGCAACATAAATTTTTACATTTCTCTCACAAAATGTAAAAGAGGAAGCACATACACTCATTATCCTACCCTTTCTTGAGCTTGAACTAAGTTTATGATTGTAGAAACTAAAAACTAAATACAAGTTTGAAAGAGGAGAAGCTTACCCTTTATTTGTTTTATATGAAAAAATACATTTGAGCCCATGGGTTTTTCCATGAATTCCTCCAAAATTTCAATAAAAAAACTCTCCAATGGTGGCTAGAATTTCATCCAAATAGAGAGAATATCAACATGAAATAAGTAGAAAGGGGAATACATTAAAAAATTACAATGATAGCCATGGCTGGAAGGCTAGAAGATGAAAATTTTGTGCTCCTAATGAAAAGAGGTATTAACTGGTGGATTTCTTGTGAGAAATTCAATAGAGAACTCCTTCAAAGGCTTGAGAAAAACCCTACCCTAATGGAAGCATGTGCAGAGCCAAAGAACTTTGAACAATTAAAGTGTCAAATGAGTGCAAGAAATTAGGGATTGAGTTGAGTTTTGATTATGCTCTAATTTGAATGTGATATTTATCACATTTGTTTTAAAAATTAAATGCCCTAAGTCATATATCCCTTACTTTGTGAAGGGTCATGCCCAGGTCAAGCCTAGCTTTAATTATTTTTCTTTGATTTGTATAGAAAATCACATATTCCTTGTCCATTTTATGTGAGCCTATCTAAACCTTGGAAAACAATTTATTGCATTAGTTAAAAATCAAGACAATGACCTTAGGGTTTTGAAATTTCTCCCAACTCTTGAACATTTTATAGTCTCCCTTGAAGTGTTGACAAACATAGTTGATGAGTGCTATTCTGCCATTAGCACACACGCCCCATTTGGAATGGGGACCCTCTTTTCTTTTGACTTGTCAGGTCATTTTTGTTGTTGCCTCATTTTGCGTGCCCATTTTTTGTGCCCCTAGTTGTCAATGTCCTTCCAAAGTTTCATCATAAGTTGACTGTGTTCCCCTTGGCTAGTTGTGTCTAGTTTTGATGCCTTCCAGGGTCTCCCTGGCAATTTGCTGCTGCCAGTGGCCCTAGACCTAGCCAGGCCTTCCCTCTTGGGTTTCCCTATCATCACCACCATATCTAATCGAAAATGGGTTGTGTCTTCCCAGCCCCTAGGCCCTGGCTCCATATTTACCGTCCGATGTGTTTTGTGGGAAGTCTTGGCTGTCGTCAAGTGCTTCGGGCCTGAATCTCGGGACCTCTAATTCTAGAGTTTCGTGTAGGTTTCACCGTTTCTTATGGTGGACTTCTAGCCAAACTTTTCCCTCCGAGGCCCAACTCTCTGTTTGCAACTACCGACCCCTCTGAGTCAAACTTTCAAGCGGCCGCCATCCTATGCCCTCCCGGCAGTCGAACCCCCGATCTCTCGCCGCCATTGCTAATTTTCAAATTCACCAACTTCATTGTCTCGCTATACCTACATTTAATGGAGCCACTAATGGTGGTCAAGGTATAAATATAAGGTTCATTCCTCTCATTTTCACTTGACAGTGTTGCAGGGAGTGATCAGAGCTTGCCACAGGAGTCCGCCATCTTTGGGACCTCCGATTGATCATCGTCCTTTTCCTTCCCTCATCGATCATGAGTGGATCCCACACCTCCCCACATCGAGTGTTCAAGGTAGGTCTTCTATTCACCCTCCCGAGCATTGTTTTCATGATTTTATAAGGTTTAAAATGAACAATGATTACCAAAGGACATGCAGATGATGGAATATGACATTAGGAACAAAACCCATGTCCTCAAAATTTGAGTAACCCAATGTAGCATCCTCGTGAGCAATTCAGAGCTTTATCCCTGTGCAACCATTCTTTACAGGGGCCTTCATGATCCTTGGGCCTGGATGCTCCTTTTTCTGGTGAAGACTTAACAAAAACTGTCAGTATAGCTTTTGCCTCCCTCAGGCCTGGGTGCCTGGGATTCTGCACACAGAATTGCATCCTTCATTTGCTATCACTGAGACTTTGTCCAGTCTGCAAGACCTTTCTCTGAGATGGATTTTCAAAATGACTGAAACCTCTAGTCGCCAAGAGAAAAGAGGACTCTCACCGAGATGCACAACCCACTTTAACCACTTCGCTATAGCTTCATATATCGGGGAGACCCTATGTCGATTATGCTATGTTTCACCGAGGCCATCCACTTATTCACATGTTGCTATAACAACCCCGTTATTATGCTGACAAAGTGACTTCATCATTCCATTTGTTGAGACCCTAGGCACCTGGCCAAGACTATACACCAAAACGAATAACCTACACCAAGCAGTTATGTTTCACAAAGACATTTTGGCCTTCTTGCCGATAGAAACCTCATCGTGATATCAGTGAGACATAGTGGTCTCGAGGAAACCTCATGTAGAGTACTCTTGTCTCACCGAAAGCCACCCCGACCTAGCCCTTTATTTGGCAAGAGAAAGCAGATCTCACATCGAAATCCATCATTACCTGTCAACAAGACCTAACCTTTTAATTATAACCTCCTACTGCAAAACTCATGCTTGGCCAAAAAAACCCGAGTGTTGTTTAGCGGGACACCACAAACCTTATGCCGATAGAGTCCACCATAGTCTCACCAGAAGTGTATTCAAAGGGAATCCATGTGTAAGGTTGGCAAGACTGAGGGTCTTGCGCCAGGACCTTACAGCGATAGTAATGACTCCCCCCAATGTGCATCACTTACATGCTAGTTGGCATGACAAAATGAATCGCCATGACAATTGCCAATAACCCAACTCCCACCAAGGACCATATGCAGAAGTCAGGGAGACGAACTTAGTTCGATAAGACACAACCCCGACAATGAAGCCTTTGTCAATAGATGAATGCACAACACTAGTGATCATCGAGACATCAAGGGAGTTATGCCGATAAACCTGTAGCATGCAAATGTGAGAATAAATAACATAGGTTTTGGGAGGACAGCCATAGACCTATGCTGATATGGACCCAGACATGAAATGCATAACTCGGCTGATTCAATGAGGCAATATAGAAAATCTAGGCTTGACGTCTGTCTGAATTCTGGTCTCCACCATCTAGGAGTCCTCTCCCCATCTGTCGTTCTGAGGGGAAAATCTCGCCAGCCCCTCTGAGCTTTGGGCTCTGCACTTCCTTCCATTGCACCATTGAAATGAAAATGAATAGTAGGCCCTGGTGCCGGGTCCAGTCTTGCTCTTAGCTATCGGTGAGACATTCATCTTCACCAAGACCCTTCCCCGACCCGAAAACTTACGCCGAGGGCCCCCTCCATCGGCACGACTTCGCCCGATCGGCGTAACCTCTCACAAAAGATGCAAACCCCACGTCGACGTAATTTGTCAGCGAGACACATGGCTGTCGCTGAGAACTTTCTCTGAGACAGACTTTCACATCGATTGAAAACTAAAACGAAATGATGGCTTCCTCTTGGTTCGGGCCCAAAGCTCCAGATTTCTATCTGACGTTTGCCATCCCGAACGCTGAGTGCACCAAGCCCCCTTCACCTTCTGGGCCCGATAATGTAAAACTGTTGGCCGCTCTTTGACCCACCAGACCATGGACCCTAGAGTTTCATCTCCAAAATTTTGTTTTCAGCCTGCTACTCCAAACTACCATCTCTAGATGGCTCTTTGGCCCAGGACTTCTGGATTCTCCTAAACCTATCCAAATGAGCCCAAATCTAAAATCTAACTTCGACCCACATGCTCAATTTTGGTCCTCTTTATTACGAACCTTTCAAATTATCAAAATCCGATTGGAGAAAATCTCCCAGAGCCCTACACCCTATTTTCCTTTCTAAAGCAGAATTTCTACCAAGGAAGTCCGGCCATCTGGGCCCGAATTATCCAAATGCCCTTAATCAAAAGACTGATGACATCAAGAGATAAAGAATCATGTTATGCTTGATAGATCATTTAAAATGGATTTCATCTTTGGGATTTCAACTAACGTAAATGCTTTCGAGATCAATTGTGCTAACTACGCCTTTGCTTGTGGAATATATGGAATCAGGTGTAGGACCTTCAGGGGCACCAATCGAAAAGGACAAAGGAAAGAAGTAAGGAAAGACTCCTTGAGGGAAAGAGGACAAGCACCAGATGAAGTATCAATTCTAAGGTGAGCCTCTGCACTCAAAAGTCACCACAGATTGGAAGGAGATCACCGAAACCAACATAGGGCAAGTTGATATTGACGAATTCATATAAAGGGTCAGGGTCAATCCAATGAAAAAGAATGCGAGAATGATAAGACAAAGTGGAATAGCAAAGGCTACTGGATTCCCTCCATCCCTTGTGGCCCTCGAGTTGGTCATGGCTTGTCGGGAGGAATATCAACCTGACACATGGACAATCATTGATAGAGAGGGCAATGTCCTCGCCAACATGTCGGCTAAAGGGATCAAAAATACTTTCCACATCCCTAATTTTCAAGAGATGGAAGTCCCCACCATAGAAGAATGTCAAGCGACATGGGATGATAATCCAGCAAGCTGCAGAAAGTCGATAAATCAGTAGTGGCTTAATGAAAGGTAGGGCAGTGCTGTGAAGGTTCCTCATGAACTCTTCTGTAATGATTTCCATGAAGATTATCATGACTTGGTTACCATGTTAGGCAGGGTTATGGGTCTTCCTGTGGCCACCTTCTTTCAAGAGTGGATCGTATACTTCATTGAGTAAATTCTTTGAGGAAATGAGGATGTCACCACAAAGACTTCATTTTACTGGGGAGGAATCATAAGCAACTGCTTCCATGAATAATTTTTCAACGTAAAGAAGAGCTCCAAATTCTATATGACTTCCTATCTCATCTATTCCTTGGTAGATTAGAGGCAATACAATGGGTTGTTTGTGGCACCCGATCAGGAGTAGGGGTGAAGATTCAATGCCTATGATAGATATCTGCAGCTACAATACAACAACTTCAAAAGGGAATACTACAGAGTAAATGACAACTTCATCAGCCATATTATCAAAATTATTATTGGAGACTTCGAGAGGAGGGTCTCCCATAGTGCTAGGGTATTTTTGAAGTAGTATGCCTTCCTCTTCATTTAGTACCCAAAATTCACATACATCCGTGCCCAAGGCTTCATTGAAAGGCCAAACAGGTTGCCTCGATATCCCAACGACCGAATCATCTTACTGGAGCTTTCTCGGTAGCTCCAATACATACAGACAATCTTCAATGGTAAACACATAGCAATTATTTCTTATCCCATGACTCTTAGCCAGGGCATGTATAGACTACAAACTTCCTAGTGTGTTGGTAACTCTGAGAAAGAACTAAAAGATTACCATTTCTACCTACACACTGCTCGCCCGCGGATAGACCCATATGGCAACATAAGAAAGGCACTGGGGCCAGGATTCACTCATCTCCACCACATCGAGGATTTTTGGGCAGAGTGCCAAGATGATAAAGAGGTACGTGCAAGGCACTATATGCAAATGACGGTGCAGTTTGTAAGGAAGGGGCAGCCTTGCCCCATACTGGACCAGGTCGAGGAAGATGAGAGCACCGTAATGCACCCTAGTACCCTACAGTCACCAATCTACCAATACCAACAATAGACTAGGACGAGTAGGAGGTCGATGACCTTAACTCTATAACCCAACCAATCTTGGCTCCTACTAAGGAGTGGGTTGATGGATGGATAGCCCAATTGAAACAGAAGGTGATTTTGACTTATGAAGGGCTCAAAAGTGAGCTGAGTGCCATAGAGGATTCCGTTGCCACAACTTCAACTGGCAGGACATCCAAGTCTCCTCTAGTCACCAAATCCAAGAAGAGAAAAGAGATAGAAACAGGGCAGTCTCCTGACCCCAAGGTCTATGCAAGGAAGGAAATGGGAGGCTCACCCTCCAAAAGGCTCAAGAAAGTGGGGAGCGCCACGGAATAGCCCTCAACCCAAGAGGAGAAGGCAAGGGATATAGATCAATTGGAACCTCTCTTGGCTCTCCCTACCCCTGCCATTGCACCACATACCTCTCTAGCCATGATTTCCACATCCCCACCGGTAGTGGACATCTCCGTCCATCTTGCTCCTTTGCCTCTGACCAAGCTTGTGATTGTAATTGACTCCTCTACCATGACTACTCCCCTTCCTCCGCTACCATGTCACCAACCATATTGCTCCCCCTAGTGATAGTAATAGCACCTATTCCCACCTTCACCATGCCTAAGGCTCTCTCAAGACATATGTAGAACCTTCCCCCTGAGCTCTCCCAGATCCTAATGGATCCCGCTCTTCAAGTAGCCCTTGCACAAGTGCTCGCTACTGCTCAGCCTTTGCAACTGCCGACAGGGCCACCGGCTATGGAAGCCACCATGTTAATCTCTAAGGGGTGGGAAGAATGAGAGCGGGATGCCTGGAAGCCCTTTGAGGAGGAAACTAATGAATACCACGAACACCTGAAGTACGAACATCAAACTATTGATAGGGTGGCTTATGAGGAAGAGGAAACCGGTTCCTCAGAGAGTGGGGATGAGAAAGATAACATTGATAACACTAGTGGCAAGGTAATTTTGCAGCCCTTTAACGATTATCTTGAAGAAGAACTAGCCCGCCGGCCAAAGGACACTGAAACAGAGATAGAAAGGCCATCCCTTGAGAAGAAAAAATAGCAGCAAGAAGATTTACCTGAGGGTGGAACCCATGTTGTCAAGGGCCCCGAAGTTGAGCACTGCAAGGAACCTGTGCATGAAGTTGAGTGTGCTGAGGAAAAGAAAAAGGAAGGGATATTAGGAAAAGGGAGTCCCATGCAGCAACCATCTACGAGGCCTCCTATTAAGTGCATTATGTTTATCCAAGACTTCGATGAAGAAGGAGATGTTGCTAAGGAGAAGGAAAAGTCCCTAGAGGATACGAGAGCGGAAACCTTGGCCTTAACTGAGAGAGGTGAGGGTGGCCATGACTCACCTAAGGGAAAATCTGTCATGCTAGAATGGTTGGAAAAATAGCTTGAGAGAATAATTCCCGTATTAAAGGACCCAAGGGCCAAACTAGAAGCCATCTTAGCCCAAGCACAAATCACAACAAAGAAGGAAAAGAAGCTTAAGATCCGATTCAAGGTAATGATCGATGTTTCTGGGTCTCGAGCTATGCAGATAGCCATGCCTGTGGTAGGTTAGAAAGGAGTAACTTAAAACATCTCCACCATGAATCTAGGGACCGCCACCAGAGAGCAGAAAGCTAGGCACCTTTAGGAGTCAGTGGCTACAGTGGTGCATTTGACAAGGCAAGACAAGATTTCAAAGGATGAACTCAAAGCACAGGTGGCTGCTCTAACAGATTACATCTACCAGTGGTCATCAATGGATGACCTACCTACCATGTCCATAGCCACACCCCAGTTGCTATCCAAAGAACAAATCAACATGGAGAGAAGGAAGAACTTTGAAAATACTATAGAGGACTAGTTTCGACAAGTCTTATACATCGGAAACATGGGAATTAGCTGGGCTGTTCGGACAGCCAACAAGTTCTTGCACCTGCAGCAATCTTTGGAGGGCACAAAGAAGCTATGCACCAAATTCCCTACAGTATAGGACTCCACCTTCCCAAGGATCGAGGCTATCCTTCAACTACCAGAAGTCATGTGGGAAAAGGAGCTTGCATTTAAGAAAGACAATCACTGGCTGATTGATGTGTGGCAGCGATACTTTGACAATCAGAAGGAAAGGTTGGAACAGATAATGAACAAAGTAGATCCTGATATCGAATGGGTCAAAGAAATCAAAGCGGAATGTGCCTAGTACCTCAAGCTAATGACAGATTATGACATTCCCACAGTGCAAATGGATCCAAAAAAGGTGAGGCCTTATTTTCGAAAGATGGAGGATGGAATGTCTAGTGAAATCACAGTGGAATTCATGAGTTTCGCTACCCATGCCTTCGATCAATCAACTATCAGGGACCAAGGCACAAAATATGATGAGGATTGGAAAAAGCTGGAAGATAATGCGAAAGAATAGAGCTACCAAGTGTTGCAATATGAAATCATTGAAATAGACAAGCTCTAGGCGGTCATCCTCAAGTTCACAGAGTACACAACATCGAGAAGGCAAGAAGACAGCCCTGTCAAGAATGAACAGCTCCCTAAAGAGTAGCTATAGTAAAACAACAATTAGCTAAAGGACAAAGTGCTACAGTGCCATCACTAGAAAAAAATAGGGAAATGGACAAAATGTAAATTTAAATTGTGACACATTAGGCATAGGTGAAACCCTATTTTGTAATGAATCTTGGCCACACAATAAGAATTAATATTGGCCATTCATTTTGACTTTTGGAACACTATAAATAGGGGCTCTCCTCTCATTTGCAAAGAGAGTTGAGTTGTTGTAAAAACATGCTACAGAAATTTATAAGGAAAAGACATTGACTTGGTGCATTTTCTGAATTTCTCACATGTTGCTTGATTCAATCTCTATTGTTAGATGTTTAACTTAGGTTTTATTGTTGTTCTAGTTAGATTTTTTCTTGCTTTGGTAGATTTTAGGAATGTTGTACTGTGATCATGAAAATTCCTGCTGTGTTGATGACTTCTCAGTCCATACTTTTTGTTGTTTGCTGATAGTAGATAGTTGTGTAATGTTAGTCTAGGTTTGAATTCAAAGCTGCTCCAAAACTTTTATCTTTGTTCATACATGTACATGGTGAATGAAAGAAAAAAAATTTGTAGACCTTAGAAGATAGCACAAGTACAATGATACTGTGATATTTCTGGTTAAGTAGAATATTGTTTTAGGAAGTTGTCCATTGCAGGAACTCCATCATCATTGTTCACAATTAGTTGCAGATCTAGGAACTCTCTCTCCCCTATCCTTTTTCCCCTTTTTAATGAGTAACCTATGCTAAGGTTCATTGCACATTGTAAAGCCAAATCTAATAACAAAATGGAGTCCAAGACTGTTGTTTGAACCTACAGAAAATGCATAACAACTCTCCCATCTTAAGAAATTTGTTTCAAGATCCAACTTCCTATGCTTTGTAATTCCTACGTAAGACCACCTCGTGATTCCAACAAATCATATCAAACAACTGAGATATTCCAAGCACTGTCAAGACCTGACATTAGAGACCTTGGGATAGTGTTCTGTAATCTGATTATGGAAGATTATCTTTTAAGAGAGGTAGTGCACCTATGCACTGCTTGTGTTAAGAAGTGCATAAAAAACACAACAATAGGACTAGCACTAGAAGGACAGCCACATTGAGAATACAAAGTTAAGGGTTAAAAGTGAAGCTAGATCGAATCAGACCGTTCTCCCTGGAAAGATTCCAAAGAGTCCTACGGTCAACACCAAACAAGGGAGAACTTGAAGAATTGCAGCCTCCTACAAGGGTGAAGCGAGTTAAGGGAAGTAGTGTTCCCTTTTCCTCTTCCTCCATTCCACCCTCACCTTCATTCAGCTGGCCTTCATCTTCCACCCAACTATCCCAAACGGCATTTGCACCTCCTGTCTCCGGTAGCCAGGGGATTGCTCCTCTCCTAGCCCTTCGAGCCTAAGGCACATTCCAATCAGCTTCAGCTCAAGTATAGTCCCAGATTGCTATTTTATTGCGGGTACAACCCCAACTTGCCATTTTTCAATAGGAGATACCACCTCTGCCACCCGCCATGGCTTGGTTAGCACATAACCCTTCGCCGATACATTTCACCACTTACCATGATATGCCCAAGAATCTGGAGGGCTTTTGTTCAAAATTCCATCTGTGCAACCTACAAAGAACAGCTGAGGAGCATATCAAAATATTCAAGACAACAATTACCGAAATGCAAGTTGATTATGAGGACGTTGCATGCTACCTTTCTCCACACTCATTGGGGGGAGAAGCCTTCTATTGGTACATCAACCTACCAAGGGGATCCATTACCTCATGGAACTTAATGAAGGATGCCTTCCTACAGAAATACAAGATCCCCATCAATCTTTTAGAACTCTATTAGTAGTTTATGTCTGTTCAGAGGGAGATAAATGAACCTATTAGATCCTTTAATGATATCCTTCATTATGCATTTATAAGGCCCTAGGACCCGTACCTCCATAATGATGTTGCGGCCCTCCCAGTCTACTATGTGGCATTGGAAAACCTTACATCGGCTTTGGTGAAAAAGATGCGCCCACCACTCACTACCCTGGTGACTGCCTATACAGAGGCTATTATCGCCAGTGTGGACTTGGGATAGAATATCTCTAGCCCACTACCTTCTTTGGAGCCAATAGCTCACCCAATGCAGATTCAAGGGCTTAACCAAGCATTTGCTCACTAGGCCACTCTTATGAATCAAGTACCTTAGTTGACCATTGTCCCACATCCAGGGCAACCACTGAATTATACGCCTCCTATGCCTTCCTATCTATAGCCTCAACCATAGTATAATTATTCTCAAGCTGCTCCACAACAGTAGGCATATTCATAGTAGCCCCACTTGCCATTGTACCTATCGGGACTATAATTTCCTCTAGCTTATCAGAATCAGCTGACAACCCCACCCACTTTCTCCAAAATATGGCGTCGCTACTTGGGAACAGGACCAAGAAAGATAAGTTAGAGGAACTAACTGAGATGATAAAGAAAATGTCCACAGAAATGGTGCACCTAAACAATTAGAATAATCAGTTACAGGCCTCCCAACATAACTTCCAGGCCAACCTTAACCAGGACAATAGGGATAATTGAGAATCAAGCACTTCCTTCGAGCAGAATTATGATAAGGGACTAAACATCAATCAAAATTCAAAAAGGAGGCCTTCTCAGAGGCAAAATTGTACGTGGAACACTAGGCCCAATAACAGAGGTGTCCCTATGCCTTTTGACCAACCAACAAGCAACAAAAATATGATCAATGGAGTGTACCTTGCCGAAGCAGCCTTGTCCGGATGGTGCAGGATTCATAGAACTAGTAGACATTCTGAGTTGGATTGCCCCAAATTCTAGAAAACTGCTGAAATATTCCAGGTAGAAGTGCAGAATGTAGTAGACAATGCTGGCTGTAGGGACATCATCCCATCTAAGCCATATGATTCCTCCTATCTCATGGTTAATCAAGCGTCATTCCTGTGAGGTGATCACAATGAGCCCAAAGTTAAGCCTGCTCTTGTTGAGGGTGAAGAAGTACAAGAGGTAAGTAATGAACAAACTTTGGCTCAACTCCTTGATTTAGTAGATAATGGTCCAACAGATGAAGAGGAGGCATTTGTAGATGAGGTCCACATGTTCCATCAAAGGTCAACACCCTACTTCCTTAGGAATAGGCAAGCGAGTGGACCCTTTACAACTTCTACCCCACCCAACAATTTCACCATCCCGCTTGATCCTAATGCCAGCAACAACCCTAGACTCCCCCATATACCTACCCAATACCTTAACACGAATGGGTCTCAAAACCATTCACAAAATTAGCCTCAAGGCCAATCCCAAAATCCGTCTAGTAAAATGAAAGTCCAAACTTCCAGTTCTACTATAGGTGAAGCTTTTAGTTCAGAAATTGAGCAAATGGGAAAATATGTAGCAGAAGAGTTCAAGAAGGTAAAAATAATTTTGTCTACCTTTGAACTACTCAAAGTCCCTGCCGTAAGGCATGCCTTCTTTAGGGTTCTTAATGGGACTCCATCCTCTGGTGTAATGCCAGAAATGTCAGCCAAGAGAGTTACCTTTGAAGAGCCTAGGAAGGAACTAGAGACACGGGGTAATACCAGGAAAAGGAAGGATGTTCCCGTGAATCAATTTGCAAGTAAACAAATTGAAAAGGAACTAGAACAGAGTAATAGGAAGATTTCCAAGGACCAGCCGTTTAGGCAGACCAAGGATATAGGTAGTGATAAGAACAAAGGTCAGGTAGCTCACATGGACACGCTCATGGGTATTTTCCAAGGAAGGTTGGAAACTCCCCCTTTCCTTACCACCACTAGGATATTCAGGAAAAATGTGCATAACTACTTGCTTGACTCAGGAGCGTCTGCCAATGTCATGCCCTTGGCAGTATGGAAAGCTCTTAGCATCACTCCCATGCCTTCAACAAGAAAAGTGACTTAGCTAAAAAAATAGAGATCAACTTTGTGGGAGAAATAAATCAGATCTCAATGCAAATTTCCATAGACCCAAGGATACAACAAGTCATCGATATCCAGGTGGCTAACAATCCATATGCATATGGAATCATCTTGGGGAGGGAATTCACCAGTCTGTTGAACAAATATACTACCACAGACCTCTCCCACATGTGGCTACCATGGAAGGGACTGCCAAACCGAATCCGTGTTGATCGCGAACCTCATATGAAGTATATGATCATGGAATACAACAATCTTAGTGAGGTGTTGTTCATTGAGATAAAACTAGGCAATTACTATCCTTTTACTTGCCAAAATGAGGTTGACCTTTAGGGAGAACATGCTGACGAAGTGCTCCTAGTGTTGTGTAGTCCTTCAACTGATTCTACCCGAATTCCCCCAAACATAGAAATGTTGGTAGAAGCCGATGATGAACTTGATAAGGACGAAAACTGGGGATTACTTAGTGGTTTCTAGGAGTTCATGGAAAAGTGCACAAGGGATCAACTTAGCCTAGGGGCCTGAATGAATTTACAGGATCTCTTGTTGCCAAACTAGTGCAAGGTTGACAATGCTACCCACTCTGAGTTTTATTGTTGCTTGTGTGAAACGGTAGTTGAACGTGTTAAAAAATCAGCTACTCCTTAGATAGAAACACCAAAGGAGGCAATAGCAAAACCACCTATTGATCACTACATCGAGCCAGAAAATTCCCCTAAGATCATAGAGCTAATCACCTAGTTGAAAGGGGGCAAGAACCTAATCAGACCCGAAGATAAAGAACCTTCCACATGCTAGATGCTATGATTTGATGGATCTAAGTCCAAACAAGGAGCTAGAGTTGGGTTCGAACTCATTAGTCCAATGGGTAAGACCTTTCTTGCTACCCATAGATTGCAGTTTTATTGCACAATAATGTCACAGAGTATGAGGCCCTGGTCTGTGGCCTTCTTATGGCCTTGAAGAAAAATGTCAAAATGCTACAAGTTTTTGGGGATTCCAAACTAGTGGTTAAACAGGTTAGGAAGCTATATTCTTGTTATGATAGGAGGCTTGAAAACTATAGGCATAGGGTTTGGGATCTCTTAGAAGGCCTGGATGCATTCAATATATAATTAATTCCCCGTAGTTAGAATCGTACAGCTGATGCTTTGGCTCAAGCAACTAACACTTTGCAACCCCTGTCTTTACCTGGGCTCAAGAAATCCACAATTGAGCTGACATCTACGCCATCAGTCCCAGATAATGTCACTCATTTTTAGGTTTTCAATGATGACAAGCATATTCTTGAATTCATCACAAGTTCTGATGTCTTCGCAACCCAAATAATTGACGAAGCCGATCCACAAGAAGCTGAGTGGGATATAGAGGGGGTTATTAATCTCAAAACCAGTATGATTCCTAGGGGCATGGTTTAGTTGGAATGTATATTTGGCTTGGACCAGATCAGAGACTAGAACCAACAAACAAAAAAGGAAGCCATAAGCAACTAGTCCGATGCCCACAACCTTAGGATAGCCGAGGAGATTAAGAATGTTTTTATCGGCAAGGTGTGCATGCCAAAGGAAAAGAAGGGAATTATGGATGCGTTGTGGAAGTACCATGATGTGGTAGAATGGAGCTACAAATATTTAAAAACATATGACACTTCTATCATTACACACACCATCCCTCTCAAGATAGAAGTGAGGCCATTCTGCCAGCGACAGTGCCCTATCAATGCCTTGTTGGAACCCATCGTTTACAAATAAGTGCAGAAGTTGCTCTCGGCAAGAATTATTTTTCTGGTTAGACACTCTATGTGGGTGGCCAACTTGGTCCCAGTCAAAAAAAAGAATGGGGAGATCAGATTGTGTGTGGACTTTCACAATTTGAACTGAGCTTCAAAGAAAGATAACTACCCAGTGCCTTCATTGGATGAAGTGCTATAGATTGTCAACAGCTCCCAGATGATGTCTTTCCTCAATCGATACTCTAGATACAACTAGCTTATGGTACAGTATGAGGATCATCACAAAATGACATTCACCACTAAGTGGGGAACATTCATGTACAGAAGGATGCCTTTTGGGCTCATCAACATTGGCGCTACCTTCCAACGTGCCATGGATATCGCCTTCAAGGACCTGATTGGCAAGTGCATAATCATCTACATGGATGATTTGACCATGTTTTCTAAAAGGTGGGGTGATTATGTCTCTAATTTGTGCAAGGTGTTTCAAACATGCAGGGAGTTCAGGGTTTCCCTTAACCCCAAGAAGTGAATTTTTGGTGTGACTGAAGGTAGGTTGCTTGGGCACATCATTTCAAAATAAGGAATCTCTATAGACCCTAAACGTATCGAGTCCTTACTCAAAATCCCACCCCCAGGTAGCAAGAAGGAATTGAAACCCTTCTTTGGAAAGATCAACTTTGTCTGGAAATTCATTACGGGTTTCACAAAGATTGTTAAACCTCTTAATGCTATGTTGAAACAAGATGCCAAAGTTGAGTGGACTCCCGACACCAAACAATCTTTCGAAGAAATCAAACGGGCCATTGCCAAGGCACCTGTGTTAGTCAGCCTAGATTATCTAAAGCCTTTCTACATCTATTCATTCTCTTCAGAACATTCTTGTGCCAGCATGTTGACCCAGAAGGATGATGAAGGAAATTAGCACCAAATCACCTTTATGAGTGCTCCTCTGAAGGATGCTGAATTGTGATATCACAACATTGAAAAGTAGGCATATGCTCTCATCAGAGGGGTGAAAAAATTTAGACACTACATTCTTCGCAATAAGGTGTTTGCCATTGTCCCCGACCCAGCAGTAAAAATGCTGCTCAAGGAAAATGAATTTGGTGAACGAAGAAGTAAATGGGTCACCCTACTCTAAGAATATGACATGGAGATTCAATCGATGAAGCTAGTGAGAGGACATGAACTCACCCATACAATTGTTGAGACAGTGGCAGAGGTTGGACTCAAACTCACTATGTAGTAATACCAGCTCGAGGATGTCTCCCTCAGAGAGTGGTACCAGAATGTCATCTATTATTTGCTAAACCACAAGTGTCCACCGTAATTGCAAGGAGTCCAAAAGTGGGCCCTTAGATTGAAGAGAAATGGTTATATGCTATAAGGTTCCATTCTCTACAAGAAAAATCATGAAGGGATTTAATTAAGATGCCTAGGTAAGGAGGAAGCAGATCGAGTCTTAAAAGAGTTTCATGATAAATTTGGCACGGGCCATGGTTCTAGTTCTTCCACAGCACACTAGATATTAAGAGTGGGATATTATTGGCCAACCATCTTCAAGGATTCTCATTGTCATGTCTTCTTATGTCACACATGCCAGACCGTTGCCACTAGGGAAAAGAATGTTGTTGTCCCACTATAGCCTGTGCTGGAGGTAAGGTTGTTCGCACAATGGGGTCTTGAATTCATCGATCCAGTAAGCCCTCCATCATCTATGGGACACAAGTACATTCTTACCGCTACTGATTACTGTACTAGGTGGATGGAAGCAATAGTATGTAAGCAATGCACAACTAAAGTAGTTACTAATTTTTTAGAAAGTTTTATTTTAAATTGCTTTGGTTGTCCTTATTCTTTGGTATGTGACAATGGACCAACTTTTGCTTCATGGAAATTTGCAAGTTGGGAATTTGACTACGGAATTGCCCTTAAGTTTTCATCTAATTACTACCCCTAGGGAAATGGCCTCGTTGAGTCTACCAACAAGAACCTGATTACTATAATAAAAAAAATGCTAGATAGGAATCCCAAGGACTGGCATACCCAGCTCCGTTTAGCCCTTTGGGCTGATCGCACTCGCCACAAGGCTACCTTGGTGATTTCTCGTTCCACCTTGTTTATGGCCTAGAACCTATATTTCCTATCCATTTGAAGATTCCTACTCTTCAGTTCATCAACGATTTTTATGAGGAAGGAGATCGTAGGGAAGCTCGGTTAGCTAAGCTCTTGCATTTAGATGAAGTTTGAGACCATGCAACAGAATTTTTTTCCAAATATCAGGGCATAGTTAAGAGATGGTTCGACCGCCGAGCCAAGATCAAGGCCTTTAAAATTGAAAATTTGGTCATGTATTGGGACAAGGCCCACGAAAAGAAAGGGGGACACAAAAAATTTGATAAGCTCTGGCTTGGCCCCTTTCAAATAGTTGAGATTTTGGGAGACAATGCCTTCCACCTAAAGACCTTAACTAGTGAGAATGTCCCATTGCCGGTCAACGGGTAGTACCTGAAGCATTACTTCTAGGCCTAAGCTCATTTGAGCTTTTCTTTGTAAATATTTGTACATAGGTTAGGGTAGATTATTTTTCCTGGTTTGCTTGTGTCTTTTGTTTTGCATCACTCTTTTGTTTTCTCCCTCCTAGTAGTTTTATTTTGAAAAGGATGTTTCATGCCCCTTAGCAGTGGTCATGCTCACTTGATGAGCGGTTTACTTTGTTGATCGTCCTTAGTGTTCTTTGGCTAAACATTCACTCTTGACCATTGGTCTCTAAAGGCTACCCATGAATGATTTCTTTATTTGAACTTTGTCTAGAACTCAACCTTTGGTTGGACCTCTTTACACACATCTCGAATCTCACACAAAACACATAAAAATCATTTTCAAAGGACTGTACCAGGGTTGCTATGACACCCTAGTGAGTGAAAAATCTTAAAGTCTACTTTAGTGATCACTATAGTCTCAAATCCATCATAGGCTTCAGTGCTTACCCAGTCAAGCTAAAAGATAAATGAGAAGTGAACATTGAAGGAAATATCAAAATGAAAGAACAAAGGAATTCTAAAAAAAAAGTGACCGTATGGGTGTTCGGATAACTCTATCGGGGCTATGGACGCCCAACCGGCAGTAGAGCAATATCTGTGGGATTGCAGCGACAACTCTGTTGGGGCTATGGATGCTTGACTAGTAGCAGAGCAATGTCCAGGTTACTTTTGGTGTTAGACAATTTATGTAGCTTGCTTAGTTGGATTAGCAGTGCCTAGTCACCATCTCGAGGAAAGGAATGAAATCACTACACACACTTCAGAGATGTCCTATAAACAGACCCAATTAAGGATCTCGTTCTCCCATATTCACCTTTGGAAGCAACTCCTAGTCTACGAAACTAGAGATTAAGGGTCCTGAATGAATATTTACCCCTAGAACGCTCAGGAGTTTTTCCCAGCGGAGTCACCATTTGTTATACCCTTAGCACACATGACCCATTTGGAACGGGGACCCTCTTTTCTTTTGACTTGCTGGGTCATTTTTATCACCGCCTTATTTTGCGTACCCCATTTTTTGTGCCCCTAGTGGTCAATGTACTTCCAAAGTTTAATCATAAGTTGACTATGTTTCCCTTGGCTGGTTGTGTCTAGTTTTCATGCCTTCCGGGGTCTCCTTGGCAGTTTGCTACTACCAGCAGCCCTGGACTTGGCCAGGCCCACCCTCTCGAGTTTCCCTTGCTGGGTTTCCCTGTCGTCGCTGCCGTCCCTAACAGAAAATGGGATGCCTCTTCCCAGACCCTAGGCCCTAGCTCTGTATTTACCATTTGATGTGTTTTGTGGAAAGTATTGGCTGCCGTCGAGCTCTCCGAACCCAAAACTCTGGACCTATGATTTTGGAGTTTCGTGTAGGTTTCACCATTTCTTATGGTGGACCTCTAGCGAAACTCTACCCCTAGGCCTTGACTCTTTGTTTGCCACCACTGACCCCTCCAAGTCAAACTTTCAAGTGGCCATCGTCATGCACCCTCCCGGCCATCGAACCCTCGATCTCTCACCACTATTACTAATTTTCAAATTCACCAACTTCATTATCTCGTCATACCTACATTTAATGGAGCCACTAGCGGCGGTTGGGGTATAAATAAAAGGTTCATCCCTGTCATTTTCACTTGACAGTGTTGGAGGGAGTGATTAGAGCTTGCCACAAGAGTCTGCCATCTTCGGGACCTCCGATTGATCATCATCCTTTGCCTTCCCTCATCGATCGTGAGTGGATCCCACACCTCCCTACATCGAGTGTTCAAGGTAGGTCTTCTGTTCACCCTCCCGAGCATTGTTTTTGATGATTTTATAAGGTTTAAAATGAACAATGACCACCAAATGACATGTGGATGATGGAATATGACATTACGAACAAAACCCATGTCCTCAAAATTTGAGTAACCCAACGTAGCATCCTCATGAGCAATTCAGAGCTTTATCCCCACGTGACCATTCTTCGTAGGGGCCTTCATGATCCTCGGGCCCGGATGCTCCTTTTGCTAGTGAAGACTTAATGAAAACTATCGGTATAGGTTTTGGCTCCCTCGGGCCTGGCCGCCTGGGATTCTGCACATGGAATTCCATCCTTCATTTGTTGTTGTTGAGACTTTGTCCAGTTGGAAAGACCTTTCTCCGAGATGGATTTTCACAATGACTAAAACTTTTGGTCACCAAGACAAAAGAGGACTCTCGCTGAGATGCATAACCTACTTTACCCACTTTGCTATAGCTTTTAGATATTAGGGAGATGCTATGTCAATCATGCAATGTTTCACTGAGGGCATCCACTTATTCACATGTCACTGTAACAACCCTGTTATTATGTCGATAGAGCAACTTCATCATTCCATTTGGTGAGACCCCGGGCACCTCACCGGGACTATACACCGAAACGAATAACCTACATTGAGTAGTTACATTTTTCCAAGACATTTTGGCCTTCTTGCTGACAAAAATCTCATTGTGATATCGGCGAGACATAGTGGTGTCAGGGAAACCTCATGTAGAGTGCTCTTGTTTCATCGAAAGCCGCCCTAAGCTAGCACTTTGTTCACCAAGAGAAAGCAGATCTCACACCGAAAGCCATTGTTACCTGTCGGCAAGACCCGACCTTTTTGTTGTAACCTCCTGCCGTAAAACTCATGCTTGGCTGAAACAAACCTGAATTTCGTTCGGTGGTACACCACAAACCTTATGCCGATAGAGTCCACCATAATATCATTGAAAGTGTATTCAAAGGGAATCCATGTGTAAGGTCGGCGAGATCGAGAGTCTCTTGCCAGAACCTTACAGTGATAGCAATGACTCCCTCCGATGTGTATCGATTACATGCCGGTCGACATGACAAAATGAATTTCCATGACAATTGCCGATAACCCAACTCCCACCGAGGACGCATATGCGCAAGTCAAGGAGACGAAATGAGTTCGATAAGACATGACCCTAACAATGAAGCCTCTACTGATAGATGAATGCACAAGGCTGGTGACCATCGAGACATCAAGGGAGTTATGCCGATAAACCTGTAGCATGCAAATGTGAGAATAAACAACACGGGTGTCGGGAGGACAGCCATAGACCTATGTCGATATGGACCCAGACATGAAATACATAACTCAACTGATTCAATGGGGTAATATAGCAAATCCAGGCTCGACGTCCATTCGACTTCTAGGCTCTGCCATTTGGGAGTCCTCTCCCCATCTGTCATTCTGAGGGAAAAATATTGCCCACCCCTCCAAGCTTCGGGCTTCGCCCTTCCATCTGCTGCACCACTGAAAATGAAAATACATAGCGAGCCCTGGTACCAGGTCTGGTCTTGCTCTCGGCTGTCGACGAGACATTCATCTTTGCCAAGACCCTTCCCCGACTCAAAAAACTTATGCCAAGGGCCCCCTCCATCACTAGGACTTCACCCGATCGGTGAAACCTCTCACCGAAGATACAAACCCCACGTCGACCTGATTTGTCAGCGAGACACATGGTTGTCACCAAGACCTTTCTCTTAGGTGGACTTTCACACTGATTGAAAACTAAAACTAAATGATGACTTCCTCTTGATTCGGGCCCAAAGCTCTAGAATTCTGTCTGACATTTGTCATCCCAAACGCTGAGTGTACCATGCCCCCTTGGCCTTCTGGGCCTAATAATGTAAAACTGCTGGCTGCCCTTTGACCCACCAGACCTCGAACCCCAGACCCCAGAGTTCCTTCTTCGGAATTCTATTTTCAGCCTACTGCTCCAGACTGCCATCTCCAGATGGCTCTCTGGCCTGGGACTTTTGGATTCTCCTAAACCTATCCAAATAAGCCCAAATCTGAAATCTAACTTCAACCAATGTGCGCAATTTTGGTCCTCTTCATTAAGAATCTTTCAAATTATCAAAATTTGATTGGAGAAAATCTCTTGGAGCCCTACAACCTATTTACCTTTCAAAAGTAGCATTTCTGCCAGGGAAGTCGAGCCATCCCAGCCTAAACTGTGTAAATGCCCTTAATCAAAAGACTGATGACATCAAGAGATAAAGAATCATGTTATGCTTGATAGATCATTTAAAATGGATTTCATCTTTGGGATTTCAACTAACGTAAATGCTTTTGTGATCAGTTGTGCTAACTACACCTTTGCTTATAGAATATATGGAATCGGGTGTAGGACCTTTAGGGGCACCCATTGAAAAGGACAAAGGAAAGAAGTTAGGAAAGACTCCTCAAGGGAAAGAGGTCAAGGACTAGATGAAATATAAATTCTAGGGCGAGCCTCTGCACTCAAAAGTCACCATGAATTGGAAGGAGATCACCGACACCAACATAGGGCAAGTTGATATTCACAAATTCACACAAAGGGTCAGGGTCAATCTAATGACAAAAAATGCAAGACTGATAAGACAACGTGGAATAGCAAAGGCTACTGGATTCCCTCCATCCCTTGTGGCCTCGAAGTTGGTCATTTCTTGTTGGGAGGCATATCAACTTGACACAAGGACAATCATTGATAGAGAGGGCAACATCCTCGCCGACATGTCGGCTGAAGGGATCATGAATACTTTCCACATCCCTACTTTTCAAGAGATGGAAGTACCCACCATAGAAGAATGTCAGGCGTTATGGGATGATAATCCAGCGGGCTCCAAAAAGTCGATAAATCAGCAGTGGCTTAAAAAAAGGTGGGGCAGCGTTACGAAGGTTCCTCACGAACTGTTCCGCAGTGATTTCCACGAAGATTATCATGACTTGGTTACCATGTTAGGTAGGTTTATGGGTCTTCATGCGGCTGCCTTCTTTCAGGAGTGGATGGTATACTTCATTGAGAAAATTCTTCAGGGAAATGAGGACGTCACCACAAAGACTTCATTTTACTGGGGTGGAATCATAAGCAACTACTTCCATGAGCAGTTTGTCAATGTAAACAAGAGCTCCAAATTCTATATGACTTCCTATCTCATCTATTTCTTAGCAAATCAGAGATAATACAATGGGTTTTTTGTGGCACCTGATCAGGAGTAGGGGCGAAGACTCAAGGCCTATGATAGATATCCATAGCTCCAATACTGGAACTTCCAAAGGGAATACTGTAGAGTAAACAACGCTTTCATCAACCATATTATCAGAATAATTTCCGAAGACTTCGAGAGGAGGGTCTCCCATAGTGCTAGTGAATTTTTTAAGCAGTATACCTTCCTCTTCATTCAGTACCTGAAATGCACATACATATGTGCCCAAGGCTTCACTTAAAGACCAAATAGGTTGCCTCAATATCCCAATGACCGAATCATCATACTGGAGCTTTCTCGGTAGCTCCAACACATATAGGCAATCTTCAGTGGCAAACACATAGGATGGATTTCTTATCCCATGACTCTCGGGAAGGGCATGTATAGACTACAAACTTCCCAGTGTGCTGGTAACTCTAAGAAAGAACTAAAAGATTACCATTTCTACCTACACATTGCTCACCCACCTATAGACCCACATGGCCACATAAGAAAGGCACTGGGGTTGGGATTCACTCATCTCCACCACATCGAGGATATCTAGGTAGAGTGTCAGGATGATAAAGAGGTACATGCAAGGCACTATATGCAAATGACGGTGTAGTTTGTAAGGAAGGTGTAGCCTTTCCCCATACCGGACCAGGTCAAGGAAGATGAGAGCACCTTAATGCACCCCAGGTACCCTACAGTCACCAATCTGCCAATACCAACAATAGACTGGGATGAGCAGGAGGTCGATGACCTTGACACTATAACCCAGCCAATCTTGGCTTGTACTAAGGAGTGGGTTGAGGGATAGATAGCCCAATTGAAATAGGAGGAGGTGATTTTGACTTATGAAGGGCTCAAAAGTGAGCCGAGTGCCATAGAGGATGCTACTGCCACCACTTCAACTGGCGGGACATCCAAGTATCCTCCAGTCACCAGATCCAAGAAGAGAAAAGAGACCGAAACAGGGCAATCTCCTTACCCCAAGGTCTATACAAGGAAGGAAACGAGAGGCTCACCCTCCAAAATGCTCAAGCAAGCAGGGAGCGCCATACAACAACCCTCAACCCAAGAGGAGAAGGTGAGGGATACAAATCAATTGGAACCTTTCTTAGCTCTCCCTGCCCCTACCATTGTGCCACCTACCTCTCTAGCCATGATTGCCACATCCCCACCAACGGTGGACATCTCCGTCCATCTTACCCCTTCACCCTCGACCATGCCTATGATTGTAATTGACTCCTCCTCTGCCATGACTACTCCCCCTTCCTCCACTGCCATGTCACCAACCACATCACTCCCCCTGGTGATAGTAATAGCACCTATTCCCACCTTGGCCATGCCTGAAGCTCTCTCAAGACATATGCAGAACCTTTCCCCTGAGCTTACCCAGATCCTAATGGATCCTGCTCTTCAAGTAGCCCTTGCACAAGTCCTCACTACTACTCAGCCTTCACTACCACCGATAGGGCCACCAGCTATTGAAGCCACCATGCTAATCTCTACGGGGTGGGAAGAACGAGAGTGGGAAGCCTTAAAGCCCTTTAAGGAGGAAGCTGATGAATACCACGAACACCCAGAGTATGAACATTGACTATTGACAGGGTGGCTTATGAGGAAGAGTAAACTGGTTCCTTGGAGAGTAGGGATGAGAAAGATAACACTAATAACACTAGTGGCAAGGTAATTGTGTAGCCCTTTAATGATGATCTTGAAGAAGAACTGGCCCACCGGCCAAAGGACACCAAAACAAAGATAGAAAGGCCACCCCTTGAGAAGAAAAAATAGCAGCAAGAAGATTTACCTAAGGGTGGAACCCAAGTTGTCAAGGGCCCTGAAGTCGAGCACTCCAAGGAACCTATGCATGAAGTTAAGCATGCTAAGGAAAAGAAAAAGGAAGGGATAGTAGGAAAAGGGAGTCCCATGTAGCAACCATCTACCAGGCCTCGTATTAAGTGCATTATGTTTATCCAAGACTTTGATGAAGAAGAAGGAGATGCTACTAAGGAGAAGGAAAAGTCCCTAGAGGATATGAGAGTGGAAGCCTTGGCCTTAACCGAGAGAGGTGAGGGTGGCCATGACTCACCTAAGGGAAAATCTACCAAGCTAGAATGGTTGGAAAAATAGCTTGAGAGAAGAACTCCCATATTAAAGGACCCAAGGGCCAAACTAGAAGCCATCTTAGCCTGAGCTCAAATCACAACAAAGAAGGAAAAAAGCTTAAGATCTGATCCAAGGTAACGATGGATGCTTTTGGGTCTCGAGCTGTGTAGATAGCCATGCCTGTGGTAGGTTAGGAAGGAATAACTTATAATGTCTCCACCATGAATCTAGGGACCACAACCAGGGAGCAGAAATTTGGGCACCTTGAGGAGTCAGTGGCTATAGTGGTGCATTTGATAAGGTAGGACAAGATTTCAAAGGATGAGCTCAAAGCACAGGTGGCTACTCTAACAGATTACATCCAGCAGTGGTCATCAATGGATGACCTACCTATCACGTCCACGGCCACACCCCAGTTGTTTTCCAATGAACAAATCAATAAGATGGAGAGAAAGAAGAACTTGGAAAAGACTACAGAGGACTAGTTCCTACAAGTCTTATACATCAGAAACATGGGAATTAGCCAGGTTGTTCGGATAGCCAACAAGTTCTTGGACCTGCTGCAATCTTTGGAGGGCACAAAGAAGCTATGCACCGATTTCCCTATAGTATACGACTCAACCTTCCCAAGGATCGAGGTATCCTTCAACTACCAGAAGCTGTGTGGGAAAAGGAGCTTGCATTTAAGAAAGACAATCACTGGCTGATGGATGTGTGGCGGCGAGACTTTGACAACCAGAAGGAAAGGTGTGAACAAATAATGAACAAAGTAGATCTAGATATCGAATGGGTCAAAGAAATCAGAGCGGAATGTGCCTAGTACCTCAAGCTAATGATGGATTACGACATGTTGGTAGTGCAAATGGATCCAGAAAAGGTGAGGCCTTATTTCCAAAAGAAGATGGAGGATGGAATGTCTAGTGAAATCACAGTGGAATTGATGAGTTTTGCTGCCCATGCCTTAATCAATCAGAGCTATTCAGGGACCAAGGCACAAAATATGATGAGGATTGGAAAGAGCTAGAAGATAACACGAAAGAATGGAGCTACCAAGTGTTACGATATGAAATCATTCAAATAGACAAGCTCAAGGTGGTCATCCTCAAGTTCATAGAGTACACAACATCGAGAAGGCAAGAAGAGAACCATGTCAAGAATGAAGAGCTCCCTAAAGAGTACCTACAGTAAAACAACAATTAGCTAAAGGAAAAAGTGCTATAGTGCCATCACTAGAAGACAAAATAGGGAGATGGACAAAATGTAAATTTAAATTGTGATTTATTGGGGGTAAGTGAAACCCTATTTTGTAATGAATCTAGGCCACACAATAAGAATTAATCTTGGCCATTCAGTTTGACTTTTGGAACACTATAAATAGGGGCTCTCCTGTCATTTGCAAAGAGAGTTGAGTTGTTGTAAAGACATGTAGAAATTTATAAGGAAAATACATTGACTTGGTGCATTTTCTGAGTTTCTCACATGTTGCTTGATTCAATCTCCATTGTTAGATGTTTAACCTTGGTTTTATTGTTGTTCTAGTTAGCTATTTTTTTTCTTTGGTAGATTTTAGGAATGTTGTCCTATGATCATGAAAATTCCTGCTGTGTTGATGACTTCTCATTCCATACTTTTTGTTGTTCGCTGATAGTAGATAGCTATGTAAAGTTAGTTTGGGCTTGAGTTCAAAGCTGCTCCAAAACTTTTATCTTTGTTCATGCATGTACATGGTGAATGAAAGAAAAAACATTTTCAGATCTTAGAAGATAGTACAAGTACCACAATACTGTGAGATTTCTAGTTAAGTGGAATATTGTTTCAGGAAGTTGTCCATTGCAGGAACTCCATCGTCACTGTTCACAATTAGTTGTAGATCTAGGAACTCTCTCTCTTCCCTATCCTTTTTCCCCTTTTTAATGAGTAACCTATGCTAAGGTTCATTGCACATTGTAAAGCCAAATCTAAGAACAAAATGGAGTTCAAGACCAATGTTTGAACCTACAGCAAATGCATAACAACTCTCCCATCTTAAGAACTCTGTTTCAAGATCCAACTTCCTATGCTTTGTAATTCCTACGTAAGACCGCCTTGTGATTCCTGCAAATCACATCAAACAAATGAGATATTATAAGCACTGTCAAGACCTAACATTAGAGACCTTGGGATAGTTTTCTACAATCTGATTGTGAAAGATTGTCTTTCAAGAGAGGTAGTGCACCTACACACTTCCTATGTTGAGAAGTGCATAAAAAACACATCAACAAGTGCCTAGGTTTTTTATGATTTTTATAGAAAAATCAAATGTATAGAATCCTTGTATAATATTTTGATTTTTTGCAAATATTAATTTTTACTCAAACTACCAAAACTCAAAATATTTGAACTCAAATTGCAAAAAATTAGATGTATTAGGATAGTTTCTATGTTGATTTTTGAAACTGCAAATGATGTAAAACATCATCAAGGTAATGTTTCTATGAATTACCTTGATGATTGTTATGGTTTTAAATGCAGTTGGTGTACTTAAGTCCTCATTGAATCTTTCTATTTTGAGTTGGAGTTCTTGTGAGGATTTGGAAAAGAGGTGACAAAATAGACTTTCTTATTTCATTTTTGAGCTATTTTGACCCGATTTTGTGGATTTTTTGGATCAAGAAATTGAAGATAGAAAGTTTCCATTTTTCTCATGCAGTTTGGAGCAGTTTGAGACTCTATTTTTTAGGATTTTTTTAGGAGCTCAAAATTGGAGAAGTTTTTCTTTTTGGAGATGCAATGAGGATAATTTTCCTATTTTCACTATTGGGATCACTTGAGGGCTATAATTTTGAGAAATTTTAATTTCTTAGGGGTTCATATTGATGGTTTCTTCCTCTCCTATCCATTGAGAGAGTTTTGTAAACTAATTGATGTACTAAGATTCTAAAATTGTCACTCCTTCAATTCAATAAAACAACAGAGTTTCCTTTCCTCATCTACTTGTTCAATTTTTTAGTTACAATCTAATTTTAGTTGTAATTGAAAAATTACAAAATCCTTCTTGTGTCTTTTCAGTGTAGGTTTATTTTTAGGGTTTTCATTTGATTTAGGTTGCATCTTGTGTTATGTTTGCTTAACCTCTATGCAAGTCACTTTTGAATCATATGCTTAGGGCAGAATTGTGAAAATTAGAGTTTTGGAGGTAATGTTGTGAGTGAAAAAAATATCAAAATCTTCTTATTATTGGTGAATACCTTAGTTTAGGATCTCTATTTTTAGATTTTCCTTCTACCTCTTTTCCTTGAAAGTTTATTAGACTAGGTGTTTCACTAGGGGAACTAGCCCACTTTGGAGATTCACTCTCACCTATAGATTTACCCATAAATCTAAGATAATTTTCATGTTGTGACAGGATAGGAAAGTTTGACTTGGCTAAGGGTGCAATCTTGATTGCTAACACAAACCATATCATACATAAAAATTCCAACTGCACTCTAGTATGACACTTACTCATGTCTTTCATCTTTGATGGGGATGTGGGACAATCTGAAATAGATAACTTTATTCTAACTAAAACAAGAACACACAATGGTCTACAATCCTACATGTTAAATCTTTGTAAAATTGAATTGAAATAATTACTTTGGCCAAGCCATAACTTCCTATTCACTCTTTCTATTTTAATTTTCATCCCAAGAATGTGTCTAGCTACACCAAGATCTTTCATTTCAAATTTAGCAACAATTTGAGATTTCAATTTTGAAATCATACCTTTCTCTTTTCCAAGAAATAGCATATCATCAACATATAAAGAAATAAAAAGGAAATGATCACCATCAATTTTATAATAAATAGAATGGTCTAATTTAGAATGCTCAAATCCCAAACTCAACACATATGTGTGAAATTTATGGTCCCACATCATAGGACTCTATTTTAAGCCATACAAAGATTTATTTAATGTACAAACAAACTTAATTTTACCTTTCACCACACAATTATCTAGTTGTGTCATATAAATATCTCACTCCAAGTCACCATGAAGGAAAGCATTTTTCACATCCATTTGCTAAACCTGTAAATGATAAGCAACAAAAATAGCAAGAAAAAATCTAATGGATGCCATTTTTGCAACAAGAGAGAATATATAACCATAATCAACACCCTCAACTTGAGAGTAACCTTTCCTAAATAACCTTTCTTTGTATTTCTCAATACCTCCATCTGAACCAATCTTTTTCTTGAAAACCCATTTTTAACCAATAGGTTTCCATCCTTTAGGAAATGGTACAAGATCCCATGTATCACTCTTTTTCAAAGATACCATTTCTTCATCCATAAAAATCTTCCAGGATTCTACATCATTCATACCTAATGCCTCTTCTATAGATTTGGGTTCATCCATGTTAGTATTGAAAGAAAAAATACATCTCTAATGATTAGGTGTATACCTTTTAGGTGGTTTTCTATGCCTTGTGGACCTACAAATATGTTGACTTGGAGGTTCTTCCTCCTCATCTAAAGATCCAAAGCTAGATGAGCTCTCCTCAACTTCTTGTCTCTCCTTGGGCCCTGATTCAACTTTCTCAGTTGTAGAAGGAAATTGAATCACATCTTTTTATTTACTTTGTTCTTGTTGTAATGTAATAGAACAATTCTTATTTTCTCTTAAAATAGGGTATGTGCAGGATCATGGTGCACCAAAAAGTGGCAATATTATGGGGGTATGTGGCTGATGACTTTTTTTTCACCTAAAATTAATGAAACAAAAAGGGTTTTTAGACAAGATTCTCATCTTTCCAAAAATATAAATTATGATTTAATTTGAATTTAATAAATAATTATTATTCATTTTCTATTAGAATTATGACTAAAGTCGAGATCAATAGGCTGATTGAAAAACATCTATAACTTTCAAACGGTATCATATTTTTTGAATCCGAAACATGCGTCCCATTCTATGCTTCACATAATATAGGATTAAAAAAAGAAAAATTAAATTTCATGAAGTTTTGACCAAGTTAAGGTGGTCAGACAGATGAGCTTTTATATTTTCTAAAAGTTGTAATAAAAAATTAATAATTAATTATTTACTTGGAAAAAAATTACAAAAAAATATGTATCACATCTGGACATGAGTCCTCTACTTATATATACAATCTTACAAAAAAATATTATCATTTTATTATGGTTAGGGTGGTCAGACAGACACCTGCTTCTTATTTTTTCCCTGAAATTTAAGTACTACTGCATTGAAATTTCAAATTTTCACGAAATAGATTTTATTTATTTTTAAATAAACCTAGTATTTTAGAAACTACATTAAATTTTCTACAAATTCTATTCTTACATATTTTTGAAATAATATAGATAACTTATTCAAATATTTACGTCAAGTTGCCTAACATTGATTTTTATGAATTTTTTGCCACTTAAGGGCCTATTTTTTGCACGATGATCCTACACATACCCAATAACACTTCTAATAAATATTACTTTTTGTGCAGAAAGTTATGAAATCTTCTATCCTTTCATACCATAGCTGTATTTGATGAAGATACATTTCATAGCCTTGTTCTAAAAAAAAAAATCTTCTCCATTGGTACATGTGCATATGCCTCACAACCAAAAAATCTAAGATGTCTTAATGAAATCTTGTGACCTGACCATGGCTCTATAGGCATCCTATCAACAAGAGCTGATGTAGGAGACTTGTTAATCAAGTAACAAGAAGTGGCAACAACTTCATCCCAAAGCCCTTGTTTTTGGCAAGCACCACTCAACATTCTCCTAGCCTTCTCCATCAGTTTCCTATTCATTCTTTTAGCAACTCCATTGTGTTGTGAAGAATATGGAGTTGCATTCTATCTATTAATACCACAATCTTTACAAAATATGTCGAAATCATTAGAGAAAAATTAACTTCCATTATTAGTCCTCAAACATTTTATTTTATTCTAGTCTATAACTCAGCCATTACTTTAAATTCTTTAAATCAATTGAAAATTTTATATTTACTCTTTAGAAAATATACCCATGTCCTTCTACTATAATCATCAATAAATGAAACATAATAAGTGGATTTACCAATTGAAGGAACATCTACATGACAAAACATGCCATAATGAATAAAGATCCAATACACCACAAGATTTATCGAAACTTGAGTAAAATTGAACATGGTTTTTTTTTCAATAAATGTAGTTCTCATAGAAATCAAATTCAAGATTACAATCAAACAAACCTTCAACAAGGTTTTTATTTTTCAAGATCGTTGGATTCTTTTCTCCATTGTGGCCAAGTCTTTGTTGCCATAACATAGTTTTCTCTGTAGGTAATTTTGTCTCAGAAGAAAGAGCACTTGTAGGTAACTTCTTCCACCGACTTTCTTTTCACAAAAGTACTATTGCACTCAATAATGCATGCATCAAACTTATTGAATGTGTCATATTTGACACCACTAGCAATCACCATAACACCTTTGGCCATATTGCATCATGCATCAGAAAATACTACCTACACACCCACATCTATTAGTTTGCTTATAGATAAAATATTTTATGCTAATCTAGGGATATGCAAGACACTATCAATCATTTTTATTCTACCATCAGGAAACCCGATTTTAACTTTACCATGAACAACAATGTCTAAATGAGAATCATCACTCAAGTAAACTTTATGTCCATCAAATTATTCATATTAAAAAAATTAATCTCTATTAAAGGTCATATGGAAATATGCACTTGAGTCAATTAACCATTCATCATTACTTGCACAAGTTTCCAAAGATGCAATGAATGCGTCCCATTCTTCCTTCTCAAACTCAAAATCAAATCTCTTCTTTTTCTTCTTCATTTATTCTTTGCATTCCTTACAAACATGTCCAAGCCTATTACAATTCCAACAAACAACATTGGACTTTCTAGGAGATTTATATCTCCTGTTATAGTTGGATTTCTCACACTTCTCATTTTTTTCCTTTTTCCTTAGGTCTTACATGAATATTTAGAGCCTCTTTGGAAATGATGGATATATTCCTCCTCATATCTTTAGAAAGAAAATAACCAACCACATCTTTAGTCTTCAACATAACAGAAGTACTCCCAATAACCATAACAACAAAATAACATGATTGAAGCAAAGAACAAAGCAAGATCTGACAATTCTCCTCCTCATCCATTTTGGCACCAACTGATGCCAATTGAGCGACCAGCATATTGAATCATTCTAGGTGGTTTTTGATTCATCCACCCTCTTCCATTCTCAAGGAATATAATTTTTTCCTCAAGAAAATATTGTTCACTAAAGATTTGGCCTGATACATCTCACCAAGATTCTTCCATAGTTTCTATGTAGGGGTCTCCTCATGGACATTAGTTAAAATAGAGTTTTCTAAATACAATCTAATTAGACCCTTAGATTTATGATCCATAACATCATATTAATCAGCCTAAGTAGGATCTGTAGGCCTTGAAACATTCTTATTAACAATATCCCATAGTTCTCAATCTATCAATAGATCCTTCATCTTCAAATTCCACATTTCAAAATTATTTCCAAAAAATTTCTCCACCTTGATTCTCCCTGATGAACTTTCCTTCTAAAAATTCCTGTAACATGATCACAAAGTATCTTTTGTACAAGCTGCCATTCAAATATGGATTATTTTAAAAAGAATCTAACAACCCACAACTGAAACTAAAGGTGATCAAGCTCTGGTACCACTTGTAAGGAAGCTAAGGTAGCATAACAACTTCCTACACTAATTTTGAGAGGAGAATAATGCAAAAAATTTACAAATCTTTAAAAATTATATAAACTTAAACATAAATAAACATAATTATCATGCATACCATGACACAATAATTTACGTGGGGAAATCCATTTTAGGAGAAAAACCCCACTCTCCAAAAGCAACCCAACATATTATTTAGTAAATCACAAAGATTACAATATACTTGTAGAGTAAGGTTTTAACAAGAGTATCACCACTAGAGATAAAGGGACAACACAACTACTATTAGACTCTCAGAATACATCACCATCTCTACTGCAACTATAATATAGTTCCCTCACAAAATAGGGTTACATTCTAGGGAAAGAAAGACCAACAAAATATCCACCATTAGATCTAACATAGTAATTAATGGTCTAGATGTACAATTTATCATATGTATAATGTATGTCGATCGTTTTAGAAGTTTCCTGAAAAGGTTAAGAAAAAATTCTTTACATGCATCCCACTCCTCCCCCTTGATGCCATTGCATAGTACACCTATTGGTGTAACTAGGAAATATATATATATATCCTATCAACAATAAGATTTATATAATTGCAAGGTTGAGACATATTTTCCCTACATTAAGAGTCTAGGTGAGACCTCAACTTATAAATGGTCTAAGATAGGCACAAACAAACAAAAGTAGAGTGTGGTCATGAGTACAAAATAGACTTGGACCAAACAACACTAGGTCCAAGTCTAATATCAACTTATTGTCTTGAAAACAAAAATAAGGAAAGGCATGAGAAGGGATATGAGATGGACTCAAACCATTTATAAGAAATTTTCAAATTCTACTTTGAGACTTGAATACTAACACAAAATACAAGGATTAGGACTAAGGATTCAAATCACATCTAAAAATTTACAGAAAAGGTCTAAAGTTTGCTTCGAAACCCAATTCCTGACAACATAAGGGAAAGGGAAAGGTCTAGAAACCAAACTGGACTTGGACATTTCTATAAAATATTTAAATTCCATCATAGAATCTGAAACCTACTAGGAAAAAACAAGGAAAATGAATCCTAAGATAGAAAGAACTCTTGGTACCAAAGAAAAAAGACAAGGAAAACAAGGAAAGGGGTCTAGAAAGAAGAAACTCCTGAACCCAAGCAAAGCAAAATTATGAAGGAAAATAAAATCAGGTAGCAACAAAAGGAAAAGAGCATAAACAAAGAGAAGGACCCATTTTGAACCAAAGGGAAATGTGATTGGTATGTAGGGCATAACACTACCTTGATTTTGTTTTTTAAAGATTTCATAATATCCCTTATAATATTGAAGAAATAATTTTAAATGAAAGACTCAAAACTAGGTGTTTTCCTAACATGTGTAACAAGATCCATAATGCATCAACCTCCTAAGTTCTTATTTTCCCTGGTGTTTCTTGATTTTAAAATTTTCTTATCATTTTCCCCCTTCATGTATGTGGGAGGATTCATAATATGAATGGTGTTGACAAGGATTATTTCTTGGCATATAGGAGAAGGGTAGAGTTAGGATATACAAAATGAAATTTAATCACAAGGGATTAACTCTCTATCATATTAAAGGTATTTTCATCATTATTCAAATGTTTATATTTGGAGATGATGTATTTTCATGCTCAAAATATTATTAAATTTTTGGAAAGTAGAGTAATTATGGAAACAAAGAAATTCAAAGTGCCAACATGAGTTGGGAACCTCTCCCCTCTATTTAATAGAATTTTAATATGCACAAGCTACCCCCAAGTATAGTACCTTTGATAGGTGGTTTTCTTTGTAGGATAGGGGCATAATTATTAGAATTCTTGAAATGAGATACTTTTCCCTCCTTTTTAATTACATTCTTATTCTTCAAGAATTACTTGTGCATTTCAAACCCCATCTCTTTCTCTCTCTATATATATCAAATTTATCAACTTTCTCTCTCTTACTCTGGTGCTAGTATTGTAAACCCAAGGAAATGATCTGAACCTCTTTCTTGCATCCCACTAAAAAAATATATTTATGGAGACTTTTTGAGGATAATAGACTCACTCCTTTCTTCTATTCCATGTAGGGGTATGATGATATCCTCATCTCCAAATTCTATAACTCCTAGAATGCCAGGAATGCTATCATTGGTGGAATTCAATTAGAGGTGACCACATGCCTTATTGTAAATACTACATGCCTTCATTATAAAGTTATCAAAGTGGAAAAGTTTAACAACATGAAATACCACAAATTCAAGGATAAATACTTTGAGAATGGGAAAAAAAGTTCAACTTCAAAATGGATTCAATCAAGAGAAGATTCCTTCTCCCTATGGCCTAGTATGAATTCACATTTAATACATTAATTTACCCTTGAGGGAAGATTTATGACAATTTTCATGGTTATCATTTTCCTCCGTTAATTGATATTTTCTATAGGGAATGGATAAATTTTCCTTTTTACTTTCTTTTAACTTTAACTATATCATAAAAGGTTACTCCTCACCCCTACATTAGGGTTTAATCTATGCCCTTTATAAATTTGTACTTGCTTCAACCCTTAAACAAATCCTACCCACATTATAGACCCCTTGGATATCAAAATTTTAGAAGATAATCCTTTATCTACCCCTCAAGCCCCTCCTTCAAGCTTAAATTCCAAATCCAAGAAAGTGACTTCTCCTTCAAAAATTCCCACTAATCCCTCTTCCATTTTTCTTGTGGAGGCCAACCCCTTATAAAATGAATTTCCATCTCTCTCTCCTAGTAATGCTAAAAAAATGGAGCCCACTATCTCTATAACCATAAAAAATTGTGATGACCTAGAGCCCTACCAGAAGATCCTAAATAATATTGGATCAAGATAAAGGAGGTCTACCAGACTAGCTTGTGCCAACTAGAAGCATAAAGGAAAATATATTAAAGGTAAAAAATTGAAACTTGAGGAAGAGATTCTAGTCTACTTGGAAGAAGATTTCATCCCTAAATTTTATGATGATAGCCATGATAAAAAAGGAAAAATGGAGGAAGAAGAGGAGATTAGTGTTGAGGAGGGTGAGGAACACAATGATGAAGAGGATTTTGAAGGGCTTGAGTGGGAGTAGGAATTTGGTAAGGAAAACCTTAATGAGGAGTTAGAGGAAATTAAAAAAGAAGGGATCCATTGTGATCCAGAACAAGGTATGAAAGATCAACCAAAGGAAAAGCCTTACTGCACTATAGAAGTTGATCCTGAAGGTGATGGTGATAAAATAGGAAACAAGATTTCTACCCTAGAGAATTTTTTTGGAAATATAGCTATTATCATGGATGGGATAACATAACATGCTATCTTTAGGTATGTTTCTACTAAGTCTAAGTTGAGGAAAATCAAGAGGAAAATTAGGAAATACCTAAAGGAAATGACTCAAATGACATGATATTGAGAATGTTAATGGGGAGGATTGGAAGAATGCTCTTGAAAAGTTGAAGACAAATTTGGATCTCATTAGTTCTTCTAAAAAATTAGTATTGTGGATGCTTTTTTGTTTTCTTTTTTGTTTTTGGTGTCTTTCATGCCTACGTGTCTTATTCCTTCTACTACTTTTCACACTTCATGGTTTTCTAAGTTTTAATAGTTAGGTATCTTTGACATCTTCTCTTTTGTTTGCTGCTCTTTAAACTATTGGGATCAAGGGCCCTTCCCTTGCTTTTATTATAAAAAAATATCTTGTATTTTGTGGACTAACCTATTATAGGTCTTCAAGTAATTCAAGCATCCATCAAACAACCTTTGGTGGAAATTTATGATGTGAAAATTAGTTCGAAAAATATTTTATACCACAAAAATATTACCAATTTTCATTTATTATTTTAGTAAATTATTATTAATTTGGATTTTTCTTGACATAGGATAAGCCCTCTCTATTATCATCAGTTTTTATATGTGGAGTTGGTAACACAAAAATGGGGTTTGACTTAGGCTAGCCCGTATGCAACACAATATTTCCCTTATTTTTATGTGTGTATTCCATAGATACAAAAGTTTATTGATAAGAGGTCATAGAAAACACAAAGCATATTCTAACCTACCATCTAAATCCTTTTTTTTTTATAAAAGAAAAGTTATGCCTATAATATGTATTGATATATAAAATAATTACATATTGAGATAGTGTAAAAACTATCTTTGAAAGCCAAAATTTCTGCCCTATAGATTAACTGTCTGAATATGTTTTTGAGAGAACAAAACTAACTAACCCATTTCCAGACATGATACCATGCCCACATATAGTCATTTTCATCACTACGGATTAACTAACTTATACATGATATAATATTTTCAATCTGGGATTATATTAACAAACCCAAAAAACTAAATAGAGCTACCCCAAAAAGTATCAACAAAGCTTAATTTTTCAAAAAACTAGTCTTCATCCATTCACATGACATAATTTTCACCCTGGTGTTCTTCACAATCACCTTGATCTTCTTTCCATCCCACTTCCATATCTTGCACTTTTCTCTTATGCCCTGACATAGGATTGTCATGATCCTTTGCATTTGGAGAGGAATGTGAACCTGGCCTAATGAATACCTAGTTTTCCATGAAAAAATCATCCATGTGTAGGTTGGAAACAAGAAACACACAATCATGTGAATAGAGGAATGAAATGGAGAAGAACTTCTACTTAAACCTAACCTCCATGTTTGGAGAAATAAACTGAGAATTCTTGCTCAAAGCTTTCAAAAAAAAATCATTCCCATACTCAAAAGCTAACTTAACCCCATCATAAATCTCCTAAAAAAATTGGCATTATGTGAGAAATTTTCTAGGAAAAATCCCTCTATATAACCTTTTCCCTTAAAAAGATTGTAATTTTGAACATCCAATTACAAAGCATCTTCTTGCATAAATTGTTCTTTCACAAATTTCCCTTCTATTTTTTCAACATCCCTAAAGATTGACAAAAATCCATTAGATTTGAAAGGAAATTTGACAACACTTCTAATGGCTAAATAATTCTCCTTGATTTGGGGAGGATAACATGAAAACCGATAATTGAGTGCACTGAATCTTCAACCCTCAGGTAGTTGAGCTTGAATAACATTACTAAGTCTTCCTGCACCAGGTACCCCTCAAACGGCCTCTCCCACTTCTATGATTTCAACTGCACTTGCAGGTTCCATGGTTGGTAGGCCATTGTGCCTTTAGCATTGATGCTTACAACTAGACCCACTTTAGCCTCTTCCACTTCACTTCCAAAATTTTCCACTTTGATTTTCCCAACAGATGGTATGACAAGTGAAAATTGAAGAACAATATGGTTTAAATAAAAACTCCCACAATTTTCTGCGTAAGCTTTAATGAGAGCTTTTAGTACCAACATTATTACAATAAGTGTGAAATCTACGACCTCCAAATATTGCATACACCTCGATTGAAGGCTGTGCATGCCAAAAATCCCTTTCTACAAAATCAATTCTACTCCCTCACTTGAAAAAATGGAGAAATGAACCCTTGTCATAATTAAGAAAGTACTTGCAAACAACACATGTTAGATCATACCAGATGGAAAAAATGCCACAAGGAGGGTATCTTGTCTTTATTCACATGTAACACAATTTTCCAAGCTACTCAATTTCTATTTTTTAATCTTTGCCAACCCACAAATATTATATCCTCTAGCACTGTGTACAAATTTCACTCTTCACTATACCAAATTATCATGCTTTCAAATCCTATTAATTCATGTTGGGGCTTACTTACAAATAATATATAAAATATATATTCTAATAGCTAAATAAGTTTATTATTGCACCCCATTTTTTAGTGGCATGAGGTAAAGTGGCATGACATAAATATGCAGGTTACACAAGAACTTCATTTGTACCTGTAACCTAAACCAATTTTATCATCTCCTATTGCACAATTTCATCTCATTAAGGATAGTCTTGTATGTGACTAATTTCTTTAACTAAATAAACTTCTTGGGTATTGCACCCCATGTTTTCCAAGTAATTTGCTAATTTGTTACCTTCACAGTATGTATGAGTGATCTAATAATTTTAAAAATTCTCCATCAAATCCCAAGCTCTTTTAAGAGCATATTGCAAATTCTAATTTTGAATGCTTTAACTTTGCAAGCATTAATAACCACCAAGGAATCACCTTCAATATGTAGATTTGTAATTCCCAATTCACTACAATTTCTAAGCCTATCACTAAAGCTTTTGATTCTGCAATATTATTCAACCCTCTTGAAAGATGATTTGAACTAATTTCAAGTATCTTTCCCCTTGAATATCTTAAAAAAAAACCTACTCCTGACTCCCCTGGGTTTCCTCTTGAAGCCCCATCAAAATTTAATTTTATGAAACCATCTTGAGGGGCCTTCCATTTAACATGTTTCCTATCAGTTTTCACTACTTTTGACTATAAGAAGCTGCATTAGAATGGAAATTTTATACTCTTCCAATTATCTAGAATGAAATCATCCCAACTTGTGAAGACTGAATTTAGTCCCTTATGCTTTTGAACACTAGTATTGACAAACTCAAAAACTGCCTTTTCAATTTTTCCATTTATTGTCTGAATAGATGATTCTATTTTTTGAAAATGCAAAGGTTACACTCCGACCATAGATCCCATATTACTAAAGATGGTATCACTTGCCAAATAGAAGCATAAAAAGAATATTTGAAGACCTGACCAACTTTTAAACAAATCCCATCAAGAGTTTGGAAAAGGGGTATGAAAATTAAGTTTTTTCAAGACAAAGGCCCAACATTGTTGTACAAAGCATCATTTAACAAACAAGTGATCTACATATTCTTCTTCCTCATTACACAACAGTCACTTAAAGGGATCTTCTATTTTTAATTTTGACAAGCAGTCACTTGTTAGAATTCTTTTTCTTAGTGTCAACCAAGCAAAAATCCCAGCCTTTAGTAGAGTTTTTGTATCCCAATCGAAAGAATATTCCCTTTGAGGAGAAAGTTGGCTTGGTTTTGACATAAAGCATTATATCCTTTTTTAACTGTATAATTTCCATCACTCGATGCTACCCATACAAGCCTATCTAGTTTTTAGGAGATAAAAAATACACTTTGATTCAATTTTTCTTGCAACCCATTACACTATTGAGAAGAAAGAGAAGGATTTGAAATATTTTTCCAAATGACTTTGTTTGACAAGGTTTCTATTGACTTCACATAGTGTAGAAAGTTTCCCCCCATGACTACTTTAATATTTCCATTGTGTGAGATAGGTCAAGATTATTTTGCAAAGGAGGATTCCCATTCCATGAATCACTCCAAAATTTTATACTATCTCCATTGTTTACCTCCCATGAAATATATGTAGTGATTTTTTTTCTACATTATATCAAAAAAATTGACATTATTGATCCTTTTGGAGGGTTAGAAATGGTAAGAATTCTTGGCGATCTTAGTTGTCCAGATACTTTTCTTACAAAATTTGACACCAATTGGCTTTTGGATTTACATACATCTTCCAAACAAGTTTTTCTCCAAATGCTTTGTTCCTACTCACTAAGTTATGAAATCTAGCCCCACCTTGAAATTTTTCTTATGCCATTCCATCTAAGGATATTAGAGGCACATTTTTTTGCTCATCAATATTACCTTTCCAAATAAACTCTCTAATAATTTTCTCAATTTCTAATATCAAAGACCTTGGCACTTTAAGAATTGCAAGAAAATAATTAGGAATTGAGAATAAAATTACTTTTACTAAGAGTTCTCTCCATGATAAAGACAACCATCTGGCCTTCCATAGTAAGATCCTTGATTTCAATCTATCAATTACTTTTACCCAATATGTTACTTTATTTGGGCCCAAGAAAAGAAGAATTCCTAGATAAGTGCAAGGTAGGACTTCTTGTTAGAAACCAACAATATTGACTATCTTCTTAGCAATTTCTTCCTATGTGTTGAGCACATTAAATTTTTATTTTGATGCACTTATCCTTTGTCTTGATGTTGATGTGTATTTGTATATGACCTTAATTTTCTTAGCTTTTGTAATAGTAGCCTTTTCAAATAAATTGGTATCATCTGCAAAGAGGGAATGTGTAACTACTAAGCTTGTATCCCTAATTTGAACCCCTTCTATGGACCCTGTGAATGCTTGCTACCAATGAACCTACTCAATGCCTTAGCCATGATTATAAACAAGAAAGGTGAAAGTAGATCACCTTGTCTAACCCCTTTTGATGCACCAAAAAAATTAGTAGAACCATTAAGTAAGATTGAGAACTTTTCCCCTGAAAGATATGTTATTATCCATCTACAACATTTTACACTAAAACCAAAACTTACAAGAACTCTCTATAAATTTCCAATTGACTTTATTGTATACCTTCAACATGTCCAATTTTATGATGATAGTAGATGCATTAGTAGTAGAAATTGAATGTAATATTTCATGGGCTACTATAGCTCCTTCAACTGTCTCTCTTCCTAGGAAAAAACCACCTTTTTCTTGTGAAATGATCCTTGGTATGATGGGCTACAACCTTAGATAAATTTCCTTAGTGAATATCTTGTAAATTGTGTTGCATAAAGAAATTGACCTATATTCTACAAATGTTTTTGGGTCGTTCACTTTAGGAAAAATTGCTATATTTGTTACATTGAATTGTTTTAACAATGCACCCATTCTTCTTGATTCTTCAATAGCCCATAAAAGATCAAAATACACTATCTCCTAACATTTTTGGTAGAATAAAGTTGTAAAGCCATCCAAACCAGGTGCTTTATATAGAGCCAAAGAGAAAACTACTTTTTTGAGCTCCTCTAACAAGAAAGGTTTCATTAAGGCTTCATTATCCCCTTCAGTGACAATTTTTGGAATTGTTTCTTGGAGTTCTACTTCATCTTTATCATTTTGCTCATTTTTTCCCTATGGTATTGATAAGAGATCAGATAAAAACCTTACACATTCTCTATTTATATCTTTTTCCTTAGTAAGCCAATTACTAGTTGATGTTTCCTAAATAGATTGGATTACCTTGGAAACCCTCTTAATTTGAGTGGATGCATGCAAATATTTGGTATTACTACCACCTTCTTACAACCATAACTCCCTTGATTTTTTCCTCCAATACATTTCTTCTCACACTTAATTCTTCCCATTCTCCTTGCAAGTGCTTTAGTTTATTGTATAGAGATTCATCCAAGACATGTTGAACAATCTTCTCATGCACCTCTTCCAGTTGTTTCCAAACCAACTCTTTTTGATGAAATAGATTTTTAAAAACATATTTGTTCCATTTTACAAGTTTTTTTCTTAAGACGTGCATTAAATTTTTGTACAATTGAAACATCATTATTCCCTATTCATAATGTGTTGTAATCCACCATTGACGAACCAAGTCCAAAAAATTAGGAAATCTAAACCACATACTCTCAAATTTAAAAGATGATTTGAATTTTGGAGATGATAATTTAAAATGTTAAGAGAGATTGCGTAGTGATCAAAATCTATATAAGGAAAAATCTCAGACACGAACTCATGATTTAAACTAAACCAATTAGAAGAAGCCATATATCTATCCAACCTTACTACTATCTAGAGAAAACCTTTCCTTCTATTAGTCCATGAAAAACTTCCCTTAGCTAGAGACACATCCCTCAAAGCATTTGAATTAATGAATAAGATGAAATTTTCTATTATTTTGGGAGGGGGAATAATACCCCATTTATTTTCTTGAAGCAAGGAAATAGTATTAAAGTTACCAGAATTATTTTTCCATCCCCCAAGCTTATTATTACTTATGCAAGACGATCCCACAAAATCTTCTTATCAGATGTAGATGTTGGCCCATAAATATTAAACAACTAAAACTTTAAGTAAAATTTTGTTACTTCCAACAACTACCAATTTCTTTCATTTTTAAATGGTTCTACACTAAATCCAAAAAGTATTAAATTTTTTAAAAAAGCATCTATTCTAGTCTATGAAAGTATTGCTCGTGAGATTCAAATTTAGGCCTGGTTTTTTTTATCATAGGCTCCTCTCTATATCCATTTTTAGATTTTTGTCTATTCTAATTATTATCATTTTTATCTATGTGATAAATTAAATTTTTAGATCTATGATTTATGTAAAATAATCTTATTAAAACACACATTAAATTTCTCCTCTTTACAACTCAAAATAACCAAATCCTAAGAGATTAGCTCACCTTTGTGGCAACTAGCCAATCATTAAACCATAGTTGGATTATCTTTTAATGTGGAGTCAAACAAAATGAAGTTGATCCTAGTTAATCTACTTGGATCTAGGATTTCTTTTCTTAATTCACAAAATCCAATTGAGAATCAATGGGATATGATCAAATACAACCTTAGGAGGGCTAAGAGTGATATTTTAGTAACAATTCCCCAAGAAACTAAGATAAGAAACTCATGATCAAGTTTCACTTGAATGAAGTGAATCCCTAATATTTAATTGGACCAGGTGAAGAGGGAACCTTGGATATCAATGTCCATTAGACAAACTTTTGAAAGAAATTCTTCCAACACCACCATACTATTTGTGTAATTTACCAAAACTTACAATTTCTCTAAAGAATCCAATATGGAATTTCAATTTCCTTCCACCATCTAGGAGTTAGCAACATTATCAAGAAAATATGTATCAATATCATCCTATAGAGTGTTCCTCTCTAATTTTTTATTTGGGGTGTATATTTATTAGATTCTATTTTATGTTTTTATTCTTTCTCAAAAAGTTTACTTGAAGATGATTATTTCCTTTGTTGATTTTCTTTCCTTCAATAGCTTGTGGGTGACACATAGTAATCAAGTTCCCCAAGGCATTGACAATATTTGAGGAACACAAATTTTCTCCAAGATTTTTTTAATCAACATCTCAAAAAAATTTCATTTATTCTTGAAGTTCCTAGATCAATGCAATTTCTACTTTTTTTTTCCTTTATAAAATTTCTTAAAACTATTTTTGGGGGTTTTTAATTCCTCATATATTCTAGGAGAGGATAATCATTTCTTATTTTTCTTGAGCACATCTCTAGAGTATTTTATTTACAAGTAACTTCCTTAGAAGATTCTTTGAATATTTTTTCTCTTATTGTAGGTTTTCCTAAATCCTCATCTAATCATACATCAATTATTTTTCTATATTCCTTCTTCTTTCTTTGTTTCTTAATGAATAGAGGGGAGAATAATTTAGAATAAATTTTTGTACTATTGCTAATGTCAACCACAAAAAACACATTAATTTCAAGAGATTACTTACATATTTCTAATCTACCTTTAATAAATTTTTGAGAGGTGATATCACCTTAGATGAATCCAAATTCAAAGGAAATAGACTTACTAGATCCTTCACACACTCTTCTTGATTAAAATTTTCCAAGTTGTAGAAAATAAATCAAAAGTGTTTCCTTCTAGTTGTTGTGCAGTCTCTAGGGGAAAAATCCCTTTCGTGGAAGGGGAAGGGTCTAAAAAGTTGAAGATTTTAAAAATATCTTTATGGAAAGGGTAGAGATCCAAGTCTTTTTCTAGGGTAATTCCAATAGATTCTATCTTCAAGGGGCTAGATACTTCCTATGCTATACCAAAATCAGGGGTAGTTTTAGACTACATTTTTCTTGAATGGATTTTTCTTAGTATCCTTTGGTTTTACCTTTTGAATTGGGAATCTATTCACCATGTGACAAAAGTGTTCGTGTGAAAAGATGTATTATCAAAAAAATTAGGTTTTAGCCTACTTAGTAAAGTACTATGTACAATGCACTTATGCTTACATAGAAGCTATCTAGACTTTTGGCTCACCTTATATAGAATCACCAGGTTTCTCAACACTTTTCCTTAGATTCCTACACTTGTTTAATGATTGGAGGGATAGTTAGAGTATGAATCCTAACATCTTACCTTTTCATCCTTACCTTTATAAGAAAGGATCAGTTTTATGTTTCACAAAACATCACATGCTTATAATATTTCCTTATTTTGCATATTCTTATTTATGGTTTTTTTTAATTTTGAAAGCAAATCTTGGCTACTTCAACATTGTATGAGAGGAATATTCTAAATCCAATCCATTTATCTCTTGAATTAGTTAGGTTATTTAGAATAAACTTAAAATTGGTGCATTCTTGAATAAAAGCAACATCACGATTACACTTAGGAAGGATAAGAGATGAATTTTGATATACAATACTTGGGTACTTAAAAAAAAAATTGACTTTTTGGGGACCCATACATGGTGGGTCATACAAAAATCTATAAATTTTGTATGAATTTATATGATTGTACTATCTAGTATTTCATCTTCCATTAGCATAACAATCTACATCAATCTCTTGATCTACATGCTTCAATGTTTCTGCATCATCACATTCTTGTATTCATAAGACATATTTTCAAGAGGTCTTATCTTTATCTTCCACTCTTTTGGAGAGGAGTTTTTCCCAATTATGTTTTCTCCTTTGTCTCCACTTCTGAGAGATCATTATTATATATGAGCACCTTATCAACCCTTGTTGTTGGAACTCCTATTTTTTAGTGTTTATCTTACTCCATATCACTTAAGAGTTCCTGTTAGTGTGAATTTTTTTTTATCAAACTAGTTAGCTTTTAGCCTACTTATTAGGGTACTATTCACAATACACTTAAGCTCACTTAGAGGTTATCTAGAATTTTTCTCACCTCATGTAGACTCACCAAGTTTCTCAACACTTGTCCACAGATTCCTACGATCATTTCATACTTGGAGGGGTAGTCAAATTTTGAATCCTACCTTATCACCTCTTCATCCTTTCCTTTATAAGAAAGGATTCTTTGTAAATTTTAAATTATATCACTTGCTTATGATATTTTATCATTTTTCATATTCTCATTTGTGGATTTTTTGAGTTTACAAGTAGATCTTGGTTTCTCAAACACAAAGTAGGAATAATTTTAGTAATTTAAATCCTTGAGCTTTCATTGATGATATTTTGAGCGTACTTCAAAAAAAATTATTAGAGGGTAATTGATTTTGGAAGGATATCATTCACCTTAACATTCACACAAATTATTGTAATGTTCAACTTGCTTTTTTTATTTTGTAACTTTATCCATTACTAGTTAGTGATCAAACATATTGGAAATACACATGAAAACTTATTCATCCTATAATTCAAGTGGAAAACCATAGAGAAAAATCCAAATAGGTACAATAGCACATATATAAACTTGGGGATCAAAGTCTTCCTTTCACTTGTATCTACCTATGAAGCAAGGACCCTCAATAAGGAACTGGTTGAGATATTCAAAGGAAGAGATGGAAAAATTAAAAGGCTCTTAGATATAGCACTTTCCAATACACTTTCGTTTACCTTCCACATAGAATTAATCCATTTTTTAACATTTATATTGGGATAGGAAGAGAAGAACTTACTTATCAATGAATTTTTAATTATAGAGACTATTTTATTTGCAAGCAAGTTTGAAATATTGATCCTCACTCCCACCTCTAATTGAAACAATTTTGAAGAATCTCCCAATGTAAAATAACCATGTTGTGCCAAATTTCTTACAACCTTGTTAGCTTAGTTAGAAGTTTTGGGTTTTGAGAGGTTATGGGACACTCTCCCATAAGGAATCTTAATGGAAAGAGAGGCTTTAGAAGGCTCCCCAATCCCTATCCCAAATTTGTGGTTCTCCCTTAGCACTAAATTCAAACTATTGATATGTCATTCTCTTGTTTATCATGTACATGTTCCCAAACTAAGATTTGTTTCTTATTAAATGTATTGATATCATGGATATTTATAGAATGTATATGTTGAAATAGATATACATTATAAATATTTTAATCTCTCCATATAGTTTATGTCTTTGAATTATTATTTTAAGGTCATAAAAAGTAAACTTTTTATGGTTGATTATGATTTTAATTTATAAGGAAGGAACAAAGAGTGTTTAACATAGAGTGTGAATTGTGTCTTTGGTTTTTAATTGTAAGAAACTATTTTAGTGATGTATTCAAAGTTATAATATATATGATTTTAACATTATAAAAATGTAGATCTCTATACATGACTTACTTATTTTGAATAATTGATATCTTTACATTGATAGTTGAAAAGAGTAGTTTTTGGTATCTTTATTATATAAGATAAAATAATATATATAATTTATTATTAGTAGTAATGGATTATTGTATTCATTTAATTTAAAATTTTAATTATTATGGGTTATTAAAAATAGGTTTTACAATGTTCAAATATTATTATTAAAGTTTAGGGTAATAATAAGATAACTTTTTACAACATATTCTTTTATTATAAGAATTTCAGTTTTATTTTTATGAAATTGTTATATTAGAATTAATGTCAATTTGGATCAACTTCTATTTTTTACTAATAACTAACTTATAATTTTATCTAGAACAAAATTCAATCTTTATTGATAAACACCTCAAGATTGATATCTCTTGGAGTTCTTTAAATAGATGTATTTAAGATATGTATACTAATTTTATTCCCCTTCAAACCTATATTAAAATACAAAACATATTGATGAATTTAAAGTAAATTTATAATAAGCCTATATTTACATTAACCTTTTAAAAGAAAAATTACATCTTGTCATCTTGATTGACAACTTACATTACTCTAATAATTTAAAAAAATTAAACATTTTTCTCATATTCTTTTTTTAATTATGTTAATAGATTACAAAAGTCTATCTTTAGTTTTGACTTTGGAATGGCTTACCAACTTTGACATTCTAACTTTCGATTTAGTGATTAAATTTAATAAAAAAATTTAGACTTGAACACCACATGTTTAGATATTTAAAAATTACAGTAACTTCAAACTTATCCATCAAATTGAATAGACTTTTCAAATTTCAATCTTAAGAATTCATGGAGTTCTTTAAATAAATGTATTGAAGATATGTATACTAGTTGTATTCCCCTTCAAACGAATATTAAAAATGAATTAAAAAATTATGCATGAATTTATAAATTACTTAATTAAGTAGATTTATAATAATTTTATATATAGGTTAATCATTTAAAAGAAGCACCACATCTTATCATCTTGATTGCCAACTTATGTTACTTTAATAACTTAAGAAAAATTCTTTCTCAAATTCTTTTTAAACTATGTAAATAGATTACAAAAGCCTGTCTTTAATTTCAACTTTCCAATGTCTAACCAACTTTCACTTGCTAAGTTTGAATTTAGTAATTAAATTTAGTAGATGACTTCTAATTTTAACATTGCACGTTTACATATTTAAACATAATAAGAACCTAAAATTTATCTATCAAATTTAATATACTTTTCAAATTTCAGTTTTAAAAATTCTTTAATTCAACCTTAGAATTTCAAAAACTTTGTTACTTGTAACTTTGTACTTCAAAGTACTTCTTGAAAGATTATATTTTTAGGTTTCATTCAATTCCCTATCCATAGCTTTTGTTATTTGTTCAATATACAAAGAATCTTTAGGTCCTTTTTCTCTCAATCCGCACCTCTTTGGAAAGCTCTCGATTAAACCAAGCTAATTTATTTGCGCCATACCTCGTAACTCGTTTAGTTTCTGTTATTTGGTTACACGGTGTAGAACTCTTCCCTTCCGCCGAACTCGTTTTCCTCCTCCCTAAAATTCATCCACCCTGCCCTTCCCACCCATCTCCATTTGTCTACCATCGGCTTTGGATTTACATGAGATACTCGGTTGGGTAACCTCTCTAGGTTTTTAAAGTAGCTTCAGTTATTTCAAGTTTAGGTTCGGCAGAAGATAATGGATCGCGGATCTGCTCAAGGTAAACGAACTGGGTCCTCCTGATTTTTTCAAACGAATTGGGTTGTTCAAGTTTTGTTAAAAATTCTAGATTTTCACGTCCCTATGATTCTGTTCGTTGTCGTAGAATAATTCTATTATTTTGTTTGCTTCAGATTCCAGGCTTATCAGATCTTCCAGTGTTATGGAGAGAGGAAGCGTTTCCAGTAGATGGAGGGCGACTGATGATCAAAAGCGAATATTGGACCAAATATTCATGAGCGGAACAAGAAATCCTTCAGTGGAACAGATAAACCAGATTTTCTACTGGTTTCAGAATGCCACCGCGAGAGAGAAACGGAAAAGGGAACAACCACAACAATGTAAGTAGGATTGATTACAAGGCCGGGGAGATTATTATGAGTTTGCTGTTTACATTGTTTTTTTAACTAACCTAAAAAATGCAGTATTTCAGCCACGAAAGGTCATCTGACAAGAGCTCTGTACAAGTATGAAAGCTTGTTTAAATTTTCTGGTTTGTCTTTCAAACTATATGTTTTCTGAATAAGATTGTGGCAGATTTCTGAACAATATGTATTGATATGCAGGAAGAAGAAGTGAATAGTGGAACCCGCAGGAATTCATCGGTAGATCCATCCGATAGAAGAACACTGGATCTGTTTCCTGTACATCCTGATAAATGAGGATGTTCAAATGCATGCAGCAATGTTTTGGTTTAAAATTTTCAGTGTTGTCTGAATAAAGACATTCTAAATAAGAAAACGTACTATGCTCTGTATTGCTGTGATTCTGTAGCACTTGCGTAGATTTATTATATGACATTTTCAGTGATGAATCAATTCGGTTTTCCAAATATGAATCTTCTGAATGTTCAGGTTTTCTTTGAGAATGGTTATGGGATATTGGAATGTAATTGTAGATTTTAAAATTTGTTTAAAAGTAATTAGATTCAACCAGGGTAAAATTTATTCATTTAGCTTTCCGATGAAAACATAATATTAAAGAAGGTACAGAAAAGAATAAATAAATACAGCAATGAAACAACAATTTAGGTTGAAGCAACAAAGTTAAAGCTTCACCTATAAATATATCCTATCTTCGTTCATGAAACGGCTGGGAAGCCTGTGTAAAACTAGTTTCAACATAAAATTCAAACCGAGTATGTTGAATATGTTTTGGTTAATTAAACGCGATTTGTGAAAGGGTTCTAATTCAACTACAAAGTAGTTGGCAAACAACACTTAGAAATCTGTTTTGATTTAAAGTAAACACTTGGAAATCCGTTAATAACAAACAGATGAAATCTTTTAATAACATTAATATTAATCATCTTTTTCTTCCTTTACACTAAATGACTATATTTAATAATATTCAATTATTATGAACATATTAGTGATATCTTTAAGAAAACCCCTTCAAAAAAAGATATAAAATTCTAATGAATCTTT